>CM068368.1:241013870-241593870 GCA_034769895.1 Magicicada septendecula
AACTCTGTTATTTTTATGCAAAATTCAAACTCTTCTTTTTTTTAATGGCATAATATTTCTCATAAATCATTGCAATAAGTTGTTCTTATCTTGTTTCAAAGTTTTGACGTTTTATCAACATTCAAATTCTGTTTGATTAATTTATTTCCAGAATTGTTTCCTTCAAAATTGTTTATAGTAAGGTGATCTTACAATTATTTCTGAATGTTTTGGTGTTTCTCTAAATTCAAATTCTTCTTATTTATTTACCATAAAGTTTTCTCACAAAATTAGTTATAGTAAGTTGGTCTTACTTCATTTTTAAATTTTTTGTATATTAACTTCAAAATTCCTTTCTTTTATTTTGCCATAAAGTTTCTTCTTAAATATTTGGTTGTAAGATGTGCTTACTTTTGTTTTTAAATTTTGTTGGTCATAAAAAAAATTCTTCCTTTTAAATTGCCATAAAATTTCGTCTAAATCATAGGTAGTAAGATGTATTTACAATTATTTTAGAATTTATATGTTAATAAATTCCTTCTTTTATAATTCCATAAAGTGTTTTCTCATAAATCATTGGTAGTAAGTTGTACTTATTTATTTTTTGAATTTACGTGTTAATAAATTCTTTCTTTTATAGTTCCATAAAGTTTTTTCTAAATCATAGGTAGTAAGTTGTACTTACTTATGTTTTTGAATTTTTAGGTTAAATTCTAAATTCCTTTCATAACTCCATAAAGTTTCTTCTAAATCATAGGTAGTAAGATGTACTTACATTTATTTTTGAATTTTTACTGGTATTAAAAATTCAAAATTCTCTCTTTCTCTTTCTTCCATAAAGTTTTTTCAAAATTATTAGGTTGTAAGATGTTCTTACATCATTTTAGGATTTTTATGTTTAAAAATTCTAAATTCCAAACTCATTCTTCATAATACTTTTTCATAGATGCTTGATTGTACACACCTTTGATTCTTCCTGAAACGATTTCCCTCAGTTCATAGGTATTGTTATGCTTATCCTTTACCACCACATATGGTCCTGTATAAAGAAATAATAATTTTTTGGTTATACCTTCTAAGGTGCTGGGCAGCTCTCGATTTTTTAGGAGAACTTTCTCACCCTCTTTTTATGTTATTATACGCCCTATTGCCTTTTGGTATTTGGCTTGCCGTTTTTCTTGGTCTTCAGCCACCTTGTTATAAAATCTCAATTGGTTGAATTTGCGATCATTGTTTGGGGGAAATTCAATGATTTGTTCAATTTCTCGGGAGTCGGCTTCTCAGACATAGCTGAGTATGGTGTAATTCCTATAGCTGGATGGTGGGCGAAATTTAGGAATGTCTCTGTTGCTGCTAAGTACTCTTGCCACTTTTTCTGTTGGTTGTCACAGTACTTGCGCAAGATCCTACCCACTTCTCTCAGTACTCTCTCAGCCGGATTACTATTTGGGTGGTAGACTGACGTCTTATAAGTTTTGATCCCAAGTGCTAATAATGTGTCTCGCCACCTCCTCCCCTTAAATTGCGTACCATGGTCGGTAATAATGGAAGATGGACTACCGATCTCTGGCAAATACAAATCAATGATCACCGCCAGAACCTTTGCTGTTGTTGCCCGATTAACCGGATATTGCTTTATATATTTGGTATAATGGTCCATGATGATTATAAGGTATTTATACCTGTGTCGACCACCGCTACGGGGAAATGGCCCGCAGATATCCAAAAACACTTTTTCCAGATTTGCATTTGAAGTAATAGGTATCATTATACCCTCTTTCTTCTTATTGTTCACCTTGACGCATTGGCAGATATTACAGGACTTGATGTAAGTTCTCACCTTTCGGATGATATTCTTTATCTTGCAATTTTCCTCTAGAGCCTGTATCACTTTTAGCGCTCCCATGTGACCATATCTGACATGATAATCGATGATGACCTCCTTTTCGATTTGGTGTGGAATTATCACCTTCCATGTCTCTTCGTCCAATGCCGTTTTTATGAATAAGATCCCTTTGTTTAGATGGTAAAACTTGGAAATGGTATCATCATTAGCTTCTAATCGATTCATGCTGTTTCTCAGTTTAGGGTCAGACTGCTGGTGGATTAGAATATTTATTAATAGAGCTTGTAGATCGGCTCTGGTCTTAAAGATGTTATAAATTTTCACCAAGCTCTCCTTCTCTCCCTCGAAAGTCTGGTCTTCCAGATTTATTCGTGATAATACATCCGCTACCACATTCTTTTTTCCTGGAATATATTCCCATTTCAGATCATACACTTGTAGGGCGAGTACCCACCTAGCCAACCGGCCGTGACTCAATTTGCACCTACGAAGGAAGGAGATGGATTTATGATCAGTGCGTACCGTGACTTGATATCCGAGAATGTACGTCCGGAACTTGCTGCATGCGAACACCACGCTAAGCAATTCCTTTTCTGTTACACTGTAGTTCTTTTCGCACTGATTCAGCGTGCGACTAGCGAAGCTTATTACCAGATGTTGTCCCTCCTCATCTTCCTGGTACAAAGTCGTTCCTAAGCTCAGGTCGCTAGCGTCACAGTTTAAAAAGAATGGTTTCTTAAAATCTGGGTGACGAAGTATAACACTCTCCAGAAACTTCTCTTTTATCAAGCGGAAAGTAAGATCTTGTTCTTCATCCCAGGTCCATTTGTTCTTAGCAGATAATTGTGGTTGAAACTTGGCGGTCAACTCGGAATATCGGTTCTGAAACTTCCTGTAATAGTTACAGAGTCCGAGGAAAGATTGTAATTGCTTCCTGTTTCTTGGTTGCGGGAACCTCTGAATTGCCTCCACTTTCTCTGCTGACGGGGTAATACCTCTATCGTCTAGATTGAAACCCAAGAACTGTACTTCGCGCGCTATGAACTTGGATTTCTCCAACTTCAGAGTTATGTTGTTCTGCGCTAATTTGCTTAGTACATATTCTACTCTATAGCAGTGTTCCTCCCAGGTTTCGGATGTAATGAGTAAGTCGTCTACATAGACGGTGGTAAATTGGAGCGCTTCTTGTCCAAGAATCTGGTCCATGCATGCCACAAAGATGGCGACAGAATTTACAAGTCCGAAGGGCAGTCTCTTGAACTGGTAATTGCGCCCTTCGAAAATGAACGCCACGTACTGACGGCTTTGTGGATGCAGCTCCACTTGCCAATAACCACATACAGTGTCCCAGGTACTGATAAACTTCGTGCCATGAAAACGTTTTAATATCTCCTCTATTTCACCGGGTGAGGTTCTGTCATTCACAATCGTTTTGTTCAATTCGCGCGCATCTAAACAGAGACGGACTTGTCCGTCTTTCTTTGGAACAACAATAATTGGACTAGTGTAAGGTGATTGACTAATCTCAATTATGTCATTTTCTATCATCTTATTTATTTCTGTTCTCACGGCTTCTTTGAACGACTGCGCGATTGGATATGACCTCCGGTTAAACTCTACGTTTTCTTTGAATTGAAGTTTGCACTGGTAGTTTTTAACTTTCCCTGGTTCATCTGAAAACACTGCCTTGTACTTCTCATATATTCTGATTAGACGATCGGCTGGATGTAGTGGTATTTTATCGTTATTGCTTCCGCACTGGAAGTCCCGTATTCCTTGGATTTTTACTGACCATAAATCCTCTCCTCCATGGTTGTATATAATGGGTTTATCAAGAGGGCTGTTCCTAATGATATTAATTTTACGAAGTTGTTTATGTATAGGGCTGGGAAGTATATTTGCGCCTCCTACCAAATTTTCGGTCCATGTTATTCCGTCTGGGAAAAGTGATACCCTCTCTAGGTTAAGATCGATAATTGCGGAATATCTTCTCAGAATATCGCAACCGACTAGTATGTCAAATGGTAATCCGGTGGCGATTAAAAATTCCATGTCTAAAGCTATATCGCGGCTAACGACACTTAAGAAAACTTGCTTCCTAATGGTTTTATTCTGGCGGCCAGTTGCACCTATTAACACAATGTTGTTTACTGGTAACATTGGCAAAGTTTTTCCACATTCGCTTTGTATCCTCTCCAGTTCATTTGCGTTTATTATTGAAATATTTGCACCTGTGTCAATCATTATTTTAGCGGGAATTCCTTCCACCTCCGCTGTTATATAGAGTATTTCATTATTGTTGTTGTTGAGACTCTTTTCGTTGTCTTCCAAAAGTTCAGTTCGAATGTCTTTTAGGTAGTGGTTACAAATTATAGTGATGTTTTTACGATTGGTTGCTTGTTGCAACTCATCCTTGTCTAACCCAGGAAGTATAAGCAGTAACGGGACGTTGTCGTTAATTACTGCCTCCTCACGTTTAAAGCATTATGGTCATCGTTCGTATTTGGATTGACCGAGGCATCGTTCGGGAAACTCTGAGTCGTTTCCTGACGCTCTGTACCCTGTTCGAGGTTTATCTCCCTGTTCTGTTGTCGGCCAAGATCCTCCAGGCTTGTACTTCTTCTTCCCTGTTCGTGTCGTGGACCGTCCCGTTCCGCACTTCACCATCTTCGGTCGGCGCCGTGGAAGCTGTTCCTCCGTGGTTGATAATATCACCTTGGACCGCGATCCTCTGCTCTTATAAAATTTACCCTAGGGCGCGACACTCTGTTATTATTATTATTACTATTATTATTACTATAATTATTGTTATAGTAATTTTGGTTAGGTGGGTAGTGTCTATCACCATTATTGCTGGGGTATGGATTTCTCTGACTGTATGGGCTATTATTAGGTTGATAATAATTATTCCTATTATTAGGATAGGGGTTGTTATTCCTGATACCATTAGCATTGCCGTTAAAATTGTTATTATGCGGCGGGTTATTAGGGCCGTCGTAATTACTGGGCTGGTTTCGGTTACCGGGATGGTTATTGCCGTTATTTTGGTATTGATTCGGCCTCGCCTCTGGTCTTTCGTTCCTCCTTCTGCTCTGCCGATAATATTCCTCATTTTCATATCCCTCTAACAATTCGGTCATTGCCTGTATCGTCTTGATCTGGCTACCTCTCCGGGCCCTGACAATGTCTTCGTCATAGTGATATGATATTTTATTCACTAGGCACTCTTCTGGTATAGCCGGCTCGAGGTGTTTCGCCATGCACACCTTCCCCAAGAAATAGGCTGTCATGCTACTGCCTAGCTGTGCCCTATATCGTCCGTTACATATATAATCACGGATCAGGTTCTGGGTTGTTTCAGACCAGTAATTCGACTTAAACATTCTCCGGAACTGCTGGTAATCGGGAATCTCACTCCGGTTGGCCATCCACCAATTATCCGTCATCTCCCTGAATGACTCATCTAAGGTTTCCCTGTTATGGCTCGATTGCGTGATCTTATGTTTAGCGAAGTATACCTATACCCTAGCCAGGAACTCCATCGTCTTACGTTTGTACTGCCGGAAGTTGAGCCATTCTCGGCTTTCATTGATGGGCAATCCGGTGAAATGAGTCGGTCTATTTCTTATTGCTTCCATCTCTTCTCGGCTTTGTTGCACCTGACCTGTGATATTGGTCATCGTCTCTTGCATATCATCACACCGTTCCGCGACTTGGTTGCGTACTCTCCCGAATTCTTCTTGAGTTTCCTTCCTCTGTTCTTCTACTTTCCTGCGGCTATGTTCTTCTATATTGGTAAACTTGATGTTCACTACTTCTCTAAACTCTTGTACCTCGTTTTCGGTCTGGTTGCACTTCCCGTCAATCTCTCGAATCTGTCGATTTACCATTATGTTTTCTTCTTCCATCTTCTTATTCATCACTTTCTTGTTAATGTTGATTTCCTTATTCAGTTCTTCTCGTAACAACTCCATTCTTTCGTCCAGTTTGTCCAGATTCTCGTGATTGACCTTCCTTAATTCTTCTCTTAACATTTGGTTGTCCTCTCTCAATTCTTCCAATTTCTCCCCAATTTTCTCTTCCATTTTCTTGTTATTCTCTTCCAATTTGTCTTCCATCTTCTTGCTATTCTCCCTCAATTCTTCCTTCAAAGATTGGTTGTTCTTCTCTATCTTCTTCCTGCTTTCATCGATTTTCCGATTGGTGTTTTCAACTTTATTAATCAATTCTACTTTAGTCGACTTGAATTTTTCCTTAAAAGATTGGTTGTCTTCCTTCAATTCTTCTAACTTCTTCCCCATATCTTCTTCTATCTTCTTGTTGTCTTCCTTCAAATCTTCTAACTTTTTACTGTTCTCCTCCATGTTCTTGTTCATTCCACTCAATTCTTCTTTTGTGGATTGGTTATCCTTCTTCAATTCTTCTTTTGTTTTTTCTATTTTATTTCCCAATTCTTCCTTAGTTGATTTGAATTCCCGTAGGAGTATTTCCATCATCTTATCCATATTTGTTTCTTCAGCAGTCTTGGATTTCTCTACCTCCTTCTCCTGGATATTGACCTCCCCTGTTTATGTGGGCATCTCAGGTTGTTCCTCTGGTTGTGCAGGTTGTTTCGACAATACCGGTGGCAATGAACTTTCCACATCTACTGGCGTCGCCTCTTTGTTCTCCATGTCCATCTCTACTTCTTTTTCGGCCTCCGCCGCCCGTTTCTTTGAAGTTGCACGTCGTTGCATTTTTCCTTCTTTCTCTGGCTTTATAGCTGCTGCCGAACTCCAAATAGTGATTGGGCAGATTGTAGTGGCCTTTCAATCGCTAATTAAAGCCCCACGTTGGGCGCCAATTTGTAATAAAACTAAATAACTCAGATGACAGGTGTTTACTGAGTGTGGTTCTCGAGTCTTATTGGTCTGAAACTCTTCCTTTAGTTTCGCTGTTGACCTTTCCAAATTTTAACGAATCCTGTTAATAATGTTAAGCTGTTGAAGATATATAGGTGTAGTATTACACAATGTTAAAAAAATTTTGTGGCTTGTTGAAGAAATAAAAAAAAATTGTGTTAAAAAAATTCCTTTTTATCGTTTAATTAATTAAAATCAATTAATTAATTAAGTTTCGTAAAGTTTTGAAATGTGTCTCACTTCTCTATAAAATTTTATTAATGTTCTTGTATTTTTTAATAACTTCCAACCACTTATAATATTGTCTCCATGGACAATGGATATTTGTTTACTTTTTTGTTTTGGAGGTTATCTTCCTCCTGAGGTGGTAAAATTCTGGTAGTTTATTATTAAAATTATATTAATCGTAATTTGTTATATTTAAGAAAGAAAGAACTATTTTGAGGTGAAAGGTATAAACGTTTTATTGAATAATTGATTAATAGAATCTTGTCGATTTTAAATCGATTCTCAGGGTATCGAACAGTTACAAGTTTTTGATATATAAAATTCAATAAGGTTCTTTAAACAGCTAGTTATGGTTAAAGTCAGAGAAATCGGGCCAATATTAAAAAAGCATAACGTTACAACAAGTAATTACTAATACTAAGTACATACATTGAATAGAAATTGTAATAAAATAATTTGTTGTCGAACCGTACAGCTGATGGGACTAGGAGGCGTTGCTCTTGGGTGATGACGACATGAATTGCAAATGGCTGCCGTGAAGTTGGTCAAAATGTCCTTCGAATATGCGACGTTCCAAATAAGAGATTTTCTTGTAGTATTCACGTCCTGCTGTCAGCAAATGTTCCTTCTGATGTTGTATAGTGTCTTGAGTGAAGTTTCTGTGTTGTATTTTGTATATCGGTGAATGTATAAGTTAGTTCACTTTATTGTCATTCGACACTAATTTACGGTTATTGTATATACTGTTTAATAGTGTTATTCGGTGTAGTTAGGTGCTGTTCAGTGTTATTTAGTCTTTAGTAATTGTTTCTGTCACTATGTAGACGTTCCAAAATGGTTTTACTCGCCACTCGCGATTTTTCAAAAATGTGTCGTTCACTGACTCGCCATTACCGTACTTTTAGTTAGGTTAACTTGGTTATATTACGCTCGTCAAGTGCTCCGTACCAATTCCAATAATCGACTGTCTATTTCCTCCACTTTCGACTAAAATCTTAGCCCATACAATATTATTCTTTACATTGTTCAAATATAATTTTGCATCCTGTGCATGTTTTCAATTACATTATATAACTGCCTAAACTTTGGTTATTAATCAATTTTATTTGCTAGATGTAACTTAATTTAATCCTTCAGTTCATTCGGCGTATTTTAATATTTAATAATGCCGTTTTATTATGTTTTTAGTCTAAAATTGATAATTTTACTTTCATTTTGTATTTGGTAAAAGTTCAAAATTAACTTCCTGTCATTATGCAAATTCTGCCATTTTTAAGTTATCTTTATTCTTAATAATCTCATATTGTATTAAAAGGTTTATATTCCCTTATTTTTTTGTAATTATTTGAACTGGTTAATTTTTAAAATATTATTTTGGAACATATGACTCCCCTCTCCAAATTTTTTTAACTTCTGTCATTTCCATTTTTATTTATAATTCTGGTTATAATTATGTAAAATCTTTTAAATGGTATCTGTAATTATATGGCTTCATCTCTGGTTTATTATATCTAAATCCTTTTAGTTTAATTCATTTAAGTGAGTAATTTCTCTGTTTTGATGAAGTTTGGTTTTCATTCTTTTGCCTAGATATTTTAACAAGTTTTTTCTCACAAAATTTTTATACAAACAATAAATAAAGTATTATACCCTCTCTGACTTTTTAAACATGGTATTATAAACTAAACATTATTTAAATTAAACATAACAATAATTAGTATTGGTTTCAATACCATAAACAGTCAAACAAATAAGAAATATTTTCAAAGATGGTTGTCTTCAACATTGAGACATTTTTTACAATCAACACTTATTACTAACATAGAAATATTATTTACAAAGGAGGTTTTTACCAACTAACATCTTATTTACTTATTACTGTAAACGTAAGTAATAAATATATTTACAGTTATGATGTTAGTTGTTCCAAATTTAAATAAATGTCCTTATACCTAATACATTCTAAAATCCTTATTCTATATTTACAAAACCTTATACCTATATTCTTATTTGCTATTTTTGTTATATTAAGTTTGATTATGCAGTTTTTTTAAACTGTCTTTTAAATATTGCATTGGGTAATAGTACCCTGTCACTGTATAACGAAATCTGATTTTACTCATTCTATAAAACAAAAATGTCACTTCAAACAGATTTATAGCTTGTCATTATTAAATGTAACACATTCACATGGTACGAATTTAAGTCACTGAAAGTTGCATGTTTCATGGTATACATAGTTTGTGGATGCCAAGAATGAAACATAAGGGTTATATTTTTATAATACCCAAACTAGCACTGGTTCACTTTACACTTTTTTGATGTTATTTCTAAATGGTTGTTTAGTCTCATTAACATCAATAAATTGGTTTGTGTGTTATAATTAAGACTTGTTCCTTGGGTACTATATTATTGTTTCATCTTGGTTCACTGGCAACTCTTACTCTATACACTTTTCTCTCTTAATTTTATTGTACATGTGGTTGCTGTCCAAGACTGTTTCGTTATACTTTCATTATTTGTGTTTTATTATTTATTTTGTGATTTGGGGATATGGGTGTCTTTTATAAGAGCATTCCATCTTCCTCAGGATGCTGCCTTCTTCTTCTTTCTTCAAAGTTGTCTTCTTTTCTACTGTCTTCTTGGATTGGTATCTTCTCCATCTTCTTCTTGATGCCATCGGGTTTCTTGGGATTTCTTCATCTTCTTCATAAGTTTCTCGAAATACATCACCTTTATTGGTGGATCTTGCCTTATTCAGGGTTTCTTTTTAATTTATGTATCCTCGTTGTGGGTTTAGTCATACTCTGTTGTTTCTTTGTTTACTGCTTACCTTCCTGGTTATAATTTAAAAACCTTGAGTTATCAGACTGCTTTTGGATGATTCATCACTAGTAACTTATTTTTATTTGAACTTGTACTTTTTATATAACAATGATTGTTCTGCACATTTGCTATGAATTAATTCTTTATATCAAACTTAATGCTTTTTTTCGGATTTAATGTTATAATCTTATTATTCTAATGATCAATGCCATTCATTATTATGCATTTATCTGTCACGTTACAGAATGCTTTCTTCCAGAAGTAATTATTTCAGACAGTTTATGGATGAAATAATTTCTTATGATAATTTCATCATTTCTTATATTTCATTTTTCTCTCCATTTCTATATTGACTTTTTATATTTGAGTTTAATTAATTTTATATATATATAGTTACTTATTTTACTATTGATCCTTTTCGGATAGTTAGTGCCTTCTGAGATATTATTATTATTGTAATACATTTTCTTTCTTTATAAACTTCGTGTTGCATCCTTGGGATATTAATTCCCTAACATTCCCTATCACGTGGGCTGGGGCAGTTCAGAGGGGCACTGTACGCTACACAATCTCTGCTGGCCATACACCATTTCTACAATTTGAGTCCAGAGGCATATTCATCTCTGCTCAAAAAACATAATGCTGCTGGAATTATCTTCAGTCAGTCATCGAATAAGTAAATAAAAAGTAGTCTCATTTTCGACTAATAAAAATATCTTTGGATTCTTCACTTCGTAGTTTCTCAGATTATCTCACATTTTCTATCTTAATAAATCTTCATAATTATTATTATACTCATTATATATATATTTTTCTAAACTCTTAACTTGTCTGCTATATTTATTTTAATTATGGGTGAAAACCTTTCTTAATAATTCTTGTTACTGGTTACAGTGTAACTCTTTTTCTACTCCATCTGAATTCTCTTTATACTTCCTTCTGGTTACTTACAGTGTTAGCATGGTCTTTACATATAGTATTTTCTTATTCATTATTTGAATGGTCTTATTATATTATATTTAATTTTTAAAGTTGTATCTTTATATTAGATATACAGGTTGTTATTTTGATCATTTTATTTAAACATTTTGTTCTCTCCTTTATCTTAGAAAGTTATTAATCCGCCTTCGTATTCCTTAACATTAATTCATTTATATTGTATTTCATGTGGTATTTCTTCTCTTTGCATCATATAGGTCTTATTATTATCATTGGTTAAAAATCATCTTCTCCATATGTTTGGTATGAGTTGTTCTTCTTTGCTCTTAATTAACTGTTTTCATTATCGTTTCATAAGTAATTAGTCTCTTTGCTTCCAAATTTTTTCCTTCTATTGCATATTACTCTTTTTTTGTTTTTCTTCTCTACTCCTTCAAATGCTAGATATGCACATTTATTCTGGATTATAGTTAATTCTTTTTTCTGAATTAATCATTTTATTTTCTTCTAAATTCAATTATAAATGGCACATATCTATTTTTTAGAACTCTGTTATTTTTATGCAAAATTCAAACTCTTCTTTTTATTTAATGGCATAATATTTCTCATTAATCATTGTAATAAGTTGATCTTATCTTGTTTCAAAATTTTGACGTTTTATCAACATTCAAATTCTGTTTGATTCATTTATTTCCAGAATTGTTTCCTTCAAAATTGTTTATAGTAAGGTGATCTTACAATTATTTCTGAATGTTTTGGTGTTTCTCTAAATTCAAATTCTTCTTATTTATTTACCATAAAGTTTTCTCACAAAATTAGTTATAGTAAGTTGGTCTTACTTCATTTTTAAATTTTTTGTATATTAACTTCAAAATTCCTTTCTTCTATTTTGCCATAAAGTTTCTTCTTAAATATTTGGTTGTAAGATGTGCTTACTTTTGTTTTTAAATTTGTTGGTCATAAAAAAAATTCTTCCTTTTAAATTGCCATAAAATTTCGTCTAAATCATAGGTAGTAAGATGTATTTACAATTATTTTAGAATTTATATGTTAATAAATTCCTTCTTTTATAATTCCATAAGTGTTTTCTCATAAATCATTGGTAGTAAGTTGTACTTATTTATTTTTTGAATTTACGTGTTAATAAATTCTTTCTTTTATAGTTCCATAAAGTTTTTTCTAAATCATAGGTAGTAAGTTGTACTTACTTATGTTTTTGAATTTTTAGGTTTAAATTCTAAATTCCTTTCATAACTCCATAAAGTTTCTTCTAAATCATAGGTAGTAAGATGTACTTACATTTATTTTTGAATTTTTACTGGTATTAAAAATTCAAAATTCTCTCTTTCTCTTTCTTCCATAAAGTTTTTTCAAAATTATTAGGTTGTAAGATGTTCTTACATCATTTTAGGATTTTTATGTTTAAAAATTCTAAATTCTAAACTCATTCTTCATAATACTTTTTCATAGATGCTTGATTGTACACACCTTTGATTCTTCCTGAAACGATTTCCCTCAGTTCATAGGTATTGTTATGCTTATCCTTTACCACCACATATGGTCCTGTATAAAGAAATAATAATTTTTTGGTTATACCTTCTAAGGTGCTGGGCAGCTCTCGATTTTTTAGGAGAACTTTCTCACCCTCTTTGTATGTTATTATACGCCCTATTGCCTTTTGGTATTTGGCTTGCCGTTTTTCTTGGTCTTCAGCCACCTTGTTATAAAATCTCAATTGGTTGAATTGCGATCATTGTTTGGTGGAAATTCAATGATTTGTTTCAATTTCTCGGGGAGTCGGCTTCTCATACATAGCTGAGTATGGTGTAATTCCTATAGCTGGATGGTGGGCGAAATTTAGGAATGTCTCTGTTGCTGCTAAGTACTCTTGCCACTTTTTCTGTTGGTTGTGACAGTACGTGCGCAAGATCCTACCCACTTCTCTCAGTACTCTCTCAGCCGGATTACTATTTGGGTGGTAGACTGACGTCTTATAAGTTTTTGATCCCAAGTGCTAATAATGTGTCTCGCCACCTCCTCCCCTTAAATTGCGTACCATGGTCGGTAATAATGGAAGATGGACTACCGATCTCTGGCAAATACAAATCAATGATCACCGCCAGAACCTTTGCTGTTGTTGCCCGATTAACCGGATATAGCTTTATATATTTGGTATAATGGTCCATGATGATTATAAGGTATTTATACCTGTGTCGACCACCGCTACGGGGAAATGGCCCGCAGATATCCAAAAACACTTTTTCCAGATTTGCATTTGAAGTAATAGGTATCATTATACCCTCTTTCTTCTCATTGTTCACCTTGACGCATTGGCAGATATTACAGGACTTGATGTAAGTTCTCACCTTTCGGATGATATTCTTTATCTTGCAATTTTCCTCTAGAGCCTGTATCACTTTTAGCGCTCCCATGTGACCATATCTGACATGATAATCGATGATGACCTCCTTTTCGATTTGGTGTGGAATTATCACCTTCCATGTCTCTTCGTCCAATGCCGTTTTTATGAATAAGATCCCTTTGTTTAGATGGTAAAACTTGGAAATGGTATCATCATTAGCTTCTAATCGATTCATGCTGTTTCTCAGTTTAGGGTCAGACTGCTGGTGGATTAGAATATTTATTAATAGAGCTTGTAGATCGGCTCTGGTCTTAAAGATGTTATAAATTTTCACCAAACTCTCCTTCTCTCCCTCGAAAGTCTGGTCTTCCAGATTTATTCGTGATAATACATCCGCTACCACGTTCTTTTTTCCTGGAATATATTCCCATTTCAGATCATACTCTTGTAGGGCGAGTACCCACCTAGCCAACCGGCCGTGACTCAATTTGCACCTACGAAGGAACGAGATGGATTTATGATCAGTGCGTACCGTGATTTGATATCCGAGAATGTACGTCCGGAACTTGCTGCATGCGAACACACGCTAAGCAATTCCTTTTCTGTTACACTGTAGTTCTTTTCGCACTGATTCAGCGTGCGACTAGCGAAGCTTATTACCAGATGTTGTCCCTCCTCATCTTCCTGGTACAAAGTCGTTCCTAAGCTCAGGTCGCTAGCGTCACAGTTTAAAAAGAATGGTTTCTTAAAATCTGGGTGACGAAGTATAACACTCTCCAGAAACTTCTCTTTTATCAAGCGGAAAGTAAGATCTTGTTCTTCATCCCAGGTCCATTTGTTCTTAGCAGATAATTGTGGTTGAAACTTGGCGGTCAACTCGGAATATCAGTTCTGAAACTTCCTGTAATAGTTACAGAGTCCGAGGAAAGATTGTAATTGCTTCCTGTTTCTTGGTTGCGGGAACCTCTGAATTGCCTCCACTTTCTCTGCTGACGGGGTAATACCTCTATCGTCTAGATTGAAACCCAAGAACTGTACTTCGCGCGCTATGAACTTGGATTTCTCCAACTTCAGAGTTATGATGTTCTGCGCTAATTTGCTTAGTACATATTCTACTCTATAGCAGTGTTCCTCCCAGGTTTCGGATGTAATGAGTAAGTCGTCTACATAGACGGTGGTAAATTGGAGCGCTTCTTGTCCAAGAATCTGGTCCATGCATGCCACAAAGATGGCGACAGAATTTACAAGTCCGAAGGGCAGTCTCTTGAACTGGTAATTGCGCCCTTCGAAAATGAACGCCACGTACTGACGGCTTTGTGGATGCAGCTCCACTTGCCAATAACCACATACAGTGTCCCAGGTACTGATAAACTTCGTGCCATGAAAACGTTTTAATATCTCCTCTATTTCACCGGGTGAGGTTCTGTCATTCACAATCGTTTTGTTCAATTCGCGCGCATCTAAACAGAGCCGGACTTGTCCGTCTTTCTTTGGAACAACAATAATTGGACTAGTGTAAGGTGGTTGACTAATCTCAATTATGTCATTTTCTATCATCTTATTTATTTCTGTTCTCACGGCTTCTTTGAGCGACTGCGCGATTGGATATGACCTCCGGTTAAACTCTACGTTTTCTTTGAATTGAAGTTTGCACTGGTAGTTTTTAACTTTCCCTGGTTCATCTGAAAACACTGCCTTGTACTTCTCATATATTCTGATTAGACGATCGGCTGGATGTAGTGGTATTTTATCGTTATTGCTTCCGCACTGGAAGTCCCGTATTCCTTGGATTTTTACTGACCATAAATCCTCTCCTCCATGGTTGTATATAATGGGTTTATCAAGAGGGCTGTTCCTAATGATATTAATTTTACGAAGTTGTTTATGTATAGGGCTGGGAAGTATATTTGCGCCTCCTACCAAATTTTCGGTCCATGTTATTCCGTCTGGGAAAAGTGATACCCTCTCTAGGTTAAGATCGATAATTGCGGAATATCTTCTCAGAATATCGCAACCGACTAGTATGTCAAATGGTAATCCGGTGGCGATTAAAAATTCCATGTCTAAAGCTATATCGCGGCTAACGACACTTAAGAAAACTTGCTTCCTAATGGTTTTATTCTGGCGGCCAGTTGCACCTATTAACACAATGTTGTTTACTGGTAACATTGGCAAAGTTTTTCCACATTCGCTTTGTATCCTCTCCAGTTCATTTGCGTTTATTATTGAAATATTTGCACCTGTGTCAATCATTATTTTAGCGGGAATTCCTTCCACCTCCGCTGTTATATAGAGTATTTCATTATTGTTGTTGTTGAGACTCTTTTCGTTCTCTTCCAAAAGTTCAGTTCGAATGTCTTTTAGGTAGTGGTTACAAATTATAGTGATGTTTTTACGATTGGTTGCTTGTTGCAACTCATCCTTGTCTAACCCAGGAAGTATAAGCAGTAACGGGACGTTGTCGTTAATTACTGCCTCCTCACGTTTAAAGCATTATGGTCATCGTTCGTATTTGGATTGACCGAGGCATCGTTCGGGAAACTCTGAGTCGTTTCCTGACGCTCTGTACCCTGTTCGAGGTTTATCTCCCTGTTCTGTTGTCGGCCAAGATCCTCCAGGCTTGTACTTCTTCCCTGTTCGTGTCGTGGACCGTCCCGTTCCGCACTTCACCATCTTCGGTCGGCGCCGTGGAAGCTGTTCCTCCGTGGTTGATAATATCACCTTGGACCGCGATCCTCTGCTCTTATAAAATTTACCCTAGGGCGCGACACTCTGTTATTATTATTATTACTATTATTATTACTATAATTATTGTTATAGTAATTTCGGTTAGGTGGGTAGTGTCTATCACCATTATTGCTGGGGTATGGATTTCTCTGACTGTATGGGCTATTATTAGGTTGATAATAATTATTCCTATTATTAGAATAGGGGTTGTTATTCCTGATACCATTAGCATTGCCGTTAAAATTGTTATTATGCGGCGGGTTATTAGGGCCGTCGTAATTACTGGGCTGGTTTCGGTTACCGGGATGGTTATTGCCGTTATTTGGGTATTGATTCGGCCTCGCCTCTGGCCTTTCGTTCCTCCTTCTGCTCTGCCGATAATATTCCTCATTTTCATATCCCTCTAACAATTCGGTCATTGCCTGTATCGTCTTGATCTGGCTACCTCTCCGGGCCCTGACAATGTCTTCGTCATAGTGATATGATATTTTATTCACTAGGCACTCTTCTGGTATAGCCGGCTCGAGGTGTTTCGCCATGCACACCTTCCCCAAGAAATAGGCTGTCATGCTACTGCCTAGCTGTGCCCTATATCGTCCGTTACATATATTATCACGGATCAGGTTCTGGGTTGTTTCAGACCAGTAATTCGACTTAAACATTCTCCGGAACTGCTGGTAATCGGGAATCTCACTCCGGTTGGCCAACCACCAATTATCCGTCATCTCCCTGAATGACTCATCTAAGGTTTCCCTGTTATGGCTCGATTGCGTGATCTTATGTTTAGCGAAGTATACCTATACCCTAGCCAGGAACTCCATCGGCTTACGTTTGTACTGCCGGAAGTTGAGCCATTCTCGGCTTTCATTGATGGGCAATCCGGTGAAATGAGTCGGTCTATTTCTTATTGCTTCCATCTCTTCTCGGCTTTGTTGCACCTGACCTGTGATATTGGTCATCGTCTCTTGCATATCATCACACCGTTCCGCGACTTGGTTGCGTACTCTCCCGAATTCTTCTTGAGTTTCCTTCCTCTGTTCTTCTACTTTCCTGCGGCTATGTTCTTCTATATTGGTAAACTTGATGTTCACTACTTCTCTAAACTCTTGTACCTCGTTTTCGGTCTGGTTGCACTTCCCGTCAATCTCTCGAATCTGTCGATTTACCATTATGTTTTCTTCTTCCATCTTCTTATTCATCACTTTCTTGTTAATGTTGATTTCCTTATTCAGTTCTTCTCGTAACAACTCCATTCTTTCGTCCAGTTTGTCCAGATTCTCGTGATTGACCTTCCTTAATTCTTCTCTTAACATTTGGTTGTCCTCTCTCAATTCTTCCAATTTCTCCCCAATTTTCTCTTCCATTTTCTTGTTATTCTCTTCCAATTTGTCTTCCATCTTCTTGCTATTCTCCCTCAATTCTTCCTTCAAAGATTGGTTGTTCTTCTCTATCTTCTTCCTGCTTTCATCGATTTTCCGATTGGTGTTTTCAACTTTATTAATCAATTCTTCTTTAGTCGACTTGAATTTTTCCTTAAAAGATTGGTTGTCTTCCTTCAATTCTTCTAACTTCTTCCCCATATCTTCTTCTATCTTCTTGTTGTCTTCCTTCAAATCTTCTAACTTTTTACTGTTCTCCTCCATGTTCTTGTTCATTCCACTCAATTCTTCTTTTGTGGATTGGTTATCCTTCTTCAATTCTTCTTTTGTTTTTTCTATTTTATTTCCCAATTCTTCCTTAGTTGATTTGAATTCCCGTAGGAGTATTTCCATCATCTTATCCATATTTGTTTCTTCAGCAGTCTTGGATTTCTTTACCTCCTTCTCCTGGATATTGACCTCCCCTGTTTATGTGGGCATCTCAGGTTGTTCCTCTGGTTGTGCAGGTTGTTTCGACAATACCGGTGGCAATGAACTTTCCACATCTACTGGCGTCGCCTCTTTATTCTCCATGTCCATCTCTACTTCTTTTTCGGCCTCCGCCGCCCGTTTCTTTAAATTGCACGTCGTTGCATTTTTCCTTCTTTCTCTGGCTTTATAGCTGCTGCCAAACTCCAAATAGTGATTGGGCAGATTGTAGTGGCCTTTCAATCGCTAATTAAAGCCCCACGTTGGGCGCCAATTTGTAATAAAACTAAATAACTCAGATGACAGGTGTTTACTGAGTGTGGTTCTCGAGTCTTACTGGTCTGAAACTCTTCCTTTAGTTTCGCTGTTGACCTTTCCAAATTTTAACGAATCCTGTTAATAATGTTAAGCTGTTGAAGATATATAGGTGTAGTATTACACAATGTTAAAAAAATTTTGTGGCTTGTTAAAGAAATAAAAAAAAATTGTGTTAAAAAAAATTCCTTTTTATCGTTTAATTAATTAAAATCAATTAATTAATTAAGTTTCGTAAAGTTTTGAAATGTGTCTCACTTCTCTATAAAATTTTATTAATGTTCTTGTATTTTTTAATAACTTCCAACCACTTATAATATTGTCTCCATGGACAATGGATATTTGTTTACTTTTTTGTTTTGGAGGTTATCTTCCTCCTGAGGTGGTAAAATTCTGGTAGTTTATTATTAAAATTATATTAATCGTAATTTGTTATATTTAAGAAAGAAAGAACTATTTTGAGGTGAAAGGTATAAACGTTTTATTGAATAATTGATTAATAGAATCTTGTCGATTTTAAATCGATTCTCAGGGTATCGAACAGTTACAAGTTTTTGATATATAAAATTCAATAAGGTTCTTTAAACAGCTAGTTATGGTTGAGGTCAGAGAAATCGGGCCAATATTAAAAAAGCATAACGTTACAACAAGTAATTACTAATACTAAGTACATACATTGAATAGAAATTGTAATAAAATAATTTGTTGTCGAACCGTACAGCTGATGGGACTAGGAGGAGTTGCTCTTGGGTGATGACGACATGAATTGCAAATGGCTGCCGTGAAGTTGGTCAAAATGTCCTTCGTATATGCGACGTTCCAAATAAGAGATTTTCTTGTAGTATTCACGTCCTGCTGTCAGCAAATGTTCCTTCTGATGTTGTATAGTGTCTTGAGTGAAGTTTCTGTGTTGTATTTTGTATATCGGTGAATGTATAAGTTAGTTCACTTTATTGTCATTCGACACTAATTTACGGTTATTGTATATACTGTTTAATAGTGTTATTCGGTGTAGTTAGGTGCTGTTCAGTGTTATTTAGTCTTTAGTAATTGTTTCTGTCACTATGTAGACGTTCCAAAATGGTTTTACTCGCCACTCGCGATTTTTCAAAAATGTGTCGTTCACTGACTCGCCATTACCGTACTTTTAGTTAGGTTAACTTGGTTATATTACGCTCGTCAAGTGCTCCGTACAAATTCCAATAATCGACTGTCTATTTCCTCCACTTTCGACTAAAATCTTAGCCCATACAATATTATTCTTTACATTGTTCAAATATAATTTTGCATCCCGTGCATGTTTTCAATTACATTATATAACTGCCTAAACTTTGGTTATTAATCAATTTTATTTGCTAGATGTAACTTAATTTAATCCTTCAGTTAATTCGGCGTATTTTAATATTGAATAATGCCGTTTTATTATGTTTTTAGTCTAAAATTGATAATTTTACTTTCATTTTGTATTTGGTAAAAGTTCAAAATTAACTTCCTGTCATTATGCAAATTCTGCCATTTTTAAGTTATCTTTATTCTTAATAATCTCATATTGTATTAAAAGGTTTATATTCCCTTATTTTCTTGTAATTATTTGAACTGGTTAATTTTTAAAATATTATTTTGGAACATATGACTCCCCTCTCCAAATTTTTAACTTTTGTCATTTCCATTTTTATTTATAATTCTGGTTATAATTATGTAAAATCTTTTCAAATGGTATCTGTAATTATATGGCTTCATCTCTGGTTTATTATATCTAAATCCTTTTAGTTTAAATTCATTTAAGTGAGTAATTTCTCTGTTTTGATGAAGTTTGGTTTTTCATTCTTTTGCCTAGATTTTTTAACAAGTTTTTCCTTACAAAATTTTTATACAAACAATAAATAAAGTATTATACCCTCTCTGACTTTTTAAACATGGTATTATAAACTAAACATTATTTAAATTAAACATAACAATAATTAGTATTGGTTTCAATACCATAAACAGTCAAACAAATAAGAAATATTTTCAAAGATGGTTGTCTTCAACATTGAGACATTTTTTACAATCAACACTTATTACTAACATAGAAATATTATTTACAAAGTAGGTTTTTTACCAACTAACATCTTATTTACTTATTACTATAAACGTAAGTAATAAATATATTTACAGTTATGATGTTAGTTGTTCCAAATTTAAATAAATGTCCTTATACCTAATACATTTCTAAAATCCTTATTCTATATTTACAGAACCTTATACCTATATTCTTATTTGCTATTTTTGTTATATTAAGTTTGATTATGCAGTTTTTTTAAACTGTCTTTTAAATATTGCATTGGGTAATAGTACCCTGTCACTGTATAACGAAATCTGTTTTTACTCATTCTATAAAACAAAAATGTCACTTCAAACAGATTTATAGCTTGTCATTATTAAATGTAACACATTCACATGGTACGAATTTTAAGTCACTGAAAGTTGCATGTTTCATGGTATACACAGTTTGTGGATGCCAAGAATGAAACATAAGGGTTATATTTTTTATAATACCCAAACTAGCACTGGTTCACTTTACACTTTTTTGATGTTATTTCTAAATGGTTGTTTAGTCTCATTAACATCAATAAATTGGTTTGTGTGTTACAATGAATACTTGTTCCTTGGGTACTATATTATTGTTTCATCTTGGTTCACTGGCAACTCTTACTCTATACACTTTTCTCTCTTAATTTTATTGTACATGTGGTTACTGTCCAAGACTGTTTCGTTATACTTTTATTATTTGTGTTTTATTATTTATTTTGTGATTTGGGGATATGGGTGTCTTTTATAAGAGCATTCCATCTTCCTCAGGATGCTGCCTTCTTCTTCTTTCTTCAAAGTTGTCTTCTTTTCTTCTGTCTTCTTGGACTGGTATCTTCTCCATCTTCTTCTTGATGCCATCGGGTTTCTTGGGATTTCTTCATCTTCTTCATAAGTTTCTCGAAATACATCACCTTTATTGGTGGATCTTGCCTTATTCAGGGTTTCTTTTTAATTTATGTATCCTCGTTGTGGGTTTAGTCATACTCTGTTGTTTCTTTGTTTACTTCTTACCTTCCTGGGTTATAATTTAAAAACCTTGAGTTATCAGACTGGTTTTGGATGATTCATCACTAGTAACTTATTTTTATTTGAACTTATACTTTTTATATAACAATGATTGTTCTGCACATTTGCTATGAATTAATTCTTTATATCAAACTTAATGCTTTTTTTCGGATTTAAATGTTATAATCTTATTATTCTAATGATCAATGCCATTCATTATTATGCACTTGTCTGTCACGTTACACCGTTTAACTTATTGGGACTGATTTCGGCTACTTTAAAGATTGTAATGTTGATTCGTCCTAACTTGTTTTCCTTTTTTATGAAGCCGACCCGACCCAGGACACCCCAAGCCCAAATTCTAGATACGCTACTGACCATCCCCATACATTACTTTCGTTAACCCTTTGTTAGTTCTGTTTTGTTTATTATCTCTTCTTCTACACAACACAGTTTAAAGTAAGATTATGGAGGACGTATTTTCCTGACTTCAAAAACGTTCTCTGCAAGATCATTGAAATAGCATGAATTTTCGATTATATTGTTGGCTACTAAAATTGATAAAACAATTTCAATCAGAACACAATTATAAAAATCGTTACAAAGCAGGAAGAACAACAACCAGTTTGCCACGCGTTGTTTCCGAGATAATGCATAACCTGATATTCTTTACTCCACGATACTGGTACGCAGAGCTTTCTCAGGCATGTGAGTTTGTGTCTGATATCTGTCAGAGGATAAACTGTGGCTTACAAAGAATACGCACAAATGTTAATTCTATAGAAGAATCAGAGGCGTGTTTTCCGTTTGGTATATGGAAAATACACAATTCCGGCAGCGGTGACTCTTTCTTTAAAACTAAATATACAAAGACAACTCACACACACACACACACACACACACACACACACACACACACACATAATTATAAATTTAGTTTGTACTTATATTAAACTGCTTTTAGTAGACCTTAGAGAATTATTTTAGCACCTAAAGAACTAAAAATACAAGACTCAAGCATCAACACACACACACACACACACACACACACACACACATACTGTATATATAATACTCACAGAAAACTGATTATACCCTTATTGCATAAAACACGTATTATCTATTTTGTTCCACATTATATAACGAGAAAAGTAAAATGTGTATTACCGCAACATCAACATGTGCCGAAGTGTTCGGCATAATTTAAAAATCGCGCCGAGGCTAACCGAGGCAGTGGTTGTCAGCGCCAATGACGTTTGATAGGTGAGCGGCGATTCAATAATGCAGGCTGCCGGTCAGCTGATAAACAGTCCGTTGCAAGTTAACCGAGGCCTCGTGGCAAAATGAAAAACGCGAGTCTGCCTCATTTCCAATTTCGCTCTCCTCGGTACTGGTGTCTGACGGCCTTGGAAGGAATTTCTGCCACCGCTACATTCTTTCTTTATTATGTGTCGCTGATCGAAGGTGTCTCAGGTAAAAATCTTTAATTATTCTTTTCATTTGATTAATACTTATGTGTTAAATAAATAAATGAGAATTGTGGAGGTTATTTATTAATTGTGTGAGAACGAGTACATGTGTGTGTGTGCATTCAGAAGGCTACTTCCGGTATGCATATATGTATGTGGGCACGTGGTGATTTTGCACCCGACTATTTTAGAACTCAAATGTAAAGGTAATACAAAATAAGTAACACCAAAACTGATAGTGGTTGTAATGGCAAGTTGAGTTGAGATTTTTGGAGATATTTTTTTGAAAATACAAACGTGAACATTTAGTTTCTCTAATTGCATGAAACCAGGTTGCTGGTGTACAATATTCGGGGTGTGTAAAATCGTGACAGTGTGTGTGTGGGTGTGTGTGTGTGTGTGGTCTTGGTAACCGATATTGAGCCAGTTATATGTCATGACGTCTACTGAATACCTAAACGTTGCAGGGTCCTTGATCTGCCAGGAGGAAGGGAGAGGCTAAAATGGTGACCTGACCATCTATCACCATCGGCAGGGACGTCGACCGAGAGCTCCCCAACGCCGTCGGACACACAC
Organism: Magicicada septendecula; assembly: GCA_034769895.1. NCBI lineage: Eukaryota > Metazoa > Arthropoda > Insecta > Hemiptera > Cicadidae > Magicicada > Magicicada septendecula. The sequence continues at coordinate 241,036,964 of CM068368.1, forward strand.
ATACACACACAAGCTCCAGGAGATTAGGAGGACAGTCGCCCTAAGGAAAGTGAACCACAGTTTCCAGCTCACCAACAACCTTGCTAGTCATCATCATCACAGGCGGTAACATCAATCAGTGTTAAAATACAGGTGGGAAATTTCCGATTATACAGTTTCAACAATTACTACACTTTTGGTGCTCGAAGCAAACATGGACATGCTTATTCAATATATGGACTATATTTCAATTTATAATTGCCAGAATTGTGTGAGAACAAGCCTAATCAATGCATAATTTTGTTCACTTATCCTGTGTCAAAAAGGGCATTCACTTTTATGTTCTCAGCTTATTTACAGTGTTAGCATTACTTTCATTTCTGTTATAACAGCACATTGAATATATATATATATATATATACATATATTTTCTAGAAAATGAAAAACGATGAATGTTAAAGGCATTAAGCAATGAAACAGATCCACTTGTTAGAACTAGCCCTGTAAAAATATATATATGTTGATTTGTATTGTTAACTGTATGGGAGCCCGTGTTTGATAGGCGGTTGATTAATTTTCTTAATTACATTCATGAGTTTTAGTAGAAAAGTTTTGATATAATCAGTTTTTTTTCCTCTGCTTTTAATGATCTGATATTTTGTCCGAACATGTCCACTCATTACTGACTATCATGTATTACTATATTAATTAGGATTATCCACTCGTGATGCTGGGCATTGAATCTTATGGTTGCTGGTGGTGATTACCATACATGTGCAGTTAATATATATATATATATATATATATATATATATATATTATAACGGAACCAAATATTAACTATTTGGGGTTATATGTTTACCGCATACTGAAACCATATTTAAATAAAAATTAACAGTTAAAACTCCATTTGAATGTAGCGCATTGAAAATAATGCTGTGTAAAGCAACGCACACGTGGTCGTTATGTAATCAGTTCGCTGTACAAGGAAGCGACCACACCCAAACTGTTAATTATTAATATCTCGGAAACTAATAAATAAAGGCGAAATCTAACATAGCCAAAATGTTTGCCGAGATATTAATAATGACGTGTGCAAATTTGATGCAATATAATTAACAAATGTAAGAGTTAATTAAAATAATTAAATAACTTCTGTTAAAATAGAGTTACAGTAAAGAGATTTTAGTATATTATAAAGATAATAATTTGTGACAGATTGCATATTTTAGATTTCACACAACTTGATTTGCAACCAAGTTATTGCAAAATTAAGTAAGTACAGGATATCCTTAGCGACAAAGTGGTTCCGGCGGATAATTAAATATTAGATAATAATTCTATTCTCCGTCTGTGGGAACCAGACTTCATTCTCACGGACTAAGGGAATTCTAAATTTTATGTAGTAGGGAGAGTGCGTCGACCAATGAAATCATTGCATGCAGCCCCGGCCAGTGCGATGTTTTCTGGTGGAAAAATCACTCTCCTGTCAGTACTCACGAAGTTAAGACGTAGTCCTTCGATCGTCTAGTAGCCAAAGCGGAAGATCAACAAGAAGACTCTACGTGGTCAACACACACGCAATTACGAACACACTAATAACAGATCATCTGTATAGCTCGTAATTGTTGCGTAAAGGAGAGATACTCTTCAAGACATCAACCAAGCTTATTGTGTACTACCAGTTAGTCATAAGCACGCAAGAGATCCACCAGACTTCAAGACCAGACTTCAAGAATACAGCAGAGAGGCCGTCTAAATCATTGGTTAACAGCTGACGAGCAGAGCGACCGCCCGAACGAAGCACACACACACACACGCTGACGTGCAACGTGCAAATCGACGGAGAACAGGAAGCAGTTCCAGCAGACAACAGCAGACGTTAAAATATTCACAAACAGCAGGGAAGCAGAGTGTCGCCGAATTTTGAACTCCACGACCGAATCCAGCAGTTCTAAGCAGATTACTTTCTCTAACCAAGGACTCGAATCGACGAGGGACAAATCGGGACGACATCCTCTTCAGTAACAGGAAAGCAAAATCTATTTATTTATTTTTCAGATCAAATTTTCTATTTTTCAATTAAAACATTGTAATTAAAATAATTCAGGTGCCAAACAAAAAGCAAAGACTCTAGTAATTAAAAAGTAAATTCGTTGTGATAATCTGTATAGCAGCTTAAGGTTTTAGTAAGTTAGAGTTAAGAAATAGAGGTAGTATAAAAGCGCTATACAAATCTTAACTGACAATCTAATCGTAGATCATACTGCAGTAGATCAGAAATAGAATCACTAGAAATGAAATGACGTGAACTAGACTGTCACGTCTAATTTATTTTTATTAATTATTCTAATTAATATCAGAGTTTTAAATTTTGTTTCATGAACACTTAGATTCAAATTAATTAAATAAATTTAATTAAATTCAAATCAATTAGTAAAGTCAAATTTAAATTGCAATTAACTCGCAAAGAACGAGTTCAGTTTCTTTCAACTATTAAACAATCGAAAAACATCGATTCATTGTATAGACTATAAGGAAATTAATAAGATTATAACCATTCTATTCTTGTGTGTTGTTGGTGTAATAAACAACGTTTTATTACCCCATATAACAGTGTTTTATTGTTGTACGATAAAGCCTACCAGTCTCACAAAACTCTCCCCCTTTAAAGTAACCCATTATGTGTGTTGTTGTAATAATTTGAGATTACTAGCTTGCGAACTTCAAATCCAAAATCCACACGCCCTAGTCGGAAGAATCTGCAAGATCAGACAGCAGGTGGGTACTCACACACAACATTACATTACAATAACGCATAGAAGTGTAGTTATAATATATATATATATATATATATGTATATATATTTATGTTTTAAAGTAAAGATATAACAAAAAATAACTGCAAGAATTATTCCTGTACAATCATTATTACAGTTACATTCTTAATGTATTACATGCTTATATACATATATATTACAAGAATCATTGTCATAAACGTAATGTAAACTGATAATTATAAAACACTAATAAAAGGGATTGTTACTGTTGAAGCAAGCGTATTATTGCAAGTCCTGTCACTATGGGCTCCAGCCATTTTATGCTTCCGTCTAGACCATGTGTCTAGTTTTAAATATTGAATGTAACGGCAGTAGCGGTTACAAACATTATATAGCTGCAAAAACTGAAACGCTGCTAATTACGTGTTTATTTCCGTGTGAATGTCTTTAACTTCTGGACTTATGAATATGCGATTTACAGTATTCTGCTCATTGAATTTGGGAGGTACCATAAGGGTGTTCAAGATAAAATCCCTTGTAATAAATCTGGAAGAGTAAGAACTGGAAATAAGTAACTTCAATTGAGAGCACCTTTGTACAGTGGATAGCTTGTTTGTACCATGAATGGTAAAGTGTAGAACGTCACAGTAACCTATTTGTTATTGGATTATTAAGTAAAAAAAAGAAACAAATTTATCGTATGTAATTAAAATTATAATTTGCAAACATCTAAAGATGTATTTTCTTTTGTCTTTATGTAATAATGTATGTGTACGATTTTATTTTTTTGCTTAAGCAAGAAAATTAAATAATTTGTTTCAGAAATTCATATAATTTCACATAAAATGTAATTCAAAATCTTAACAATTTTATACATTATCCATGTTTACTTAAATACGTCTTATTATCTGCTGGTATAGAATGCATGACAAACAAAGAATAGTGTCACTGGCAAGCGTAACAAAATAATTACGGTGGTAAACGAGTTGCAAAAGACATGATTAATCTAAGCACACTGATAATCGCTAGTGGGGACAGAAGTTTTTTTTGTTTTTAGGGCAGGCTCAAGAAAAGTAGATTGAACGTAACTTGAGAGATGCGCAGAAAGTTAATTATGTGAGAAAAGGTATGGGGTAGTCGGAGAGATGAATATTTTATGTACGCAGATAGAAACAGAACGACGGCAATAAAAGTGTTTGCTTATAAACGATCCCGTAGACCGAAGAAAGGGATATTAATATAGAGAACAAAAGAAAGTCGACAGATGAAATTTAAATAAATAATGCTAAGGCCAACAGAATACTGAAAAACACAATGAGGATATACTGGCGCCACTTTAGTGCGATACTGTGGTAAGGGAATTAGTCAAGAGGAAAAAAGATGTAAGCATTCCTCGTTTCAACATCAGCAAACCAACGCTTACGCGACGCATAGAACGCAAGAAAAACAGAGGATGTAACAATGAAAAGTTATAAAACGTTTACTGGAAAGATTTGTATAAAGTCCTGAAAATGAATCGCTTCGTGATAACAGGTCATACTTGCATTGTACTAAAGTTATGGTAAAATAGAAGAAACTGTATAACGTTTCATTGTTACTTTATTATATTAACAGTATACAATTATGCGTACTGAGCTCTTTAATGAAGTTGGAATGAAGAGTTGGAATGACGTATCTGACTGGGTATTATTAATTTCTACCAGAACGTAAAAATTTGGAAATATTTTCTACCAGAACGCGATTCAAATATTTTGTCTAATACCTAGACCAAAATATCGTAGTCGTATACAACCAAACGAATGTGTGAAGCGTTTAGTAGTACACATACTATTTAGTAGTACACATCATTATTTAGTCAAATTTTATGTTATCTTTATTAAGCTGGAGTAGCAAAAGTTATATATAATGGTGATGTTGATAATGACGGCTAAGTGGATAATCATATAGTAATCGATGAAATAAAATAAACGAACAGAAATAGTGTTCAGAATCCTAGTTAAACGTTGGAAAAGTAGAAACATTTCTGTAGAAAAAAATGTAAAAACGGAATTGGTAATTGGTAAACTGTCAAAATAGAGTGGTAGAGTGGTAGAGTGGTAACAGAAAATGGACGAAATTAATTCAAAAAGCTTTACAGTGTCATGTCAGATACCACTTTTAATAGATAGGATACTATACCAGTAGATATATAAAGTAATATCTTGAATTTAATAAAACGGCCTAAATCGAAAAGAGAAATGTTTGTCAAGCTACTGCTGGTAGATCAGATAGAAGTTGCGAAATCGTAATCCTACACAAACTACAGATTTGATAGAAACTGTATGTACAACAACAAAAATCAGTACAATATGTCGACATTTATTGGAACCGTAATTCGAATGGGCCAATACTTTATTATGTCAAATTTGTGTAGATCTAATATAAAAAATTACGTTGGGGGGACATATGGTAATAATGTCTGAGGAAAGGATGAGTAAAAGAATGCTGAAGGTAAGATTATATACTACAAGACATAGAGCCAGACCAAGGATGAGATGATTGAATAGTGTAACAGAAGATCTTGTTAGCATGGGAAACAGAGGGTGGAGACGAAGGGCGGAGAACAAGGAAGCATAAAGGAGTATTGTTGAGGAGGCTAAAGTCCATCAAAGGCTGTAACGCCAAGTAAGAAGAAGAAGTGTATAAGAAATAGCAGTCTTAAGACGCCTTTAAGACAGTCTTCAGAAATATTAATGACTCTACGTGTTTCGAACATTAAGAACAAACGTCTGCACAGTAAGCATTAAACTTTCTCTTACTGTAAACAAAAAGTAATTAAATAAACAAAAGAATGTTATATAGTGAGTGCGATAGAATCTCGTTTGTTTTTACAGTGTATTACCGTATGAGTAAGAGTTTATAGTGTCGCGGTGAGTCGCAGCGTCTGCTGAAGTGCAGATAAATCAATTAGAATCAAACATGTCCCAGTTTTCTGTCTACTATAATATTAAACGTTTAATTCATATCCTTTACATTAGCGTTTAAAAATAAAAAATGTTAACATCAGTATAAACTTTAGTATTTAAAATAATATTTCACAGAGAAAACTACGGTTACACTGAGTTACAAACATTTATTCAGTCTGTAGGTTAGAGGTTAAAGAGAACGAAACAATTTTAACATTGAAAATGTTTATAAGTACGTGTCGCACATTTGAAAACGACTGCTGGTGAGTGATCGAAAATGGGAACCGGTGATTTTCCATAGAAACTACTTCTTTGTTATCAGTAACGTAGTACACATATAAAACTTCGCTTATGAATGCGACTACATTTAACTTATAATCTGTACATTGGTAAATGAAGAATGAATTCATTGATTGGTGAATGATCATAAATATATATTGCAACGTTACGATTATTTCATAAATTCACACAAATACAGAACCATGTACTCAACGCAACTATTAAGTGTAGTACACCGGCCAGGTTGCAGGATTTTTGTTTCTCGTTGCGTCAAGTATATGTAGTTGCACAATAATTAAATAAATTTTAAAGAAGAGTGAGATGTTGTTGGCATGAAATAATTATTTAAAACCATTTAAAAATAATCATCTTAAGGTTTATTCATTAACAAAAATCTATTCCAATATTAAAAAATTGAAACATTAGATAGATTAACTATCCACTTTTATGAGCTTCACACATATTAGGCTGTTCATAACATCTAAAAACTAAAACAATCATATATTCTTATTAACTAAACAGACATGTTAAATAAGTCATCTAACTTCTTTCATTTTTAGTGTGTCTGACTTTGATTCAATCTTCGAATGCTAATAGCAACTCATTTAAAAAGAAACAAAAATAATATTAAACTTAAGCATAAAATTACTAGTTGCTATAGACAAAATAAACTAATTACATTTACTTTCAAAGTCTTATTTAACTCTATTGACACCCAAATTTTTAACATATAACAAAAGATTTAGTAACTTTCAAATTTTCTTATAAAATTAAATTATTGACTTTATCTATATTTACATTTAAAATTTTTAAGTCTTACTGTTCATGTAAAATTGTCTTCCTGAAAGTTCTTTTCACAACAAAATTATAAATATTTAGTCATCACCTGCATACTGCTGCCGTTACCGTTGTGTGTGTGTGTGCGTCCTGAATCCTGAGAATTTTATGATGATGATGATGATGATGATGCTGTGTTCTCTGTCTCTATGGGTTGTTGTTGTTGCTCCTGAGTTCCTCCATACGTCTTGTGTGAGTGTGTCCATGTTGATCCGCAACGGGCAGCGTAACGTCGTCTGTAGATTTCTTGAGTCTGAGAATGCCCCAAAAATTGTCGGTCGTATTTATACTGGACTCAATCTGACATGTCCAGGATTGCTCTTGACATGTTAGAAATTGGAACTTTCATGCAAAGCGTCCTTTTAATTACGAATCACTTTTTTGTTCATTTTAGCGATTTCGTAAACACACTTGTAGCATGCGCGATATCATTGTTTGCGTAATTTTCTTCTTTTCACGCACATATAACACACATGTTAATTACTGTTTAATTACACCCGTAATTAACATTAATTACTTAGCGTCTTTAATACTGCAAATTTCTGCAATGTTTTATATATCACTGCATTCGTTAATAATTCCTTAATACAATGGTGTTCTTATAATTGGCGTAAGTCTTTGCTTAAATGTTTAACACAAGTAATTAGTTTATTATAATCCTGTTAAGACATGATTACAGACAAAACAATAAGTCGTTCGCATCACCCCATATTTCATGTCGTAGCGTGCTCACACACACAAACAAACACATGATGTAACTTACGCTACCACAGCAGGTGTCCCTCTCGACAGGTTAAATATTGTCAATTCCTGCACAAAATTGTATAAAACTGTTCCTTATTCTATTTTTACTAATTACAATATAAAACATACCGCCCTGGGCAAATATACAAATATATGTATTGTTGCAATATATTTTTTAGATTTATTGAAGCATTTTTAATGTCCTTCTCTGTGCATTGCATTTGTGCAATGCCTGTAAATTTTTGTCTAATTAAAACTACTAACATTCAGAAGGCTTTAAAACTTGGTTAACAATAAGATAACTTTGTTTAACATCAATTAAAAGAAAATGTGACCGTTTAGTGAATACTAATATATATAGTAGACATACTTGCTGTTTATTGTAAATAACTGAAGTGACTAACTGAGAAGTAACTGATCACTTATAGTCATACATAATACACTAATATTTTAAATAACGCAAAAGGCCTCTAATATACAAGTCGAGAAAAACAATTTAACGTGAACAGTAGACCACGTAAATTTTGTCAATACGACAAGCGTTTTATTTTTGTGTATCGTCTTTTATTATTTTCCGAAAACCTTCTTACTCCCTGTATAACAAAGGTACACAGCAGAGGTGACCTTTGTATACAGTCTGTATGCAAGAATACAAATTCTATCACATAGTATATTATGTTGGAAGTAATTCTAAATGCGTCTTACCAAAGCTAGACATTTTTGGTAAGTTCATAGGATAGCGATTTTAAGTTAGATCTATATGAAACAAAAACGGATGTGTTTATTATTTGATAGATGGGCAAAGTAGTTTAGTTTTCTGTTAAGGACCAATGAGTGTTTTGCAAAATAATGAATGAGTACCATACAGTAAGTGACTAAATATTATACAATAGAAACTAATTTATTTTTAAATACTTTGAAGTTACAGTCGGTACTTTTAATAATACTGTCGGTAATAATGCAATTCAATTTTCGTATTCTAACCTGTGTTACTTACAGTTTAAAACATTGTAATACTGTGGTGGTATAAACATAAGACCCAATTTTTTATTGAAAGAGATTTGGTAGATACTGTATACTACTACTACTACTACTACTACTACTACTACTACTACTACTACTACTACTACTACTACTACTACTACTACTACTGCTGCTGCTGCTGCTGCTGCTGCTGCTGCTGCTGCTGCTGCTGCTGCTGCTGCTGCTACTACTACTACTACTACCACCACCACCACCACTACTGCTACTGCTACTACTACTACTACTACTACTACTACTACTACTACTACTACTACTACTACTACTACTACTACTGCTACTACTGCTACGTATAATGTAAGATTTCTTGAGTATGAAAGAAAATAAATTTGAAAAAATTCTGCGATCTTGTGATTAACCAAAAAATTGTAAGAAGATATTTTACACGCATTGTAATCATAAATATTTTTATAAATTAATATAAATACGTTTGTACCGCTATTGACAGATATTCATAATTTTATACTTTAAAACCCAGTTATGTAGTTTATCAGCAGTACTCCTTTTGTTATGGTATTTTACGCGTAGTCGTAATTGTGTTGTCTAATACCATAATCCTCTTATTCCAATAAAAACATTTCACCTGTCATGTGTTTATATCTGAGTAAGTGGTGTGACTTCCATATAAACGTATGGAGCTTTACTACAAAAAAACACTTGGACGTGTTGGTCTAACTGGCATTACAGACACATTTTTGAGACAGGTAATTACTGAGTTCAGATTTATTGTTGCTACAGTTAATTCTGATAATCTCTCACTTTTGTTTTAGGAAATAATAACTTTGCGTGATTTATGTATGTTACAGCAGTAATTAATAGGGCTTACAAGATTTACTTGTTTTTATTTGTATTCGCTCGTCTCTCACTCTCTTTATGCCCCTCTCATCCCTCTCAATCTCTTTCTTTTGTCACACATGGATACACAATTCAGTCATGGGATTTACCTTTTGTCATTGCAAGATTTGTAACCCTACTTAGTTTCCATAAATTATCATATTTTAGAATTTATCAGTACTTTTATGTACCTCCGCCAAAGGAAACAAATTAATACCAGTAATTGAACACAAATTCTTGGTAAATCTAGACTGAATTTTATAAATGAATTATAATAATTTTAGTCAATAATCAACACGAAAATGACATGAAAACTGGTATTTCTCAAAAGAGAGTAATTTCGTGTAGCACTTTGTCTGAACATGAAGAGGATCTGAAGGAGAATAATTTATTAAAGTCTATTTTGCAAAGTTTACATGGCTCTGACAACTGTGTTTGTACTCTGATAAAGCGGTTCTGACAAACGCGTAAAGATACATCGGTCGTCTTTTGTCCATATTTGGTGTCTTTTAGTGTATGCAACCGCTTATTGTACATCAGTTGGTTATATCAGCATTTTTCAAATTTTAATTCTCTATGATATAAAGCGCATATGTTTAAAATGCAAAGTTAGAATGAAGAGTGACCACAAATATTTCATTTCATATATAATGGGAATGTTTCCCAATGTGAATCTAACAATTAGGAACTTAATACTTAAGCATATAAACCATACATACAAATTGTAGAGAATAGGCTATATAATACATCACAGATCAGCCACTGTACATAAATGACTCAGCACTGTACAATTGACGTTGTATCAGTCGCCTTGCTACGGTAAGGTAAGGAAAGGAAGAAGATACATCATCTTACATCCGATTGGCCTATCGCGGCGGCTTTATACCATCAGGTAGTGTATAAGGGCTTACTCATGATTGTGTATAAACTAGGTACTCAAATACGGAGCATAGTGGCGGAAAACGGTCCGCCGCTGTCTTGCTACCCACTCCTTCAAGGCACACAGTCGGCTGTAGCACAATGACGCGCCCGTACAAATATGGCAATTTTAACTGTTCCTAGTGTTTTGGGGAGACTTTTTTTCTTACTTTAAAAAATAGTGTACACACAAATCCATTTTCAGCATCTGAACCTTAATTTTGGTTCAATGAACATTAGAAGTCAGATAATATACAACAGAAAGTTGAGAGGAAACAGATTTAAGGTTTAAGGTTTATTGAGAATTTGCTTTCTTTACAAGAAAACAAGGTTTAAAACTAGCTAATAAGCTTTTTAAAATACACGATTTTTACGAAAGTAAAAATAGGGCTGTAAAGGCACAAATGCTGAGTGCTAGCGCTGCAAATATTCTAGAATTTGTTAATAAAAATAATCATCATGATTTTGTGGGCTGTGAGGAAACGATTACGTTTATCAGAAATGTTACAGATTGTTTGATTACATCAATTCTAGAAATTCTTTAACCAAACATTTTAAAGAAGCAATTTGAAAAAGTAACCTCGTTAATAATAAACATATTGTAACGAGAACCCTATCGAACACCCCAGAACGTTCTCCACCCTAAGTCAAGGAGGTGTAACCTCAGTCAAGGCCGCGCTCAAGTACGTTCCAGAGTCTTCGTGCAGAATCCATAGCAGCCAGCATGTTAGGTAGTTGTGTTGAGCGATTTCCCTTAGCGCGGATCGAGTGTTTGCAGAAGTATTGTAGGGAAGTGTTGTATTATAATTAGTGCAGAATTCTTTATAGTTGTCATTATTGTTGCGCGTGGACAAATTTTACTTGAATTGTTGTAAGAGACTAACTTGTTGACTACAATTTATTAATTGTGATAATTAAAGCTGGTTATTAGCGACTCCATTGGTGTCTTCTTTTTTGTTTTCCACTGCGCCATACGACGATCAGTTAGACCGTCGTAACGATATGTTTCATCCAGCTATGTATACTTAAGGGAACAGAAAGAAGGTTTAGGTATATTAGAATATACCACCAAAGCAACAAAAGCTTCGAACGTTCATAATCGAAACTATATTTTAAGTTTTAATGAGCCACCTTGTCTCACAGAAGACAGAAATCATAAGGAATTGCCGAAAAATTTATTTTGTGAAATGTTAAAAAATTCCGACTAGTTTTATTTTAAAGAGAAAATTTTATACATTACCTTAGTGGATTCATAGTTAGAAAATTAGATAAGTGTGTGAAATGTGCAGAATGTAGACAATTATTACATATAAAACAATCATAAACTCACTCATTCGTAAAGGAGAATTTACTAATAATGTTTCTCATGGCGAAATTATAAGACCATCACAGGATATTTACAAATTATTAATATTTTTACAAAGTCTTTTACTGTCAACAACTGAATCGCTAAGGTTCAATACTAATAAATGTATTATTTTAGCCAGTAGACGTTTTAAAGAGAGTTTTATTTAAAGATTGTATTTCAAACAGTGAGTACCATGATGATAGCCATGAATTCAAATTCGTTAAGCTATTGGTATTTTATTTTATAAGACACTTTGTCATTCGTATGTAAAATAAAAAAGCTGTATTTTTAAACAAATCGTAGTAACGTGTAAGGTAAAATCTAAACAAAATTATGTAGTACCTGAATATATAAGCAATTATCAGCATATATTGTAGAAGATGTATTATCGTCTTTAAGTTTGCCATATTCTTTTCCATTAATAAAGCCATTATTAATGCCACTATTTACAGTGTGTACAGGTAGGTTTTTATTACTACTGTCAGAAGTAAAAAGTAAAAATAACTGACATATACTGGAACAAATGTTTTGTAACATTTAGCCCTACAAACAAGTAGGTCTTCCACTTGTAACGATTTAATTATATGTTTGTATGTGTTGTACATAGATATATCAACACAATAAAACAATGCTTCTTCTCCCTTTATAAAAATACATTTTTTATATATTGTTACGACATCACAGAACAATCTACGTGTTTGTCGAATGTGCCAGAAGAATTTCGCTCTAACCTGTGTGGCCTACGTGACTGTAGACGCATTCGCGAGAATTTTCTCGAAGGCGCCAGCCGCGCCGACTGTGTCAAGGCAGAAATTAATTACGTCGCACACTCTGGCGCTAACACGCATTATAGAATAATCTGGTAATTTGGGGCGGTATATATACCAGTACTCAACGACGTTCAGTTCAGTATAGCTGCGACATATTTACAATTCGGTTCGAGAGTTCTTCTCGGGCGATATTACTGTGCGCGTTCAAGTGGTTATTAGTTAAGTGTTGTGTTTTATAATCGGACGGTATATTGTAATACAATTGTGTTTAATATTAGTGACATTTTATTGCGTGTGAACAATTTTTATTTGATTTGTTGTAGTAGACTGTGTTGTTAATTACGAACTGTTTTATTGTAAAAATTAAAGCTGGTGATTAGTGAATTAAGTTGTGTCTTTTACTTATTTTGTTTCCATTGTACCTACGACGATCGAGTAGACCGTCATAACAGTGGTGTCAGAAATGTACAATACATGTACAAAACACTTTGTACAAGAGGAGTGTAATTCGTAACTAATCGGTAAACAATGGATGCCAGTCAGGTGATGGAAGCTTTCCAAATGCTGCTGCGGCAGACACAGGAAGAAGCAGGCAGACGACAAAAAGAAGAACGAAAACAAGGAAAAGAAGAAGCAGAAAAACGACAAGATAAAAAGAGAAAGAGAAGAGGCAGGAAAGAGAAGAGGCTGAGGAACGTCAGAAAGCACTAATGCTAGAAACAGAAGAAAGACAAAAAGATAAAACGTAAGCTCTCTTTGAAGCTATGCGGAAACTGTTGCAAGAACACAGTACCGCAGAATTGGGTCTCCTACTAGGTGAGCTTAATAAACAAGTTTCTAAAATATCAGAGGTACAAGAATCAATGACATTAAAAATAGGTGAAGTAGAAAAACCGGGTAGAGTGTTGAAGAATCGATGTCTAATAAAATAGTTGAAGTAGAAAAGTCAGTCATGAGTGTGGATAAAGCTATGTCAACAAAAAAAATAGAAGACTCGATTACAAATATAAAAGAGCAGATTAAAAATGAAGTCGAGCAGTGCCTGAAATTACAACCAAAACAACTTTGTGAACAGACTGTACCAATGATAAGGACAGAAAAAGACGCAGAAAATAAGTTAATAGAGAAAGTCACTTTGCCTGCAGTAGGGACAGTTCATGTCAAAGCTTTGACGGAAGCAGTCACTGGGCAAAGAACCTCCGCCAATTTGAAGCTGCTGCATGCAGCTTACAGTTTTACTGTAAAAATTAAAGCTGGTGATTAGTGACTTAATTGGTGTCTTGTACTTATTTTGTTTCCACTGTACCTACTGACGATCGAGTAGACCGTCATAATAATATGTTACAAGCAAGCGCACTTTTATGTATGTCTCCGTTAAGGTACTTGTTCTGTTTTTCAGTTAATTTGTTAATTAAGTTAAATGCATTTCACTAAATTAATTTAATTCATGTAGATGAATTGTCATTAATTTTATTTTTGAAATTAATTTTGTGAATGCAATATTTATTTTGAATTGTTTGATTTATAAGTAAATAGTGAAAATTTGAATTCTTCTTTTTAATAATAAATTATTTGTTTTCTTACGTGTTACATTATATATTACGTTGATTGTTAGTTAATTAGTTTATCGTGTGCCTTTCAAGACGGGTATTTCAATTTTGCTTAAATATTGTACTTTAGTGGAATATTATATTTGCATTTTAACCTGAACATAAATTCCGAAGTCATATTGTGTTCATACCAACAGTCCGAGAAATACTTTCTTATTCTATGTAAAAGAATGCAAACGGAAACTGTAAAAGAAATTAAAAAATATTTTGCGCCCAACCTTATTAATATTACTTTTAATATTTTTTTCATAATACTGAGCAGAGAACTTGTTAAATGTTATTTAATAATCAGACTGTAGCAACCTTGAAAAGGAAGAGCTGAGCTCACTTTAAGTCCAAGTAGCAAATAGTCTTATATTCACATTTTGTAAGCTAAGGTAACGTACTGTAATAACTCGTGAAGTATGTATCAATTACAACAATTGTTTAAGGCATACAAAAACAATTCTGTCATTCGAGAAGGCGAAATATTCTTTTAATATTCCAAACGTAAGTGTACGCATACGCTAACTGAATCAGTGTAGTTAATATATTGAGTATACAAGTGATACTTTATTATACTTATTTGACATGAGTTATAAAGGCACACAGTCTAGTGAAAAAATGTATGATGTTATAAGTTACAGGAATGCGAAACAGATTAACAAGTAGAACAGAAATACTTTTTTTTAATTTTTATTAGCTTCACGACGTTTTGTTTATCAAAAATGTATGTTATTTTACTAACAAAAAAGTGTGGTTTCAATACTTTTTTGTGTATATTAAGAGCTCCAACAACGCATCGTTACAAATTTGTCGTTTCCCAACCTTTAAACCAAACATTTAAAACTCGCTATACGCTTTAAATATATTTTATTGTATTCCAGTTCTTTGTGTATATAGGTTGTTTTGCAAAAAAAGGGTTGTGTAATGAAAAATCTGAAAACTTTGATAACGAGCTATACGACAGGTGCAAAATCGATGGCTTTTTAAATACATATTTGACTTCTGCAATTTGCATGTTTTCTGAAAATCGCCTCAAAGTCATATTAATAACCTTTGCTATTTTTGATTGTGTTTGTGTGTGCGCGCGCGTTTATAACTACTAATTTTATAAAAGTTGAATGGGAAACTTACGTAACTACCATCACTTGTGACTTAGCATTACTTAATATTTGTTCTTTCTCTTATTATTTATATTTTCTATATCCTGTAGTTACAACGTGTAAGATATTTTGCGACTGGACTTTATTCTTTAGAGTCACAGTGTACGTTGCCCACAAATTCATCAAATTATACTTAACCTATACTTTAACCTGCACTTGATAATGTCCCAATTTTTTTTTATAAAACATACAAGCAAAAACTGAACTGATAATTCTATGCATCGTTAATTGTTTCCTTTAGCATACTTGCAATCATGAGCTGTAAATGTAGAAGTTATCAACACATTTGTGAAAGTAGTTATTGAATGTGAATGAATATTTAGTCAGAGAAAACGTATTAGTACATCTCATTTCAAATTGTTACAACTAGCTTATAAGAAGCGTGAGATTCACAACAGCTTATAAGACGAATGGTGCTTCACTGGAGTTGGAGTGGAGGCGTTACGTCTTAAACGAACGTTTAACCCAAATGATAAACATAGCCTATTCTCCCGTGATGCACATTAACTCTAGAGCACACAAGATTAGAGTGCATAGTTGTACGTAGATATTTACGTAATACTAAAATAATTTATCATTCTAAAACTAAATTAAACGGTAAACCTGAGGAAAGAAATAGTTTTACAGTTGTATTGTAATTATTAAGCAGTGGATGAAATTTTAAGGAAATGGAAATTTACCATCAGACACTTTTAATTTATTGTCATGTATTTTTAGTGCAATTGTTCCTGAATAAACTATATATTAAGTTAAACTGTTTCGTTAATTTATTTTGTATAGCTATAGCTAAATGTTGAAAATGTGTTTTATATATTTTAAATAATTCAAACAGAAACAAAACTTATTCTATATAAAATTTAAATTTTCACATTCGTACAGTTAGTTTGCAACATAACACTAATAAATAATCAACTGAAATCATACTAAGTAAGGAAATTAAGTTAACTTTGTGTTAGGCCTACGTGCTTTTTTGCTCTCATCACTAGACAACCAATCTCACCGAGTAGTTTTACAGGGAAGCAAGCAATATTGACAATAAAATAGTAGCCGTTGTTGCTTCGGATTTTTTGTCAACTCCCGTCCTATAAACAAACAATTAAAATAATTAGTTTAAAAGTCATGAAAAATAAAGAAATAGTATCTTGTAATAACTCGTCATTTTATTTTCCAGAATAACTGATAAAACCAGTTCCGATTTCACAAAGCACCTTTAGTTGTGTTTAAAAAATTTCTTTCGTAATTAAGACGGCCATAAAGTATGATCATTGTTATTTCCGTTTTTAATGTCTGTAATTTTACGTACAAATTTTTATTTTTATGCAGACACGAGGTGGTAGAGTATAAACAATCTTATAATTTGATGACGGAACAGTGAAAAAAGTCAACTAGAAGGATGGTTATCAGAATGAGTAGGTTAAAGTGTTAAATTTTCTGTAACATTTAGCAGTTCTATATGGAGTTATAGATTCCGATAACAGCGTTCAAAAACCCATCTTAACGCATGAACTTGCAACGTTGATATACTAGTGTAAATTTCTGTACATAATGTGTGCTAGGTGATTTAATAATACACAGCAAACGTTTTAACCAGATTGAGGAGCTTATAATATACATACATCTAAAAAAGTTAGTATGTATTACTATACAAACAACAACTACACAAACATATTATAGTTTAAGTGAAAAATTTCAAAATTCTGTAGTTATTTAGTTTAAATAGTTTAATAAGACTAGTTATTTCGTGAAATAGCTGATTCGGTTTTTCAGTTGTCATAGATAAAAACCTTTTTGCTGTCTCCTCTTGACCGGTTGATTTCAGGTATTGGAACAAACCCAACTGACTTCGGGTATTGCACAAATAATCCTCATAATAATATTTCTCTTTAGAAAATTTGGATGAAGTGTGTTTATACGTCTATCTAATAGGAAATGCTGGAAGAAATGAAATAGTCCAGAGAGGCTGGAAATGGGAATCTTGTATGACTACGGGTTATTTCAAAGAAAACTAATTAAACTGAAAAATTAGGAAAATATTTAAATTGTTTTATTTAAATGAATCATGCCTCATAAAACACTTACATATTTTATTAAATAATAGATTTTAAATTAAACAGTGACAGTATAGGAAACAAAGTTTACAATTAATCCATTCGGTAATGCGATCAATGGTATTAGGAAAACTGTACTGTAATTGCAGGTCTATTTAAAACTGCACTAAAAATTGTTATGTAAATTGAACGAAGAAAGTATAATTGCCTGTATGTATGTAACTCTCGAACATTATTCTTAATTCATTTTTTGTGTTATAACTGCAAAAACAACGCAATAGTTTAGGAAGTAAACAAAAGAAACATTCAAATAAAGATATGATATTTCACAAAGAAACGAATTTTGTGACGTTGGATATAATGAGGCGAACAAAAGCGTCTAGAGAGAGAGAGAGAGAGAGAGAGAGAGAGAGAGAGAGAGAGAGAGAGAGAGAGAGAGAGAGAGAGAGAGAGAGAGAGAGAGAGAGAGAGAGAGAGAGAGAGCGAGCGAGAGTGAGAGAGAGTGTGTGTGTGTGTGTGTGATACATTACAGCTTTCTTCGCAGTTTACAGCTAACGACCAACAACTAAATGAGTATCACACCACGCAGTGTCGATTACAGACAAAGTACCATTTGTCAACGTACGTCCACACACACACACACACACACACACACACACACACACACACACACTGCTAGTTGTTGTAAAACATAAAACCCTTTTAACTTATAACTCTCAAAAAAAAACTTGAACAAGAACGAAAAACATGCTGCTATAAAAGCATAATTGCATAAGGGTAATAAAAATATAAGTTAATAAAAACACACACACACACACAGAATACATAAAGAAGTGACGTTGGGAATGTACACATGTGTTTATAGAAAGCCTGAAAAAAAATTGAATCGTCTTAGTTATTCTGTTGCTTTGTACTGTATGGTCTACTTACTTTTATTGGTATTTGTTGTAGTATGTAGGTGAAATGAAAAAATTCGTTCATTTTATCGTGTATTTTATTTTACTATTCGGCATAAAGTTATTAACTGTACTCTAATCTATGGTATGCAAAAAGACGACACAGTAGTATATAATACTACTTGCAGCATAGAAAACATTTTTAATGCTTTAAATATTATGTAAAATAATATTTTACAAATAATAATTTTAGAAACTAAGTAGATGTGGTGATCACAACTCCTGACAGAGAGAGAGAGAGAGAGAGAGAGAGAGAGAGAGAGAGAGAGAGAGAGAGAGAGAGAGAGAGAGAGAGAGTGAGTTAGTTATATATAGTAGTTTTACAAAGACGAAGTTTAGATTGACGCGTTATGAGGAGGAAAAGTACGAGATTATACGCGTAAGTTGCCAACAAGTACAACTTCCCCATAAAGGTCTGTGTTAACTTTTACGTTGATGGGTTTACGTGTATTTAGGCCTATGTCCTTTGCTCGCATATAACAAACGTTTGTGCGCCCGGGGTTTCCTGATGAATTCAATAAAAATCAGATATAGACAATAAAACAGTTCAGCTACAGAAGATAGAGAATAATGCATCTTCGTTGCCTCTTCTTCAACTCTGGCACTGCGGTTCAGCTTGTACAGTGTATCCTGCACTACAGCAGGGAGCGTGTGCAGCGAAGCAGACCTTTGGGGTTGTGTAGTGATTACAGCATACAAAAGCGTCAGCTGTAACGTACTCTGTTTCCTTTCTCTTATTACCAAGAATTAGTGATTCGTTATAGAGTTTGAAATTATCCGAGATGTAATTTTTAGCGTATGGTAGTGCTAAAATTGGTACTTTTGCATAAAGCATTCAGTAATATGGTACGTCATCTGCGGAGCACAGAACTGTTATAGTGTACACTTTTAAGAAGCGGACAGTGTGCGTAACGAATAATCTTTATATTGTCTGCTAAAAATTAACCTTATATAGGTACAAAACTTTCATTCTAAAAACTACGGTTCTGTGCAGATGAATTCTCGGAGACAATACCAGCTGAAAACTAACGGACCAACAGGACTTGAACCGTCAGGCCAACTAAAAATGTAGAAAAGGCAAACAAGAACATGAACACGAATTCATGATATAACAAGTTGCTGTTGCTAACAAGTTTTGCTAAGAAAATAATTATTTGATATGTACGTATATTAAAACTGAAAGGTAAAGGCATCGATATTCGCGAAGCACGTACGCAGAAGAGGGAATGCTGCTGTGGAGGGAATAGCTGTGAGATGTAAACCTATCGAAGCTTAAGTGTAGCCAACTTTCATGCATGACATCTAATACTAAACGAAAAATGCGTATTGTGTAGTTTTTGTAAAGCCTCTCCCGCCACACACTTCCGCTAGCTCCTCGCTCTCCCTCTCTCTCCCTCACTTTCTCTCTCTCTCTCCCTCTCACTCTCTCTTTCTCAAATTAAAAAATAATTAAATTGAATTATAATTAAAATAATAATAAAAGCATAAGTATGAATACAAATATACATCAGTGTTGTGTCATAAGAAAACACACACACACACACACACAAAATGTGTGAATGGTAGAGTTTGTTACAACACAAAAATAAAACTAATGCTACAATATTCTACTACTACATTTTTAGGACGTTTTTTACATGTAGCTACAATATTCTTTTAACTTTAGGTATAGTCGTGTGACTAAAGATACACGTTATAAAAATTCTGAAACACGCCGAAAAAAGTACGAACGTCTGGCATTAATAATCTTGTTTTGTTTGTTTGTTAAATTCTAATTCAGTTGTTTTGACTACTACGCTTAGGCTTATCTTACCTATTTTTTCTTCCTCTTTTTTACAAAAATTTAATGGATACAAAATTGGCTGTCAAAGTTTATGTTTCTCTAATTATGTGAAGTGATGAGCTTAGCCTGGGTTCCCTTTTTTGAGTAATTTAAAACTGTTTAATAGTCCGACAAATAACATGGATGTCAAAATCGTCCCCGCTTGTCTTTAGACTAACGTAGAACTACGTCTGTTTTGGGAAAGTACGTTCGAAATCACTTTTAATTGAAATGGTTATTCCTTCAACCGATTCTTTTCTCATAAATTGTAAAGCATTAAAAATTAATTATCGTGCTTGATTAGGAATAATTTGTGAGTAATTTTCTCTGTTTAGCTAGTAGGAGAAGTATCCTTTTTTACAACAAAAGGAGTGTTAATGGATAATAATATAATAAATAGGAAGATACGTAATAATAGAATTAAATTAACGGTTAGGTAAATAGGCCTAATTACAAAATTAAATAGCGATCAAAAGGAATTACTCTAATGCAACGGTATATTTATTAATAAATGGAAATAATAATAGCAAAACCGAGACGAGACGGGAATAACAATAGCACCTTAAAATATTGGTTACGACAGTCTCCTTGATCGTCGTATGGTACAGTGGAAAACCAAATACAAGACACTACTGAAGCCAGTAATTACTAAAAACCAGCTTTAATTACCACAATTAACAGTTTGTAATGAACACGTTATGAACAAGATTATACTCGTACAATAATTCAAGTTAATTTGTCCACACCAATAATGATGTCAACTAATAGAGTCCCGCATAATAATCACTTTTCAGTAATAACCACTTGAACGCAAAGAGTAATCGCCCGAAGTAAACTCGAACCTCACTTGACTAAATCGCCACTTAAACTAAAACTAAGCGTCGCTGAATGGTTACATTTATACCCCACTGAGGTTTCAGAGTAATCCATAATACTCGTCAACGCTACTAGAAAACACTAGAGCGTAACTGCTTGAACACAGTGCGCGCGGACCGGTGAAGTCTAGAACAGTGTCGGGACCGGACGCGTGACAAGTGTCACGTAATTGTCCTTCATCTCAAAATAACAGCAATATGTACGCACACACACATTACAGCCGGGCTCCACTGGAATAGCCGAGAAACACGTAGAACGTTCTGTAATGGCGTAACATAACAAAGGAATAAAATGTGACACCAACTTGATGACGTTTGCATGACAACTAATTCGTCATTCGCCTTCCCGCCATTCAGAATTTCGAAGTTGACTGGTACGTGTGGAAACTCGTTTCTGCGAATATGACCTTATGTTTGAATACAACTTATATATCTCCGTACCTTCTTAATATTTTGGCGTTCCCATTTGAAAATATACGCTACGTCACTGATAAAAAATTTTCAGAGACATATATGTTTCACCCGTAACTGCGAAATTTCTTAATTTTTGTTATGAGCTCAAAAATTTAGATCCTTGAGAAACACTCATTGTCAAAGGATTTGATTTTGCCTTATAAAAGCACAAAACCGATTTCCAGTTAA
The DNA here is from genome assembly GCA_034769895.1 of Magicicada septendecula. Classification (NCBI taxonomy): domain Eukaryota; kingdom Metazoa; phylum Arthropoda; class Insecta; order Hemiptera; family Cicadidae; genus Magicicada; species Magicicada septendecula. The sequence goes on from CM068368.1 coordinate 241,058,536, forward strand.
CTGCGATATATATACATAGCCTCACATTATCTGGTATATTTATAGTTGTTTTGATAGTTCATCTTCTTTTTTCACAGTATTAATTAATATACAGGGTGATTCACGAAGAAACGAAGAAACGGAAATTCTTCGGGAGATGAATCTACATCGAAAAATAAGAAAAAAGTTCATATAAACATAGGTCCGGAAATGCTTCGTTAGCGAGTTCCCCCGGGTAAATGAAGACTTTCTGAAATTCTGAAAGTTTCAGAATTACAATTCTGAATTCTCCCGCGTACGGGAGAAAACAAGTAAGTTTCACAAGTGAAAGTTCAATATTATATATTAAATAGGTATATTTATTTTATACTCATATGTTATTTTTATTCCTCGTTACAAAACATGGGATTCCTTTTCATTATCACATACAACTAATCCGGTAATCTGTAAAGTATCTTGGAAGCGCACACCATCCCTATCACGAATGTAGTTATGTAACGCACAACAAGCCTTAATCACCGCCACACAGTTTTTGCGTTTTAAATTAATTGGCCTCTGGAATATCCTCCACTTATTGCTTAGGACTCAAAAAGTACACTCCACAAATCGCCGAGCTCTAGACAGCCTGTAATTGAATATTGTTTGGGACTTTGTCGTTGCCCGGGTAGGGCCGCATCATATTAATGGAAATTCCGATAGCTTCATCTCTGACGAAAACATAAGGTGAAGGCCTCAAATGTTTGTCACTCTTTCTGGTTTTGGAATGTTCAAAGAACATTTTTCTAAAAGAAGTGTAAAAAGACGAGTTTTGATATGTAGTAGAGTCTGCTTGCTTACAAAATGATCCGAGATGAGAGTAGTGGTCGTGACTAACGTAAAGATTTATTTAATGATGGAACAAAGCCGATAATAAACGATACCTATAATCTTTACCAAATCTATACATTACTATAGTTGTAATGATTTTACCTTTCGTATATTGTTTTACTAAGTGCATTTGTTAAAAAATAACTAAAAAAATCCAAGTACGTGAAGTATACCAGTACGTAAATTAAATGACCTGAAAACCCATTCTCAGTTAGACCCGAAACAAATAAACGAAAGAATTAAACTTAAGGCGAAAGCCTGACCGTGTAAAGGTAACAGCAACGTTACCTCCAAAAAACTTCATACTGAACTTTATACCGACCAGCTTGTATTGGAATTTTAATATAATTCTCTGTCAGGTCACACGTATTTAAAGGCAACAGCTAGTAAATATTATCTCTAGTAGTATATAATATTCATACACTAAAGCTATTAAAATAAGTTAATTTCTATTGTTGCCGATTATTACGAAGCCATGTGAACAAGTCTGTGATATAAAGTAATCATGTACAGTGTCTTTTACTACACATTAACGCAGTCTGGTAAAAAATGTAAAACCACATTTCTTTCGGTAGCGACTAATTTTAAAGGTAATCAGTGATTCAATTTGCATGGAGACGTAGTTGGGACACGACGAATACAACAAAACACTGTTACAATAGTGCAACATGTGTCCTGCACCATCCCTACATTTCGCGAAGGGTCTAATTTTGATTGAACAAATGATGTAGGTCTATTACGGCATCTACGGAATCAGTTGTTTACATTTCGCGAGGACTCCAATATTCTGAGTGAATTCTGTAACTACAGGTGAGAAGATTAAATTAGATCATTCGTCGGGGATGATTAGACACTTGCCGATGCATAGCCTATAGAAACTTAATGAAGTGCTAAGTTAGCGAATGTGACTGCGATAACCAGATATTCCATAAGAGTAAAGATTTATGGACTGACACTGAATTCAACCGATTTTGGAGAAGCTACCGAGGATAGGATACTACTACTCATTCCTCGCTAAAATTTTAGTATCACTAAAATGTTATCGTAGACGTTATATATATATATATATACACACACACACACACACACGTGTGTGTATTAATACAAGCCACTGATATTTTCAAAACGAGGGTTGAGAACTTATCGCACATATTTTAAATTCAATTAACGAGCACATAGTAAATATGTGTCTGAAACAAATATGTATTTTGCAGTATTAAAGATAGGGCTATTATTTAGTTACTATTCAGTTATTAGTAGGAATGCAGTAAAAGGGACAATTTTCCTGCTTTTAAGCTTCACTAAGACAGAGAGTTTAAATAATATTCAAGAATATTCGTGACATGTAACTAAACTTAATGTAAAGTAATAACGTGATATAAAACTAAGAAGGCATAATTAGATCAAAGCGTTATGTGCATGTAGCCCTATCAAGCTTCCATTTGAAACAGTTCAAAGTATTTATAAACCCATGCAGTACCAGGCCTCGAGCGAGTTAATCAGTTAAATTCCCAGCACAGCTTGTGGATAGTAAAATACTCGACACACCGTTAACACGTTATTGTTGAGGGATTATAGTGTCACACGGTGTAACACTGAAAAATCGATACGGAACCCAAACTGCGCGTTGTAATATCAGATAATATTTTCCTGCCGTGTTTCAACGACGCAAAACAGCTGTAAACTACGCGTAACACTGTTAGCAACCGTTATTAACTATAAACGCGAATCAGTGGTTAAAATATACATATTTAAAAAGTAACAAATAAAAATAAACGAAATCTGTCAAACATGCTAACCGTTGGCGACGACGAAAAGAGAATTAGTCTTCGATCACGTAATCTGTCGAAACCAGTCAAGGTTAAAGCATCATTTCACTATCATCCAAGCAACGTGTTTAGATATTCAGCTGAATTTCGTATTGTACGAGAAAACAACGAAAAACCATAAAGGAGAAAGGTAATCAACAAAGCAGATACTACAATGTTATTGTGCATACGTTACAATGTTTTAACTATTTGTAACGAACGTGGTAGGCAGTAAAATCGCAAGAAGGAACCATCAAAGCTAATATAATGTTACATCATCAATGCTATACAGACTATTCTATAGGTTACGAATTACGACTAAAAGTTGGATTTCAAGCAGAGCAATCACGGGCGATAAACACTCGTCGTCGTTCATAAAGAAAACATTTTGTTGTTGGATGGAATACTGAGCTAGAGAAGAGTTGTGAGGGTAGCACGGCATTACCGCTCACTATAGAAGTACTCAGCGTATAAAGCTTCTGCAGGCAGAGAAGTCCTTGTAACCGTAAACCGTCCACACTGGTTAATTAGTTGTGTATCACAGTTTGCTCAGTGTCTATATATATATATATATATATATATATATATATATGGTTAACATTTAATTGCCTAATAGACATTGTCTGATGGTTAACAGCCTACCAGGCAGTTATTTAAAAACCCCGTAACAGAACTTCTTGTTCTTACTCAATAAGTATGTCCCTTTGCTGATTTCAACCTCTGGAAGGATCTAATACCGTTTCTATCTACTTCTTGTACTCCTCATCAAATTCTAATGCCTATATTCATAAAATCGTCTTTCAAGCATTTCTCCTACCGTTTTCTTGACCTTTTTCAAGGCTCATTTTTCAACTCAGATATCAGACAGGTTTTTATTTGTATGTATGTACATTCTAAAAATAAACTTTTACTATGTAATATTTTAAATTTATCTTTTCATAATAAAAGTATAAGGTATTAAAGAACGTCCATTTTAATCTAACAGTTTGTTTATTAATCAAGCTTTATAGGCTTATGCGTGAGTATGAGTGCGTGAGTGTGTATTAACATAATGAAATGTGAAACAATTATAACTAGTTAATAACGATTTAAGACAATATACTGCGTAATGTTTCTGGTCATGAGTTTTGTCAGTCGGTAAGACCTGTAGAAAGAAAACGGCTAACCTTTCATTTTTTTACAAATTAGTACCTAGATAACTTACTAAATTGAATTTTGAAATATAAAAAAATGTTAAGTACAATATGAAAACCAGAATCGAACTCACGGAAGAGTTAAACGTGCAAAGTAAACAAAGGTACAAACTTATACTCTTTCAAACATGTACCCAAACATTTTCAATGACTATCCTATAAACATAATAAAAGATAGGTATCACTGATTTTAAACTGTTTTTATGAATTAAACAATTGGCTAGTTGTGTGAACATATTAGGCTAATAATGAACTAAGTACAAACAATTATTTCAAAATTTTGAGGCTTGATGTTTTAGCATGTGAGTACATAATTTTATCATAAATAAAATTAGTATTAATATTTAAGCTATTCTTGTAACAGTTTTTAAAAATTTATACTATGCTTACAATCTTCTTCGAAATATTAGGTTTTGCTAAAGCACACATAATTGTGGCATTGGGAAATTTTAGATAGCTACGTGGGGAATAGAGGTATGATTGACCTGGCGACACCGGTTTTTCGTTCAGCTATTTCGTGACGCGTTGAATCACTTTACTGCCCTAGGAGCGCAAGGTGTACAGTAGTGAGCCGGGTATCGTAGTGTCGTATATAAAGTTCTCACTTGAAAATAATATTATACTTATATTAACATTTTATTTGGTGTTTTGTGAGAAACTATTGCACTACTGTGAAGATATTTTACGAAAATATATTTCTTATTTCGGACTTACTTAATTCGGACTCTTTGTTTTAGACCCTGCTTAGCTTTTGTCATGTGGAGGGACGTAACCCGAAGTTCTATGAGTGTTCGTCTAAACAAAGTTTACTGTAAAAGCTTACTATTATTATTGATCAAATTTTTACTTTTAATTTATATTCTAAGAATTTATCAAAGGGGAAAGTTCATAAACTTTAATCTATATAGTCTATAGTCTCTATATAGTATAAAGTCTCTATATAGCCTATACAAACTTTCTCGAGCAAACGTTTACCGTATTAATTAATACGGTACCGTTCCGTGTATTAATTAAACTAGCTTGCAGGACTATAACAGAAAGCCAGTATGGTGGTGTTGAATTTGTTGGCAAATGAATTTTTGTCATAAATAGTAATTGGTGTACACCCCCAGAAAATGTAAATTCTTCACTCCCTCTGTAGTCTTATACTAGCAACGACATTTATTTTTAGTGTATTGTTACGACTGTCTACTGATCGTCGTATGGGAGAGTGGAAACAAAATACAAGACACCAATTAAGTCACTAATCACCAGCTTTCATTTTCACAGTTAAACAGTTCGTAAATAACAACACAGTCTCTTACAACAAATCAGATAAAAATTGTTCACACGCAACAAAATACCAATTAATATTAAAACACAATTGTATTACAATATACCGCCCGATTATAAAACGCAACACTTCACTAATAACCACTCCAACGTACACAGTAATCACTTGTAATCGCCCGACAATAAATTCGAACCACACTGTAAATATATCGCAACTATACTGAAGACTAAGGCTGCTGCCGCCAAGTATTTATACAACGGTCACAGACCAGAATATTCCAAAATGCGTGTTAGAGCCAGTGTGTACGACGTAATTAATTGCGGCCTTGACACACTCCGCGCGGCTGGCGGCTTCCAGAAAACTCTCGGGAATGCGTCGAGTCACGTATGCCACACACATTAGAGCGAGATTCTTCTGGAACATTCGACAAACACGTAGACTGTTCTGTTATGTCGTAACAGTATTAATCCATAGAAGGGATTATGATAATTTTCATACTTTCGTGTAGCAATCATAGCGATGTAAATAAGAGAGCCTTGATTTGTAAACGAAGGTGTTGTTAATAAGAGTTTATGTTTTTGTTATATGATTGTTATTACTTTGAAATAAGATTTTTATTGTTATTTGACTTAAGTCCTGTTGTAATGTTTATTATTACTGTTTTTTATACTTTAATGTAGCTTGTTATACCTCTTACAGGATACTTTGATGGTTTTGTAATTTGTAATTTAATATCCTCAATTTTACTTTCAGTATAGTATTGTGTATAATCTGCTTGTAATTAGTTTATAATTAGTTATATTTTATAATTTTATTTTACAGCACTTCAGTGTTATAAAAAAAAAAGCTTTTGTTAAAAAAATAGCAAAATCCAATTAAATGGAGTACAAGAGAACATATATTAAATGACCTGAAGAGACGCGGTCCATGTTCATTTATACAGGCCACAAAGAAAGGGAAGAGTTAAAGTTAATGAGAAGACTGGGCGTGTAAGTTTGGAAGCAACGTTACGCCCAGCAAACGACTTCTAGCTGAATGAATACAATTCCCGCCACAACGAGCCCACTCTCTACATTATACCACTGTGTTGCGCCCACGTTACGTTAAGGGCAACGGTTTTCGAGCTGGAGATTAAGTGGTAAATTATTACAATACAATATGCTAATAATAAGGCTTTGCAGCCTATTATCACGTTCGAGTCAAAATAACGTTAAAGTAGCCTAAATACTGTCTACATTACTGGGATGCAGTAGTGGTTTTATAATACGCATATTACGTTACGGTACTATGATTAATTTGTACACCACGTTTGAAGTAATTGCGTTGAACCTTTCTGTAATCGTGGAGATAATATCTAATTTTTGAAACTTCCAGCCTAGAACTTCACTAAGACTTTTAAGTAGTACTGGAACGACTGTGGTGTACAGATAGAAAGAAGATGAATATATTAAACAACCTATACTCTGAGACCCGGTTGAGACAATGGGCGAGGTAGTCTTGCGTTTTGCCTCCATAGTAATAAGTGGCTTATAAAATAGGCTCAGTAAAAATAAATCATAAGTCTACAAAAGACAAACTTATAATTCTACACATTATAGTAGATTGTCAATAAATTTATCCCCCAAACTGAGACTTTTAAGAAACTAGTAAAACTGTAGCTTGTCTGTTGTTATAGGCTATAACATAATATCTCCTTACGCATGATGTATTTTCTCCTTTTTTTTCCACATATAGTTTAAAGTGCGTACGTAAAGCAAGTCTTACTGAAAGGTATTGAGGTTCTTGTAATGACAAAATAAAAAGTATTTTCATATAAAATTTAATTTTCTGATTATAGAAAATATCCTGCAAAAAAAATCTTTTCGTGTTTAAGACAAACTAATATATTAAGCGAGTGAGTAGTAAAGAATGAGACCAGTTTAAGTTTTACCGTAGTTCTAATGTTCTATCTGTGGCGGTATCCAAATTATTGAGCGTTTTGTACACATTTATTACAGCAGTCGCTCTCGTCTTGCAATAGAGACCTTTCCCGCGCATCTCTTACTCTATTTCGTGTAAAGCAAGACGTTAATGCATTGTTATTGTTAATGCATTAGTACCGTTACTGAAGTCGTTTCCTTGTTATTTAGTATCGAACTGAAAACAGTAGATTTCATCTGTATAATTTAGGAAAGCGTATATTGTTTTAGGAAACCGAAATATATTTAATATATAAGTATTAAATCAGCTTGATGAAATAGACTATATTCTAATTCACTCAACAGAATGTACAGATTGTATTCAGGAACAGCGTTTGATATGTGATGATAATATTTCATATCCAATAAGGTATAACATAATAACATTTGAATTCTTCAAGTTTTGGTAACAATAGGTCTACTTTAAATTTATATTATACTTAAATAAACTATCGTCACAGAAAATATTAGATTTAAGATTAAGATTAATAATATCATCACAGTCTGCAACAGCTTATAGATAACTTATTTCTTGCTGGCTGAGTATCTAAAAGCTTTTGTGACCAAATGCAAACTGCTGAGGACGCGTAGACGATTCTGTTGGAGTAACGGTGTTCGAGGTGCGGAGCCGATCGACGTTTTCACCGATTAAATGGTGGGAGTAAAACCATATCAAGTTCAGAAAAGCATCAAACACTTGACTTTAAATCGTTATATCACAACTAATTATACTTTAGTATAAAGACAATGTTTCAGGTTTGTAGATCTGAAGAACAGAAAATTTTGTATACATATCCGTAAGGAATATTCAATTTGCTTAATTCGTTAATGCATATAATCAGTGATAAACCCTCATTGTTTCAAAACTCAGTAGATTTTTTAAATTTCAGATTTACGTAAAGAAGAAGAATTTGGTTATTTTGTTTTGGTATTTTATTTTAGTAGACTACAGATTAAAGTATCAATAATACTAAATTCGTATTAGAATTTATATTACGAATTGTTCACACTTTAGCTATAAGTAGGGCTACTCAACCTGATGACATATATTTTTACCTCTGTCTGTCTATATGTCTATCTATCTTTCTCTGTCTCTGTTTCTCTCTCTCTCTCTCTCTCTCTCTCTCTCTCTCTCTCTCTCTCTCTCTCTCTCTCTCTCTCTCTCTCTCTCTCTCTCTCTCTCTCTCTGCGGACTACACACACACACACACACACACACACACACACACACACACACACACACACACACACACACACACACACACACACACACACACACACACACACACACACACACACACACAGCCTAGATAAAGTGGATTTCTATGTTCACTATATTTTATATACTTACAAAATTTAGTAGATAACTAGATACCTTATAAAATATATTTATGTGTACTAGGTAATTGCGACTTTTATGTAGCATTTTAAATATTCAATGCATTTACGGTAAACTATCTCATTTTTAGGAGTAAATGAGTTAAGGTTCATTAAATACAACAATTAACAACAACTCATAAATTTTAAATCAATAAAATCTTGTACTTGCAGCACAGAATGAACGACTCATTTGATACTTATGTGTATGAGTTTTTCAGCGCAATTGGTTTTTTGATCTGAAGTGGGACTGTGATACCAAAACGGGTTGGTTTTTACTAGCAAGAAGGACAAGTACTTGCAAGGGTAAGTACGTAGATGTTTATTTCACGTGTATTTATTTCTTATAAAGATGTGTTTATTACATTTTGTAAACCATAGTAGGTTTGTTTGTCTTAAAGTTTATTTAAATCTTGTGTACCTGTGTAATCTTATTATTGTACTTTGTTAGGTTAGTCAAATAGGAATACAAGTAGAAACGACACTTTCGCCTAACCTTTAAGATGTAAGTATTAATTTAAATCTCAAAGTAAGACGTAGAAGATGTAATCTTAATGTAATATGTAAATCTAAGAATGGGAGCCATCAATGACAAACCGATTTTAGCAAAATAATCAATACTTTTGAATAACATCAGTCTTAAATTAGTTCCCCTGAATAATTGTTTTATACTTGTATTGTATTCCATGCTTTTTATTCATCAGTCAAATACCTTATTATTTTTTATACAAATTATTTGCAAGTATAAATCTTATCTCATGAATTAGGAAACAACAGTTTTTGCTTTATCCCTTCACATGATCCTTATTGTCAGCTTTTCCTACCAAATACTTAAAAAGTCTGAAAATTTTCGTAAGTCATTTATTTGGTCTTTAATTCTTATAATTATTAGTCCTATATATTATTTTTATGACATAAAACACACACACACAAAAAAACACAGATATATATTTGTTGTTAGTGGATTTTATTTATAGTGTTTTCATAAAACTAAAATTATATGTATTCATTCTATACAGTGCATTGTTAAATAAAAGTTAAAATGTTTTTGGTCCACTAGAATGATAATTGATTTATGGTAGATTAATACTGTGAATAAGAAAGAATTGGTAACGCGCTAGTCTGAAATAAATTCAAGACATTATTAACGTTGTTTAGTATTACACGAATTGTTGCTTACATTTGTTGTACTCGCAGAAAGGAGGAAACGATGAGCTAGTGGAGCTTTATACACAACGAAGATGAGCTGTGTAAAAATTAATGACCTGTGTTATAAAAATTAATTAATAATCATTTTCTACTGATTACATAAGTAAGGGCTTGGCCATCACATATGCACTATCTGCTTTAAGAAAGCTATAAATAGACCTAATATTCACTTCAATTATTAAGTACTATATTAAAATGAACATTACTTCTATTTTTCTTGTCCTGAATCTCTGGCAGATGTGTAAATGATCGGTTGTAATCAGAAAGTTTATGTAGATAAGCCAAGCATGTCCGCATTTGTAGAGAACAAAAATACGGTAGCCTACAATTTGTTACTCAACTGGAAACCTGAATAAACATGACCGCTAAATTATTAAAACAACAAGTTAAATCCACTTCCGATTGTTGCCTGAATTGTTTTTCATTAATAGATTTTCATTTTTTATACTTGTTGAAATATAAAACGTGACTTAATTAAATATTTTTTGATTCGTGTTGAGGACTGGAATGAATTTTTCACTTGTTAAACTTAGTTATAAAGTAAAAAGATACAACCTCACGGGAAATATTTCCTTCAGATATCAATTACCCAGTCTCAAAAACATATACGACACTGTTAGAATAAAACATAGTACTATCAATTTTGATTAGAAACATGAAATTTTTTAGCCTTTTTGTGTTTGTAGAAAACAATTCTCACAAAATCTGTAATCTACTATATCATTAAATGATCAGATACAGACAAATATCTTTAATTTTAATCAAGTACATCTTTTTCTTTTTATCCCAATCTTCTTCTACCACAAGGTGTTAGAGTTTTAGGAAAAGTCTTGCCATCGTGGTCTCCGGATGGCGACTACTGCAGTCCCAGCTCCTGCAGAGAGCACCTCACATAGTCCTCCCAAGTCACTCTTCTCCGATCCCTTGGTCTTCTTCCAGCCATTCTTGCCTTATACAGTTGTTTTGGAAGTGTATCCCCTTCCATCCTCTGAACATATCAAAACAAACGCAACTGTGCTTTCTTAATTTGATCTTTTATAGGTACTATCTTAAGACTCGCTCTTATACTTTTGTTTCTGACTTTTGCCCTTCTTCACTTTCCATCAGCCTTCCTTAGTCATCTTACCTCCATAGCTTGGAAAGAGTTTAGATGCTTTTCAGTTAGAGCCTATGTTTGAGCCCCATAAGTAAGAACTGGCACATACATGTTTTTGAAAATGGTCATCTTAACATCAAGTAGGCTACTAAATATGCGCGGCTAGGAGTATTATTATTATGATCTAGGAGCGACTACTTGATTGTGTATTATTATTATTTCTTCTTTCTTTCTTATGTTTTTTCTTTTGCATTTCTATGAAACAAAATAGTGTCTCTCAATTAGCCTTCTGTAAATGTTTTTATTTCCCATATACACAGCCCACTTCAGTGGAAAATGATAATTAACGAAAGGGCACAAAAGCAAGTAGGTTACTCAGTCATTCTATTAAATGTCAGAAGATTTCTTTGTATCCACGTGTAGAGAACATAATAAACCTTAATAACTAATTTATTTCAATTTTACAATCAATTACTCTATTATTGTTATTTTCAAAACCTTAAAAGAAAGCAATGAAAGTTACTTGGGACAGGCAAGCTGTCGGGATATAAAGCGGCAAATGGCTTTTTTTTTGTAATGAGAAGAAACAACATAAGAATACGTTAGCATTTCGCTAGTGAGGAGCTGCAGGTCGAAAATAAATCAGAAGCCTGATGTGTTGACGGCAACACAGTGACAATAAGTTAGACAGTAATTTCAATATAGAGCTCTCTACAAGTCCTACAAAAACTAGGTAAAGTACAACGGCGAATATCTATTGAGATGATTCGCTTAAAGACCCAGTGTTTGAAAATTCCCGTGTATCTCAATATTATAGCGAGTCTTGGAAAGACGTTTGGCTGTGCTGTGTCTGCCATTCTAGTTTCTATGGCATCCAGTTTTCTGAAGTCAGTATATATGTTATGGGAAAGAAGAAAATTTAATTACTTGTTTGACTTCATAATTCTTAAAAATTATCGGGTTAATATATTTAAGCCACGGGCTGGACTTTCTCTATTTTGCGGCCTCTCTTTAGGTAGGTCTTCAAGACGGAATGCTAGTTTCAGTAAACAACCGTCTATCGTTTTGTTAATGCGTCAGACTCCTTTTGTTGGTGTTATTCTTTAAATTGTTTAGCGTTTTACTGGAGTCTAGTTTTTTTACTTGAAACACTACTGATGTCTATCAAACACATCTATTCACCTCCTTTATAGAATTTCATTGGAGCCAATTTGTTTGATGTTCATTATAGTTTTGTAAGAATCCAGCAGAACTAACAATGCCCGTTTGGCTATGGTTGAACTGAGCTCATTCCGTAGTAGGTTAAGTGTGTTTCATATGGAGATTGGGCAAACCCAAATGTTCTGTATAAACGTCTGTCCAAAACGCGACGATTTAAAATCAGTATCTTTCACATATCTCTACGTAAGGTAGCATCTTAATATACTAACATATTTATTTGTTTTAGTATTGTGAGGTAAGTTTTATTATAATATTTGGATTTAAACGCAGGTCTTTTTGGCAGCATTCCAAAAGGCTAAGTGAAAAATAGTTTTATCATGGAACAAAAATATAACTCGTTAATTATATTTCGTTGATATTGAATATAACGTGCAATTGAATTAACACGTCTCTTAGTTTTATCTTCGCTTGCTGGTATTAAAAAAATTAAATACTATTGACAACATGCCGAACTTCACCCTCTTACACTCAGTTATCTTTTTATATCTTTAACTAAAGTTTATTATATAAAAAATTAATTAACCAATTGCACAACTCTCTTTATTTGGAGAAGTGAAGTTTGCATAAAACATTTTTTACGCTACCTTAATTATTTGCTTACGGTTTACATCTAGCTATTGAAAGTACAAAGTCCACGTGTTGGCCTACCACTCTTCCTCTGAAAGTTTCTCCACTGCCTTAGCAGTTGCCTGCTGCCGTAGAAGAGAAAATTCTCTTGATCAGCACAATCTTTATTTCATAGTGTGTGTGTGTGTGTGTGTGTGTGTGTGTGTGCTTTCAGTGAACAATATTTGAAATCCAGATACAGTGTGCCGCTTTTGGGATTACAAACAATAGGTTAAGGAATAATCTTTCATAAAAATTTAGTTAAATACAGGACTACATTATATACACCAATTTTACTTGTAGTGAAATAGTAATACAACATGTAAGATTATGTTCGGAATTTTCGCGAAGTAACTATGTAATAGATACATAACATTTTTAAATACAAATTAAGTTTTTAAAAACAATTTCCTTGACATTAAAACAAAATTTAAACAATTATATTTATTATATTAAAGTACAATTTATCTTGAAATAAAAAGCAAAACCTTAGAAAAAAGTAACATACACGCAGAAGAAGCAATTGAAAGAGAAGTTTTTCAGGCAAAGGTGTTAAAAATGGAAGGAGTCCAGGATAGGAGAGCTACAAACGCAGGTTCAAAATGGGCTGAAGACAGGAAGAAGAGACACAGTGAAAAGATGAAAGAATATTGGAGAAAAAGAAAAGAAAAAGAATAAAGAATTGAAATTGGTATGTGGTCCTTAGATAGCCGATACAAAAACAAAAGCAAAGAATTAGGCCTACTCAAAATTATCACAAAATAACTTATTTTGTATAAATACGTTGAAAGCGAATTAAACTCCGACAGAGCTGAATGTATTTTTATTGATCTCCAGAGTATGTAGAAAGCGTCTGTTTCAGCAGTGACTACGATCACCGTACAACGTTGGATTAATTGATTAGAGTAGCACAAGGGAGATATTAGCAACCAACTGAAGTTCGCAGTCCAATTCTTTTAGTACAGTTTCAATACACTCGCAGCACCTTCTACACGGCGACGAAGTGTGCGAAGTGTGCAAGGAGAGAGTAATGTATTTTCCGTTTATGGTTTTCATGAATATTCCTTTATTTTATTTAAAGTTTATCGTATCAAAGGATACGTCTCAGAAACTGTTTGACACAAAAGTATTGGAAGATTATAGAATACATATGTAAAGTTAAAAAAATAAATAATGCTTAATTACATGTGACTATAATGACATTCTCTCTGTGTTGGACACTGAAACATTAGTTATGCCAACAGTCTTATCGTCCACTGCATACGTAAGTTAGTATACTATTATGTTTCATTTATATTTTCCTAAGATTTATAACAAATCTTATAGCAAATCTATAACAAAACCTAACGGAATTTGGATGGAATATCCACAGAAATGTTAGTAGACGGAATATTAAAAATATATTTAAAATACTTCTATGTGATATGTAACCATTAACAAATATGTAATTATTTGGTAAGTTTGGTTAATTTATAAATAATATTTTGAACTACTAAAGAAATTAAATTACCGGTATACAAAAGACACCGATATGCTTGTCATTTATTCTGCGATTTTATTAACTTTTTCACAAACACAAAATGTTCGTAATTTGAATACAACATTATTACAGCCTTAACAGTGCAGATATAATAATTTGATTATATGTGTGATTGTAATACATTAATTGCAATAATAATACGTAGTTTATACAGAATTGTTTCACTGTGAACAATGTTGTTAGCAAATTCAGGGCTATATAGGTGAAACAGGACACATCTTTTCACAGAGACACAAAGAACACACAAAGGCAGTTTACCTCTGATCCACTTTGGAAACACGTTATGAAAGGGGTTACACATAAACCAAAGTCAACAATAAAATAAATTAACATATAACCATAAACGGACAAAAACTCGACAGACTTGAACAACTCAGAATACAGAGACACATAAAACATATAGAAATAACATTCCAAACAGAGAATAACAGCTTAAAATACACATTTTTGAGCACGTTACCTACAACGAAGGTCTAAGTTCAAAGAACGCAGCCACATGAAGCAGCAACATAACTGACAGTGCGGCTAACGTTATTCTGAGGAGTCTTTCATATAAGTGCAAGCTAATTCAGACTCAAGGTAAAATTTAATTTACAATCAAAGGTAATTTTTGCATAAAATTGTATCGTTTCAAATACAGAAGAATTTAGTATCTAGTAAGTGCACGAAATGGATACAAAAACAAAGAGATAATTTTAACTTCCACTACCAATTATTATTCCATTTCTTATTTTGGTCTGAATGGTAGCATCGGGTCTGTTATATTAATATTTATGTCGTTGTAATATGAATATTTTATTTTAATATAGTCAGTCATTTGACATGCTTCACCGCGACAAAAAGAAATTTCTGGATCTGTTTATTTAACATTTTCATTGCTTCCGATAATGTATCTCACTTACACTCATGTTTTTATTTTTTAAAAGTAATAGTGTAATTAAACAGTATTATATTATTTATTTACTATTAACTTACTAACATTTTTTTTTATTTAAGTAGCTTATTAAAATGACTATATTTTTTTTTGCTTTAGAAGATTGCGGCTAATTTTAGAAAATTGAAATCATATTATAAGAATATCTAAAACAACAACGAGCACAAAAGTAACATCTAATTGATTGCTACCGCTGTTACTGTAGTCACAATATCAAAAACATTACAATATCATTAAAAATAAAAACAACAACGACGACCACAACCAGAACAACAATAATTGCAACAATATTGGAACTCCGATATTGTCGTTTGTACTGTAGTGTGGTGTTCCTATTGAAAAATATTATATGCTTTCAACTGCTTTTAGTTTCATATTACTACTACCATTGTTAATAATATTATTACTTATTAATAATAGTAGTGCTTGATCATCATACATTATTATAGTTAAATATTATTAGCCAATTTGATTAATCGTCATATATAATCTGTGATATTAAGAATATAAATGTCAATTATATTGAACTTTATTCAATGTTTTCTCGTAGTATGTAATCAGAAATAATTATAACTGACCGCAGTTTACGATGAGGACGTACATTGCGTAAAACGTTAAGAGTTAGGTGGGGCAGATGGAATCGACCAGGTGGCCCTACTGTTGCCACGGTGAACTTCTGTACAAACACTGTAATCGATTTACCAGTCCGCGATTTCCCATCCACATTCTCCACGTTAATAAATGCAAATACATTCCACAAAACATCAGAACATTCCACCTCAGTAGAGTACACGTATGCATACTGTAACGTAACGTATACTCCTATGCTTGTTTACGTATACATCACGTAGAGTAGCCATATAGTGACTGTTTACAAACGTGATGGGGAAATATTATCGAGCATCTTCTGATAAATTGTTTTAAAACAAATTTAAAACGTTATGTTTTAAATCTGAAGTTTTTAATTACACGAGAATTCTCTTACCGTTTTTATAGTTCATAATTTCTTGGTACAACTGTCGTACGACCCCTACAGTAAAGATTTCTTAATAGAGTCGTACAGTAAATGATATTTTCGTTGTTTCTTACAAAGCGATAGTCATATATTCTCACATACTTAGTCGATTACAGTACACTACAAACATATTTCTTTGTTCCTAGGTACTAAGTATAAATTCTTTATTTTTTATCAACATGTTTTGTTTTTGTACCCATGATAATAATATTTAATTAAGTTATTAAAAACTTATAAAACTTATAAGATTAACAGATGTTACACGAAGTATACAGAAACTATAAAAATGTGCTAGAAAATAATTTATATACTACCGTAAGGTTTTTGAAAGTTTTAAAGTCGCCTGAAATTTTTCAGAAACTTTTTTGAGATTCCTAAATATTGCGCATTAATAGGAAACTCTGAGAAACATTTAAAGGTTAAGATAAAGTTAGAGATTCAGATATAAAAGCAATTTACTAATAATAACATTGAAATAGTGAAACCAATAAAATTAAAATAATCGTAAACTGTTACATTGTTGACATAAATTTTGCAGTAAATCTTTAATAAAGGGGAATTTAAACATATAGTCAACTGTACTTAGGTACAGCTCTTAACTCCACAAATAATATTGAACAAGTAAAACTGTAAAGCACCTAAACTATTTCTATAGTTAAATGTTGGATAAATGGTATACAATGGCTTGTATGTAAAGTTATTGTTAGCAACATTGTATACAACAAATATTTGACTTCATTTTAATCATGTTTCTACAGCAACTATAGTTCTTACAATTAAAACTAAAAGATGAAATGTTCAGCATTGTTAACATGATTTGCAGTTTATTTACTGTTCGTAAAGTGACGATTAATTTTATTAATAAGTTGTGCAGGTCAATATACAAACTGATGAGACTCTATTATGAATATAGGAAGTTGTTTGTAGTAATGAGTTCTTGAACGTAAAGAAATGGAAATAATCATTGGCATAGAACACACAAAAGTAAGAGAGGGGAAATACTAAAAGCGGAGAGAATAAAAACACGTCAGTGTCAAAGTAAGATTGATGACAATGGTGACCCGTAGTAAAAGGATCGGCTTTACCCTTTCACGTAGTATTATTTTTCTAGTAAAGTGACAGTGAACCCATTAATCTGATTGCAGGATACAAAACAAATAAGTTATTGGAATTTTTACAGCGTCACGGAAGAGGCATCCGAAAGCTGAAAATAAGAAATAAGTAGGGAGAATGTAACAGAATAATATAAAATACTTTCTTTTTTTTTAATTCGGGTTAAAACGTCCTGCGACGTTGTCCGATGCCTAATTGCCAATATCTCCTGTCGTTGCAGTTTTCTTCGGTTAGACCTCGTACACCCTTTGACCCCCTTACATGTTACTTTTGGCCTTCCCCTTTTTCTGTTTTCCTGTGGTATCCATTTCATCACTCTCTTCTCCAACCTCTCCTCCCCCATTCACTGCACGTGCCCATACCAAATTAATTGTTTTTTCTCGATGTGTTCTAAAACAGTTTCCTTTATATTCATTTGTTGCTTAATTGTTTCGTTTCTGAACCGGTCTAATTTTGATGTTCTACATATTCTTCTTAAGGCGTCCATTTCTGTGACTGCTATCTTTCTTTTCAGATGTTCTTTCATTCTCCATGTCTCAGATCCATATGTGCTCTTAATCATTGTGTTGTATATTCTCATTTTGCTTTGTTTACCTATTTCGGTGCTCCACAGTATTCCATTTAGAGATTTAATTATTGTTCTTGCTTTGTTTACTCTACACTTTATATCTGTTTCGTCTGTCCCTTCTTTGTTAAAATTTATTCCCAGATATTTATAATTTTCTCATTTTGCTACAATTTCACCGCTTTCCAATACTATGTCGGTCGTGTCCTCTCCTGTACACAAACATTTTTTTTTCCACATTCATCTGCAGTCCCCATTTTCCGTATTCTTCCTTCAGTTTGCGTGCCATGTATTCTAAGTCATCTTTGTTATTTGCGCATATTACTTGATCATCTGCAAACTGAAGTGTATACAGACAGGTGTCGAATTTAATGCCCATTCCACTGCATTTCTTTTTCCAGGTTGTTAAAGCTTTGGTGACATATATTTCAAAAAGAGTTGGGGAAATGCAGCATCCTTGTCGCAGACCTTTGTTGACTGTAAAGGGTTCTGATATTTTATTTCCTAATTTCACTGCAGATTTCATGTTATTGTATACGTTTTGGACAGCCTGTACGAGGGTATGATTGATGTTGGTATTTTGAAGCACTTCCCGTAGTTTTGATACTGGTATGTTATCATAGACTTTTTGTAAGTCTATAAACATTAAGTATATTGGTCTTTTTCTTCCTATTTTCTTCTCTATAACTTGTTTGAGTGAAAACACGTTGTCTGTACAAGACCTACCAACCCACTCGGCTCTTCCTCTTCATAATTTGCATATCCCTTTTCTATCATGTCTCTTATTATTCTTCCATATACCCTGCTTATTGTATTTCTTACCGATATTCCACCCCTAACGGTGGCGTCATTTGACACTCCATAGACTCCAAACACTGTAAGTTTATGTTGTAAGATGTTCATATTTACTCTAATGATATTCTCACTTATTGCATCCCAATCTGTTATTTTATTCTTTAGTTCCTTTTCCACTAGTATAGATACACCTCTGCTTGCATGCTGTTCTTTGGGAACGCCACTATAAAGACGAAGGTGGTTGCCAATTATTTCACTGACGTTTCCTTTCCCTTTTGTTTCATTTAATGTGATTATCTCAAAATGGTGTTTATTCAGTTCGTGTATAATCTCTGTTAACTTTCATCTGCAACCCTGTGTGTTTATAGTTCCAAAATGTATTATCCTTTTGCTGTGCCGTTGTCGTTTACCGTTGAGACCGTCCTTGTTTCCGACGCTACCATTAGGCTTATTTGCATTTTAAATATTTTTTCCGTGAAATTAGGAGCAAGCCCATTGTCACGACCCCCAACCTGGAGGACCAGGAAGATTTCTGTCGGGGCCTCCTACCCTTAGTTGACACGCCAGTTTTCGAGCGCCGGAAATTCGCTCTTCACCCTCTCTCGTCTGCAGCATAACGCACACAAATACTAAGTAAATAAAATAATTTCAAGATGGTAAATACTCCTATAATAAAGTGTCGAATAAAAAATATAGTCCTACAGATCTTGTTCGTCATTATCACAACCACTATACCATCATCATACCCTTAACTGTAATTGTACAGCCATATGTAACAAGAATATTAAAAATAGCTTTAATAGATTTCAAAAAGATAGTAAAAGTCTTTGTGGAATTTTAATCAAAGTTTAAGGAACATATCAATACTATCAGTTCATGCATCAACCAAATGAAAGCATGAGCTTGAGAAAGAGGAATTTTGTGAAGAGCTAGAATGAGTGTGCAAAAAGTACACAAGTACGACTTATTTGTAATTTTGGGATATTGAAACCGAAATTGGCAAGAACAGTTTGTTGGATAATATTGCCGGAAAACATATGTTGTATAATATAACAAATTTTAATAGTCATAGTTTTGGGCATTTTGCTCTAAGAAGTAAACTGGTGGTAAAAAGTACCCAATTTCCATATAAGCGACTTCACTGAGAACTTGATGGCAGAGCCGTAAATCAAATTAATAATTTCTTTATTCATCATCAATAATTAAATGTGGTCTTAATTGTAAGGTCTTAATTATGACTTCAAACATTGCTTAGTCAAAGCAGTTTTAAGTGAACGGATTGCCAATGTGAACATCCACGCAGGAAAAACAGGAAAAAGCGGAACACTAATGAATGACGGACAGAAACGATTAGTGTTGGCCTATCAAGCTGTGTTGAAAGAGAAGTTGGCGCAGCAGGCTAAACGAATTCAACTGTGCTCAACTAACAACTGCACTCATCAAGTAGCTGATAACGCTTTTGGAGTAAAGGCACACCTTTTCAGGAATGAGGAATGGGTTGTTGGTTCGATGAGGATTGTAAAAAAGCGATGAGAGTAAAAATGGAGACTGGATGAAACTGATCCAAAAAGTGACAAGGGCCAATTACGCGAGATATTAAGAATGAGGAGGAATGTCAATAAAATGTGTTGTGAAAAGACGAGAGAATCGTTTAAAAAAATTATGACTAAAATTGAAAAATTTGCTTAAAAGCGAAACAATAAAAATGTGTACAGCTGTAAGAGGGATACAACTTGAATTTCAACGTAAATTATTTACAGGAAGAGTGATGGTGATTTATAAGTTAACATGAAAATGTAATGGCATGATTTGTGGAATATTTCAGTGTTCTGCTAAATAGAGATGAAGGAAGTGGTAACCAAACAGATGAAATAATACAATCAAACCAGTATATGATGGAGATATCCTCCACGAGAGAAGTGAAAATCGAAATTGGTAGTGAAACACCTAGTGAAGATAACATTGTTTGGGAGCTTATTAATTACAGAGTGGATACAGTTCAAAGAATACATTCTCTAGTCTGCAAGGTATGGCATGAGGAATGATGTCTGATGGGTAGAACACTGGTCTTATATGCCCGATCTACAAAAAAGGCGACAAAATAAATTGTGAAATTTACAGGGGTATAACTTTGCTAAGTGTTATGTACAAAACGATTTCCAGTATACTCCATGAATGATTAAAAACACACTCATAAAGTACTGTATATTAGGATCGTACCAAAGGGGACGTAAAAGGAGTACAACTGATCAAATTATGGAGACATTTTGCTAGCATGACACACAGTTACAATTTTTGTTTGTTACCTTCAAGCATACAGCACTAGCAGATCTAAGTTGTATAAAACACTTGAAAAGAACAAAGTTTCTCATACATTGGGGGGTCTCGTGACAATAACTACGAGCAGTTCTACAGCTAAATTAAAAGACAATAGAAATATTAGCTAAACCTTTATGTTAAAAACAGGCGTCAAGCAAGATCTTGCACACCACAAGGTAATTTTGGTGGCTAGTCCCAAAAAAATAATTTTTTTTAACCAGTACAGATTTACGTTTATGCTGATGACACTGAAATAATTTCGAGAGACATGGGATCTCTGAAGAATGTATAATAAGTGATAGAACAAGAAGCAAGACATGTAAAAAGTAGACCACAATTAAATGGGGTAAAAAAATACATGATCTTGACTTCATTTAATCTGAACTCTCGAAAACTAATAGGGAAAAAATTTGACGAGGTGAAAGAGTTTAAATAACCTACGAACACCCTGAACTATCAACGTAGGATGTGGGACACCACTCAGGAAAGAACTGCGCAAAAATACTTTACCATTAGAGAAACGTTTAGAAATAATTTGATTAAATGACAACCAAAATAAAGATTTACATGAACATGGTACGCCCCCGCTGTGACATGCGGCTGTGAAACGTAGAACTTGTCAGAAAATGACGAGAACCAATCACTGAGATATATATTCTCAATTATTGAAAAGGTATTAAAGAAAACTCTCGAGGATACTTCGTGCAATAAAAAGAAGGAAATACTTTCAGAGTAAGAAAAAAATGAAGAATTTAACGCATTTATTAAACTGGAAGATATAGTAAGGGTCATTAAAGCACAGAGAAATTTTGGGTGAGACAATAAAGAAATAAGGGATACAAAAATAGTTAGAGTATCTGGAATGGGAGATAATATAGGAGAAATTTATGAAGGGAGAGATGGATGCACAACATTACTCAAGACCTTGGTCCTTTAGGTATTAGAAGCTAGAAAGTTTAGAGGGGTTATGTGTAGTACGTATTAATAAATAATAACATAAACCCAATTTATTCTATGATCATCGTTAAACTTGTTGAATGCCTCTCCATTCCCATTCGTTCTCAAGTGAATATTTCCAAAGAAAACCTACTTTATCTGTCTGCATTGCATTTTTCAAGTGGTCAGAATAGGTTAAAATTGCAAAGGAAAACCGCCGTCATTTGCTGGTTCACAGCCCATCCAACTGTCTTGGCCGTGTACCGCCAACAAAGATTTTCCAAATTTTGGAAACGTGTCATTTACAGCATTTGGTTTCCCGCACACGTGACTGTTCTGCTGTCTCTCTTTGTAATTTTAAGCTGGGTAATTGCAATAAATCTGTGTAGAATTTAACCATTTTTCTCCTGTTCATGCTAATATTAATTTTTTCCTTTGTGTCTGGAATATTGTACGAGCAAACACACTCCTTCCATTTTTCAACACAACTTTCTTAATCACACAAGCTTATCTTTTCGAAGTAAATCACTTAATAAATTTAAAATTTTGGTAAAAATTACTTCAGTTTTACGTTACATTACTATTTTTGTTATTTATTTATCCAATATTTTACTTCATTCAAAACTGCTACACCAGCGATGCGACATCAATATCAGCATTTCAGAACAGAAACTGAGTGTCACACACACACATTCACTCGCTCAGTCAAACACATACACATATTCAAATTTATAATTTCATTTTTGATTATCAATACCTTATTCTTATTTGCATAAGTACCTTATTTATTAACATGTTAAAACTTATTTTGACATGTTGAAGTATCATGATTTTCATGACAGAAAATCCATAAATAGCTGTTACCATTCGTTGTACACTAAAACATTTTTCTTGATTTGTAAATCAAAAGAATATTGGAAAATAATGAACTTGGCAAATAACAGAAAGAGCATTTTATATTTTTAAAGAGTTTTATTAACAAATTCGTCATTTTAATTCATAATTTTATCATTTTCATTGTATGATTATATATTAAAAATAAATCATTTTTGAAATTTAAGTTTTATAATAAAAGTTTAGGGTACTGTAATTTGTCAAGAGTAATAACGTTTATGTGAGTTTATAAAATGAACCTAAGGTATCTCTTTTAGTATTACACAGTAGTTTACATTTAGTTTCTTTACAGGGTAGCAAACGTTTCTGATAAGAATAATTGAGTGAGAATTCATTGAAAACTGTTGTTTGTCAGTTTAAAATATTGTATTCAAAATGTGAGCTTATCAAATGTAATGTAATACAAAAGATATTTGATAGCCTGAATATAGATGTGTTCTGGGAATTTCAAGGAGTAAAAGCTTCACTTACCATTTTGTCAAAGCGATCAAAAGCCTACATCAAAACGCATCAGTTTTCATGTACACAGGTAAGCAGTAGACAGAACGGTTTAAGACAAAGGAGTTAAACACAGCTTCTTTATATCCTCAACACTTCTGGATCATGTCAAGATTATCGCAAAATTGATAAAAGGTGGAAATAAAATTTTAAATGTGGCATAAAGCTTTCATCACCACATAGATTTATTAATCTTCTAGGTGCAGACAATGTTGTTATTAAACAACAAACAAACAAAAATCTATAGAGGGAAGTGATCTTTTTCAAAAAGGGAGCAGAGAATAGGGATTGATAATATTGTTACGGCGGTCTAACTGATCGTCGTAAGTACAGTGGAAAACAAAACACAAGACACCCATTAAGTCACTAATCAGCAGCATTAATTATCAAAATTAAACAGTTTATAATTAACTAGTACAATATTTCCAGTTAGATTTGTCCACGCGCAATAACAATGTCTATTAACAGAGTATTACACAATTATTAACACAATACTACTTCACTTCGACAAATACTCAATCCGCACTAGCGAAAATCACTCACGTAACTGAACTTACAACCCGGGTTCTATGGCTTTATATAAGCCACGCTGAGGTCCAGTAAAGCTTTTCCTCCTTACTGCACGCCGGCGGCTTAATTCGTATCTCAAATGTTCCTGGAACTCACTAGAACCACTTACTTGAATGACTCAACACCTGCCACACTGAACGGGGGAAGTGGAGAATGTTCTCAGCTGTTCTACGCGGTTCGATATCATACTCGTGACAATATTTATACATAAAATAAATATAGTGAATTTTATGGTGGACAAACCCAGTAAGAACTAAAGTAGAGATATGTAAATGGTAAAATTATGTAGCAGATGTCCAGTTTTAATTATCTTGGACGTGAAATATCTCTCACAGTAGATTGTAATGTTAAAAATATTTTAATAGATTTAAGCATACATGTGGAACAGTTCAATAAATCTTAAAATATGAAAGTGCAAATCAACTAAACCAAAGTTTTACAACACAGTGGCAGTACCAGTGACATAGTACGGGAGTGAGACTTAAAAGGAAAGATAAAAGAAAAATTACATTAGTTGAAATGAAATTTCTCAGAGCTCTAAAGATTCAACGTTAGGGCGGAAAATAGAAACACAAATATAAACAAAAGTTTTACATATTTAATTTGGAAAATAAAATTACTGAATACAATGCCACTGCGTGCAACCATATATAAAGAAATCATCAAAATCGTCTTTTCCGAAATACTAGCCCCGAAATACAAGCCGACAGATCAGAAAAATGTGGAACGTCCGAAGACAAGATGTTTTCAAAAGCAAAAACGAGGACAAGCTGTGCACACTAAGCCATGAAGTGGAGAAGAAGAAGCCGTAATTTTTGCCAGAATTTTAATTAACTGGCAATTGAAGAGGCGATAATGGTATTAGTGTTTGTTAGGGCAGATATAGAGAAATCAAATACAGTGTCCAAGTCAGCTATAATCCTATTAAATTAATAGAGACTTTCTTCATATTCATAACGAATCGCTTAATACTGTTACTACATAACGAAACGTACTAAATTACTTACGCTCAGATTCTACGCATACATTTCAAATTAACCTACAAGTCAAAATTATTTAGTCTTATTTACGTACATTGGTTTTATCTTAATAATCAACCCATGCTGGCTTGTGACGGATTCTCTTTTTCCGCCTACGGTCTATGAGCCATTATTTTCCAAACATTTTAGAAATAACAAAATAGTTTAGATTAGGATTGAATATTATTAGTGTCTTTACACTAATAACGGGCACACACTTTACACAAGACAAACTGACAAACTAGCATGTGTTTTTTATATATAGTCATATATAATTGTTTTTGTTTTACTCAAAAGTGCAACAAAAGTAATCCGGTTGCTGATTAAAGAAGAGAGAAATGTGTTTATAGTCTTCATAAAAAATTTGCCCTGAGCCTTGAAGCAAAATTATGTAATGATAATTATAAGAAGCTACTACATATGTGGTATTACACATGTAAATGAACAGTTTAAATTACATAATTTTAATGTATTTATATACATAATTAACGTACTTATTTTACACTACATAACCAAATATCAAGTAAAATATCCTCAAACTCCGCACTTGTTAAATAAGTCTCCGTAACTATCCGTATATATAACATGCCGTGGCAAGAGCGCACGCTGCATAGTAAGCAAGGCTTGCACGGTTCCCACGCGGATGTCAGTGTTGTCAAACTTAAGCTGTACATTACATGCGATGTCACAGTTCTAGCTGTAGCTTGTTTTGAAATGAAAACCAGCGTGGCTTGTGACAGCTCGTCTTTACTTCAAACTACTGATAACAACTTGCTCTAATATGCAAGATAATAAAAGTTTCTGTTTTTGTTTTTCAGTTAAACAACAACATCGAAGAGTAAAATCTTACACAATAACACGTTTTGGTCGCACATATTGCTGCTCATTCTTGTTGCTGCTGGAAGACAAGAAACGGGTTCATGAAAAAAAAACCAGAATGAAGAATATTACCAGTGAGCAACCATGATTTCTTAGGAAAAAAAGAAGGTAGACAGACAGACACATGCTTGGAAATAAATACGTGGATGTGTGTGTGGCATGTATATATTTATGTGGGCTGAAGTTACTTTGCCACACCGTTGTAGTATTTAGAAAAACATCTAATTTTCCACAGAGTAAAATAGGTAAGAAAAGTGTTAGGTTGCAAAGGATGAACGTAAGTAAATTGCCACACCACGACCGCGCAGGACTGCTGGTATGTGTTCACCATTAATAATGTGAAAACTCTTTCGTTTGGGTTGTTTCATGTTATTTCCCACTGTAGAATTTCTGGAGATACATGTTTGGTAAGTAATAATGGAAATTTACGTAATTTAATAAAAATAATATTGGTTCAGTATAAATATTATTTGTAATCATATCTGCAAAAGAAATGTTCAATGTACCAAACAAATTAAATACTAACTTTTAACAATGCATTATTGTTTTTATTAGGTTAGGTTGTACGTTTTTTAAAATTTGAATAAATTATAAATAATAATCAACTTTAGAAACTTTCGGACACGAGAAATAATACTTTGTATATCTACAAAAATTATTTATAATCGAATATTTATAAAATTATATGGTAAGAATTCTAGATTTCTCTTTTTCCGTGAGAAAATTGAGATGATCCAACCTTGAACCTAGTCTTATCCCCCTCCCCACAAGGTACAGAACTTAGTTATGCCACTGTGTTTAATGTCTGTTACTAATTTTTCTTTTACGAAAATTACTTAGTATGGCTTTGGATTTGAATTACTGAAAAATATTTTCAATAATGTTTATACTTGAGATTTATCTTAATGTTTATATTTAAGATTCGTACAATCTTAAACGTAATGATAAACTTACTATACTAACAGCATTGACCTTTTCAAATATTTCGTAGATTGAAATCCTTATTTTTGAAGTTTCTCGCATAGAATACGATGTCACTAATAGATCTTGATGCTTACTTTGCGAAACTGTATGCGACGTATTAAACCGATAGGTTAAGTTTTAGTAGCCATTATAATATATCAAAAGTATATCAACGTTTGTCAGCGTTTAAAATTAGTACAAATGGAATGTACGCATTAAATCTTTGTGTTATTGTATTACATCTTAATACATAACAGGTGTTTACAAAATTCAGAACATGTATATTTCTATATATTTTACTTAATTATATTTCTGTGCATGTATACTTAATTTACAAGGTATAAAAACACTCGGTCCTGAAGAATACAATGACTGAAGATGGCTGAGTCTGTATATTCGTCGTATAATGCCAGTTGGAAGTAAAGGGAGATAAAATATTTTAGTTAAAACAAACATGCGTCATTACTGGGATTTGTGCTATGAGGGTTAGGTTATCCTTAAAAAAAAGAAACTAAAATCTTGTACTAGTTTTTAAAACTTCGAACATGACTTTTAAAATTATTAGATTGGCAGACAACAAACATTTAAATATTTTAAAATTACCTAATAAGATACTTTATTTTCTAATTCGTTTTTCAACATATTTTAATGAGTTATTTGATTTGTGTGTCAATATGAGTAATACCATTGTACTATTATTACAGTATGAGGAATACTATTACCTGTCAATGAATATTTATAGTAAGGAAAGTAAATATCAAAGCAACGAGCTCCACTATGAATATAATATTTTTTGAAATAAAGAGTAGTTTCATTTAATACTTTTAGCAACAATCACTATTAAAACCTAAAAACCAAGTAGTTTTTACTTACTTTTATTATACATTAATCATACTTTTATGTTTAACCATGCAATTTCTCAGGCTTTTGTCACTGTTATATGAGGCTTTGAAATTAATTTTTGTCCTCAAGAATTTAAAAGGCCTAAAACACAGGATTGTAGAGTGATTATTATTACTTTATCAGAAATTAGAAATAACTATCAATACATCTTTAAAAAACGAAAGAAATAGGAGGATTATTTAGTAACATATAAAAACTGTAAGTAACATTCTAAAAATATGCGCGCTTTATGTTTCCTTTTTTACCAATTGGTGAAATCCGTAATCACTGGTATATGTAACCACAGAAAAGTTAATGAACGTCACTTCAGAAGGCGAGCCACGTGTTACTCATTTCGTCCACTTCTTGTGTACTAGCATAGCCTTGAAATGTTACGCTGGCGTTTAGTTTATATCAAGTTCTAAATTATGAATCTGTTGTCAACATATGCTTTGTATTAATAAAACAAAATGCATACACATACTGCTGTTTGTAGGCTAATGCCACAGTACATTTTTATCAGAGCTGTTATATCAGCGATGTGGTCTAAAACAGTTTTTAGAACTGACTTTTGGAATGAAGCCGACGTCAGCGTTCCCGCAATTTGCTTTCTAAGCTATCTTCTAATCTTATAACCAGTATGTCAGGTTTATGAGCATTTTGTTTCAATTGTCTGTAAACTTGCTCTCTAAAAATAATAAGTACAATACAACATTATAAGTCTGGAAAATCATAAATTATTAATTTGAAGAATAAAATTACTTAGTGAATTCATGACACTATAACAAAACTTTTTATTGCTGTACGACTGTATAATGTGTTTGTTGATTATCGGTTTTAAACTACTCATTCATCATCAAAAGATTGTTCTCATCTAATGAGAAATGAACAGTTTGAAAGCGGTAATCTATAAGCATTGTATGTTATAGAATAGAAATAAACAATGTCATCGTAATGTAAATAATAAAATAGATAATTAAATCTTAGTGTCACTATAACGTAAGATCAGAAGTAAAGTTTTTGCTACTGTAATTATATTTAGTTACTTTAAAATATGTCCAATAAAAGTAATGCCATATTTTTAGTAATCAGTAGGACTATACACAATTATTAAGACGTTGCACGTGTTAAAGGTAAGGATGAGAGAGGAGTTATGTTGTTCTTCACAAAACTAGCATCATGGAGAAATTGTATATATATATAAACATCATTTTAATTGTTACCTGCCATCAGGGGTGCCCACAGCGTGGTGCAATGGTGCAAATCGCACCACTGGAATTTTTGGGGGTTTTGCAAGGCGATATTTACCCCTTACAAGCGTCGTAAATCAAACAAATCAGCGACGAAAAAGAATGCAATTACGAAACCAAGTTAGATTATTTTGATAAGGCCTAATGTACTACTAATTATGTTAGGCCAGGTTTGTGCAGGCTTTTACATTTCTCATAATTTATTATTGATTAGGCATACTAGAGAACTTTTGATATTGATAACAAGAATAACACTAGTTTTTTGAATCCAATAATTTCTTAAGAGGCTTCAGTTTTTCACAAATGTTTGCATAAAGCCCCAATAACTGGGGGTTATTCCATACTCCCATATTGTGATTCCCCCCTCCCTACGAAATCAAATTTGGCACAGATTCGGAATACTTGGGGGAATTGCACCATGGCATTTGCGCGGGATGGGTATCTCTGCCTGCCATAGAAAGTATATAACAGTTTACTTTCAATTTAACAGTTACGATAGTGGGGATATGCATTCTGAATACAATCTACTTATTTCTTAACGTCTTCTCATTTCCACATATTTCCCTTTATTATTTTTATTTTAGTTGTACATTTGCCCCTTTCAGAAAAGAAAAAGGGGGTCTTTCGATATTTACGTTTTTCTATACAAAGGAAGAGATCAGTTCGAATCCAAAACGTGTACTTTGGGAGTGAGTAATACTTTCTCGTCCACATATTAACTTACGATACAGAAATACTAATTATCCAGTAAAATACTAATAGGTAAGCTAGCGTATAAAAGTCAGAATGCAATAACATATAACCGTGATGGTGCAGCTGAATAAGTGAATGCAGAAATAAAGCTCCCATCAAATTCAACACATCCGTATTTTTTGTAAGTCATGTATGAAACGATAGTAAGCTAAGGATATGCAATAAAGGTATTCACAAAATTAAATTTCTATCTGATCAGGCAATTCCAAGAACACTTTTTCTGTAGACTGGGTACATTTTGTTACAGTCAGTCACTTTAATTAAAAATTACTTCGTCTTATATGGTTTTGTTGTAAGATAATCCTTAAATTCGTAGTGACCGTCAATCAATGAATTTTTGTCAGTGAAGGGTTAGTGAGGATCGGTCAAAAATAACACACATTTTAACTTGTTCGTGTCGACGTTTCAACAATGTTTATTGCCATCATCAGGACCTGTGTATGAATACAAAAGAAATGTCAAACGCAACAGAACAATTATTGGGGTGAACGTGTTCGTGTATGTGAGTGTGTGTGCGTGCGTATAAATGTATCAATGTATATGTGAGTTGAGATAATTTGTTTACATCTTCAAATCTTCTAATTTACGTGAGGACGATAGTGTTCATAAAAATGGTCAGTATTGTTGAGTGCCATTTGTGGAAAGAGACAAGTGAGAGAGAGAGAGAGAGAGAGAGAGAGAGAGAGAGAGAGAGAGAGAGAGAGAGAGAGAGAGAGAGAGAGCGCGAGAGAGAAGGTTGGAAGAGAGAGAAGGAGTGTGAAAGAGAGATAGAGAGAGGGAGAGAGTGAGTGAGAGAGCGATTTCAAGTTAGAGTGAGAGGTTGTGAAAATGAGAGGTAGAGGGAGAGAGAGAGAGAGAGTGTGATTGTAGACATGTAGGCCCTACATAAATTTACAGTATTCTATAGTACTCCAGACTATAATTTACAACAACATGATTACAATTATTATCTCAGTTTACTTGTTAGATAAATCTACCATAAACTTATGTTTGTAACATTATGTCAACTATCTGATGTAGGTCGTAAAGTTATACAGTTATTGTGTAATTTATATGTTTATAAATTATGATTGTCTTTAATACCAATAGTGAGTCAAACATGTTAAAAATAACTTTTAATAATTACATAGTTGAACATCCCTCAATCTGTTTTTAGTTATAATATATTTTATTATGCTATATGTTGACTACTATATGTATAAACGTTTTCTGTACCAATCTAATATCTAATTGTTAATTATTGCTTTTATAATTAATTAAAATTATCATTACATGTAGCAATTTAAAATGTAATAGTGTATAAATTAGTTCTGTGATATTAATTTTTCTCGTTTACTTAAAGAAAACATTTGAAGATGTAAACAAATTATCTCAACTCCTGGACATATACAATGGTACATTCATACGCACGCACACACACTCACATACACGAACACGTTCACCCAAATAATTGTTCTGTTGTGTCTGACATTTCTTTTGTTATCATACACAGGGCCTGATTATGGCAATAAACATTGTCGAAACGTCGACACGAATAAGTTAAAATTTGTGTTATAATTGACCGATCCTCACTAACCCTTCACTGAAAAAAAATTGTAAGATAATCTTTATTACTATTCAGGTGTCCTTAATATGATCTGGAGTTAAAGAAGGAAACATTATTTTTGCAATTCAATTGAAAAACGCATCAAAACTTTTAAGAGTTATGTTAATAATATCAAGAATAATTTGACAGTGTGACAGATTGATGATGTGAGATGAGGCTTTCCGAAGGTGTCTTGTGAGTCGTCTTTATCAACAATAATAAATGCATACAACTAAATGCTTCTTGTTTGTCCTATGTACAATTTATTGCAATCTTGGCATTCAAATTTGTATATACCGTTAGTTGTTGTATTATCTTTGTTGTCTGGGCTATTTAGTGTTTGTAAATTATTTTTATTAGTTTTGTATGTTATCTGTGTTTTTAAATAGTTTTGTTAGTTTTGTCATTTTAATATTTTTGTATGTGAATGTGGGCCATTATTTATGTGTTATTCATTTTGATTAATTTTTAATTGTTCAGTTTTTATTTTATTTTTGATTTTATTTTCTATTTTGTTTACAGTATTTTTATTGTATCCATTTTCATAACCAATTTGGTATATTATATTTCTTTCTTTGTCAGTTTCTTGTTTGTATAGGGGAATTTTGTACGTTCTGTTAAATAACGAATAGAATGCTGCCATTTTATGTTGTGGTGGGTGGTCAGAATGGTTACGTATAATGATGTTGGTAGAAGTTGGTTTTCTGTATATTGCATATTGTATGTGGTTGTTGTTTCTTGTGATATCTAAATCGTTGATTTTGTTATGTTTTTCTTTTTCTTCTGTGAATTGTATTTTTGGATGTATGTTATTGATTTGTTTTAATATGTTATCTGCATTTGTATTTTTGTTATTTGATACATATAGCCCATCATCTACATATCTTATCCAAATGCCATTTGGATCAAAGGATTTTATAATGTTTTGTATTTTGGGGCTATGTGTTGTAGGAATATTTCTGCTATTATGCTTGATAATGGTAATCCCATTGCTAAACCTTCTAGCTGTTGATAAATTTTGTTATTAAATTCAAAGTAATTTTGTTTTAGTATTAGTTGGAGGCTATTTTTTATTTCTGTTATATATTGTTTGTCTTCATTTTGTTCTTTAAGTTTGTTTATTATTATGTCTGTTGTTTCTTCTACTGGGTTGTTGGTGTACATGTTTGTGATATCATATGATGTGAAAAATGTATTTTCATTTATATTTATTATTTTTAGTTTGTCTATTAATTCGTATGTATTTTTTATGTTATGATGGTTATTTGTTAGATGGTTACTTTTTAGTTTTTTTGCTATTACTTTTGCTATTTTGTAGGTAGGAGCTTTTTTGAAGTTGATTAATGGACGTATTGGGTTGTTTAATTTGTGTATTTTTATTAGGCTATTCATTTTAGGTGGTTCTGGATAATTATTTATATACATGTCTGTGTTTTTATTGTTGAAAATGTTTTTAGTTGTTTTTATTAGTTTTATTGTTTGTTTAAGATATTTTTCTGTTGGGTCTTTATTTAGTTGTATGCATTTATTATTGTTGATGAAGTCTTCGGTTTTTTTATGTAGTCTGCTTTTTCAATGATTACTGTTGCTTGAGATTTGTCTGCTTTAGTTAATATTAAATTATTGTTCTTTATTTTATTTTTAATTTCTTTTATTGTTTTATTGTCTTTCATTTGTTTATATTTGTTTTTCATTTCACTAGTGATTATTTTTTTAATTATATGTGTTGCTTCTGTTCTTTTTTCTTCTTGTATATTGTCTTTTATTAGGTTAATGTTAAATTCTGTTTCTACTATTAAATTTTCTAGATTTTTGTTTGCGTTTTGAGTTAGGTTAGTTTTTGACATATTGTTTAAAAATTCTGTTTCTTTTTTTTGTTAAATTCTGTATTGCTAAGGTTAGTGGTTCGAGGGTAAAATGTGTGCTTATTTTTGTTTTTTTGTTCTTGATTTTCGTTCTGCTGATTTAATGTGTTGAGTTTTTTGTTGATTGTAATAGTCTTTTTGTTTTTCAAATCTTATTTTATTTTCTATGTTATTGTATTTATTATTCCAAGTGATTGGATGTAATAAACTTGTTAGCTCTAAGTGTAGTTTGTATATGACTAGTGTTATGTTATTTTTCTTACTGTATAATTCATTAATTTCGTTTTGTATCCATAATCTTTGTGCTTGTATTATTGTTTTTTGTGCAGTCATATTTTGTTGTTTGAGTTTATGATAATGTATTTAGGTGTTAATTTATGTTTTTGGCATTGTCCATTGAAATATATATTGTGGCGATACATATCACCACCATGCATAGAACTATTCAAATAATGAAATAATAAATGACTAAGTACTAGAACAAATACGTTTCTAAGAATACAATTTCTAATTTATGAAAATGCAATAAACTTCCTTTTAAAATATTAAAGTAAATTCTCTACATAACCTTAGTTACATACAAATTGAAATTCAGCGACTATCATGAAAAAAAAAACAAAAATAATTAAATTATTAGTAACATATTACAATAATTTAGTACACTAATAATATCAAACCACACTAATATATTTTCTGTTGATAATTTATTAAAATTAAAACGAACAACTAGCTGTTGACAAATGTTAGCAGAAAAGTAGTAATGTAAACTCAGTTGATTGGCATGAAATAATTACATGATTGTTCTCAGTCACGGCATATCGATTTTTATAACTTATGCAAAACGAAACGAGAACTCTGTTACAATAAAATAATCAGATAATTGGATTACTACTCTTATCAGTATTATATAGCAAATTTATAAACTAAAGTTTACTTACCGTTATTGAGAATGAAATGTAAACTTATAATGTTTATTGATGGATAATTTTTAAATAAGTTAATAATCAACACATCTCTAGCTCAAAACTACTAATGACAAAATTGAGGAAAATGTAAGTTTCTTTAAACTCTAATCGAACAATAAGAAAATTTTCTTGAGATTTAACTAAACTAATCCAGTTATTTCCTTATCTATGTAGACATATATTATAAGCTTGTGGTAGAGTTCTAATGATTGATAGAGAATCTTACAAATTTTAAATTGAATGCGGAATCAATATGTGTGCAAGCGGGATTGTTGGAAGTGATGTTTGACGGTACCGCGGAAATAGGCTCATTTCCTTTACTCTCTTCCAACAAGCTTCTCAACAAACAACCTTCTACCGCATCGTTCGCCCTGCCTGAAATTTCAACAGCACAATTGAAGATCCGTTTACGAAATGATGAGTTATTATAAGAATTCTAAAGTAATGTTAATTGTGTTAAGATAACTGTATTCCACAAAATCATGATCATACATGCTTTTATGGCAAGGTGACGAACTTCTGAAGATTAGACTATTTTACAAATGAGTATTTTATCAAATTATAAATTCTTATTATATAATTTTATCAATTTCCATTAGAAATCTATATGTAAATGTGTTTGTAGGCATCAAATAATATTTACTTGCGAATGTAATGTAGTTTCTTTTTTTACTTGAAGAGGTGTCTTAGTTTGTAGATTATGTGCCAAGTTAGTATGACAGAATAGAAATTCAACAACGTTTGTATTCGTTTTAAAATCTCATCGAAAGGTAAAACAGATTCATCATAAAATTAAATTTAATTAGTTACTTGGGATAATCTTGTACAAAATAAATTAACCTGTAACTTTTTTTTTAGATACCTGGAACAAGATCACTATTACAAACAACTGAGCAGAAAAAAAAGAAACTACAAGTCAGTGTCCATATAGTCTTGTGCAATTCAATGTCGACAAATAGAGAAATTTCGATTTTTTTTTTTTTTTAATTTTACTATATTTACATTTTTTCCGTAACATATTCCATAGGTTACATTTACTGCTTCTTTTGATGTTCAGTTACAGAAATATTTAGTGCACGAATGTTTGGTTTGTGCATATTTAAGTGCATAAAATATCCGTTTGTTTTTAGCAGTTTAGATAACATTTTTAAAGTAGATTTAACAACCAAAAATGTTATCTATTATTTACTACTCATGAAAACAGTAATTTGACACAATATCATTATAAAATTAATAAACCACTAAACAATTAAAATTAGAAATTAATAAAACTGATCCAATTTCGTTTCGTTATGCAGGTGATCGTGGTCGAAAGCAAAGCAGAGACGCCAGTGACGATGCATGTAATATTTGAAATAGTAATAAATGTTTCTAAGCCTAGATACGAACTTAAGAGAACATAAATACTGCTTGTAATATTCCTGATTATTAACGTTATTATCCCCGTTGTGTGACTCAAATTTCAGAACCATTATGTAATAATGTTACTGCTATTGCAGTTTAACTGTCATTTTTAATGGGTAGCATTATTGTTGAACTACTCGCTTGCATAATGTGTGAAATCATTATGGACTTTCGCATAGAATCAGTAGACTGCCGGATTACCGAAGTCGCTTATCATCAGATCGCCATCGAGATTGTGAATTATATTCCTCCAAGGCGATTATCAGGAATAATATATAGTGATTTAAAAATTACATTACACTTGATTAACAAAATAATGGTAAGGGCATAATCCCAAAACTATTAATTAGTTAGGCTTTAGCAAATATGTTTTTTACGCAATAACTAGGTGCAAGCGTACGCAGATTAAATAATTGGCCAGATGTTTACGCAGATGGCTAGTAATTATGCGTATATTTTGCCTGCGAAATGCTTCGGTGGTTATGCTATATGGAACGTATGTGTGTGTTCTAGCACGCCTGCCCGGGTTTGTCTACAGACAAGTTGTAAGATATTATATTATTCTCACCTATGCTTAGTCACTTGTGAATTATAGATATTATTGTGCTTACGAAATTATAGAATTTAACATTCAAATCTTAAGTAGGCCTAATTCGAAACATTTTGTGTTCTTTTCAGCTAACCGTTGTCCATTCGAGCACGCCTACTTTAGGCTCTTTTGGTTTAATTCGGTTGTACAATAAAACAAATGGATAAAACTATAATGGATAACAATAAAACAATTGTTCATAAACCTTAACTCATATCTGTCAAGAATGAATAAATGAACAAAATAAAAATCCACACCAGTTTTTAATATATTAATATAACGTAGTGAACAAATTCCCAGGTGTCTAGTCGTCGTGTGCTTATCTAATAACCCTGTTATTTATGCATGTGACGCTTGACGCTTGTAAGTGAAATCAAAAGTTCCCACCACGTGTCACCATTTACTAACGTGTTCTAAATATATGTTTGAGTAATTTACGTTAATAAACTCATTATGAGACAAAACTTTAGTTGGATTATTATTTAGTAATGAATAAATCAATTAAGAATTTTTGCTATTTTATTATGACCTTACTTTCCTCAGGACTGTAATAAACTGTTTCATAAGTTAAACTATTACCATAATTAAATAACAAAGATTTTACTGCGCCTACCTATTTGAACTTTTTTGTATTTAGAATGCATACTACTCTTATTTACGTATTATTTGTGTGTTTATTATTTGTGTACATGAATAGAAGGAGAACGGTTTAATTTTTCTGAACTTTTTTAATTGCTTAATTCCTCTTAATGATTAAACAATGTATAATGTATCTGTACGTTATGCATTTGGTATAGGCCTATATTTTATAATCTTAATTATTATAAAATTAATATAATAGGCCTAATTTTGCTGCTGTTTAATTTTAAAACTGTATTAACTACAAATGTGATTTTCAGTAGTTGTGTTGATGAGTCAAATAAATTTACAAATAAAAAAGATAGAGAAAATGGTAAAATACATTTTCAAAATATTTGAAGTTAGTAAAACACTATGTAGAAATGTGTGTACCATGCGATTGTATATGTAGGCCTATGCGTGTTGCAGTTATTGTGACAGAACTCAATACAGTGTTTTTATAAATACTTGCATGATGTTAACTGAGGGGACAAAGTATTAAGACGATGCTGTATTTGGCACAAGTACAGTGCCAACAAGATTAATAGTGAACGTAACTTAAAGAGACACATTAAGACACTGAGTCTGGTTGCCAACATCTGCCGCTTTTATTACAGAATTTCAAACGCTTTGATTTAAAGTTTCTAAATAGTTCACGTTTCTCCTTGAATATACTAATCAGAAAACGTTTAATTCTTGACTCCAGGTATAGTTTCTTTACTAGTTTTGTAACTTGGGACTGCATATCTTCGACCATACATGCAAAGATTGTGTAACTGAAAGTGCAATTTACTATGCACTTCTTATGGAATACTATCATTTCCCACTTTAATACAGTGCAGTCTGTGACATTCCTAGGTTCCACGAAATACACTGTCAGCTTCGTTTGTCATTACTATTATTAAAATCACACATATAATTGTTATTGTTTTCATAAAGGATACACGATGAGTTTTAGACTATTATGTTTACACATTAAATTAATGTCTTTTAAAATAAAAACACTAGATACCAGAAACATCAAGTCGCAATTCGGTTGCTAGTAACGGTAAGGTAAATATGATGTTTTAGACACTGTAACTCAGAATTCTAAATGACTGTATGTTATGAAGAAAG
Source organism: Magicicada septendecula (assembly GCA_034769895.1). NCBI lineage: Eukaryota > Metazoa > Arthropoda > Insecta > Hemiptera > Cicadidae > Magicicada > Magicicada septendecula. The sequence continues at coordinate 241,096,190 of CM068368.1, forward strand.
GAAAAATACAACACCTTTACAGGTATTTCTGTTCTGTTTTGTTTGTAGTTTTGTATGCGATTCTATATCTTGCTTTTTTAAATTTGTGGGCTATTTTTTCAGTGTGGTTATTGATGTATGTTAGTGTTATGAATTTGTTGTTTTCTGTCTTTGTCGTTTGTTTTGTGTGTTAGTTTATTGACTATTGTTCTCTTGTATCCATTAGATTCTGCTAGATATTATATCGTGTTTAATTCGTCTTTGTAGTCTTTTTCATCTAGTGGGATATTGTTTAGTCTGTGTATCATATTATTTCTGAAGGCAGCTAGTTTGTGTTGTATTGGGTGATTGGAGGGGTTGTAGCGGCTTTTCTGTATATACTGAATTTGTGTTTATGTTCAAATTTTGTGATGGAGAGGTCTAGAAAGTTTATGCTATTGTTGTACTCGTATTCAGCGTTGAAAGTTATGTTTTTGTGTATTTTATTTATGTGGGTTAGTAGCTGTTCGAACACACGCTATCAATACACACAAACAAAGTACAAAAAAAAATTGTATCTACCTGGTGTTTACAAACTAAATTGCTCATATTGCAACAAATTCAACATAGGCCAGAGAGGACGTTGTTTCAAACAAAGATACATTGAACACACAAAGACGCTACACTCCACTATAGAATCCACCTTCGCAAACCACCTCACTGAAGCAAACCACACGTACACAAACATCGACAACATGGATATTCTACACACAAAACGCCGAAAACTAGACGCGCTTGAACATTTTGAAATATAAAAACACACAAAAACACACAAAACACATAAAAACGACAACCTAAAGGAACAGACACAATTTAAATCACACGCATTATTCGAATATATCACACCCCACACACACAACATCGATCCTTCAAAAGCCGAGGCCACGCCGTCGCCAAGAACAAGACGAACAGCACTTCCAATGGCAACCTCTGAAAAACCTATATTAAGCTAAACCTGGTTTAGCCTCTAAGGTAAAACTTTTACGTTTTTACCAATAAAAAGTTTGTGTTCCGAGTCGGTAGTGATATACTTTAGTTAATTAACGGACACGTCATGGACAACAAAATCTAACAATTTTACTATCGCAGAACTTGTTTATTTTTCCAGCCTCGTTTATTTTTGAAGTTGTAAATGTGTACGTACTTTCTTCTGCAGTAGTTCAGGTGGTCTTCTGTATTCCTAAAATTACTAATCACATACACATACAAAGTATGTTGATATATTTAAATTAAAACCTTGATCAGGTTAAGATAATAATTTCTTTTTGAATAAGTCTGAAGTAATGTAACTATGGTTATTAACTGGTTCCAATATTAAACAAATATGTATTTACATTTAAAGTTTCAATTAGGCTAATTACAAAATAAGAAAATACCCTACTGTTTCTTTTTGTTTGTTTTAATTCAATAAAGCTGGTTAAATGTAATTAAAAATGTCAAAAAGCAATATTCGAACGTTAGGAAATACTCATTTCTTTCCGCTGAACGTTTTTGTAGTTATCAACCGAAAACTGTCTGTGAAGTTAACGACCCTTTTTAAGTTAAGATTTAAAAGTGTTATGAAACGTTTCAGTATTTTCCATGTATAAATGAAAATTTATGTAGGTATCTCAGCGTGGAGATTATTAACGGCGAAAGCCGTGTTTGTCGCTACGTAGTTGTGTGTGACTACTTGATTAAAACAGGGACTAGTATCATACGAAATACAGTTAGTAAAATGCCGGGAGTCCCAAACATATAAAGTCAGCAGCGAACAGTAGAGACCTCCCTTTATTAATCCGTAGATAACCTTGTGGCGGTCAAGGTCTGAAACGAGTAATGTCTGTTATGTATATATAATCTTTGAACTTATAAAGCTGTATAGGTATTATACGTTACACTGATTAGATAAAATGTGATAAGTAACATATTAGCAAATTAAATTTAACCAAAATAATGACGAAAATTTTAATGAAGTTAGTGATCAACTCAAAACTAGATAGAATCTGCACAAAACATGCGTTCCCGTATTGTATTAAATAATATAATAAAAGTAAGTATTTTTGTATTGTGAGTAAAATTTTGGCGGTTTTTCAGACGGTTATTCTTACAGGAAACAAGTGGAAATCCTGTTGCTTACCGCAATTCTGTCTGATCTACCTTGTTTTCAGATTATATTAGCAAACTATTTGTTCATGTAGCCAAAGTGGCAGCTTGATTTAATCGGAAGGCGGCCAGAGGGGCCCACGAGAGGGACAGAGTGTGAGTCCATGAAACAATTCGTCCTTAACCAATTAAAGATAAAAAGCGAAAAATAAACAAACGCTGATAATATACAACATAAATTTACCATTACTTAAATTAAAGTATAGTAGAGTGTATCATACGTTTAATTCGCGCTTTTATAAGCCTACATGAATTTACTTTACAAATCATTTACACCCTAAGTTTTCCGTAACCTTAAGATTTACACTGCAATGCTACATAACCGGCTGTTCTCAGGTGTCATTTGTGTCAGGTAATATTTTCATTACAAACCACAGCATTACGTTATAAGAAGTAACTCATGTAACAAAACATTTTGGATAGCGACAAAATGCGACGCTAACTTTTAATTATTTTTCCATCTAATTATTTACTATTTTCGTTGGTAATTATATTTAATTTAGCAACCTATTGTCTTATTCAGGCTAAAATGCCTGCTTATGAAAGGACATCCGTTAATGTCACAATCGCCTCCTTAAAGTCCCTAACGTTTGATTTATATATTTACATCTCTCTGAGTTAGTATGAACTAATGAAAAACCAAAATGTTTATGCAATATCATATTTATATATAATATTTATATTTTCCATGTGACTGGTATACACAAAATAAGATAGACGCATTTATCTTTATCATAACTTAGGAACGGTATTAAAAACTGGCATGCCAATAATAAAACTGACAATCCTCAGCTAATGATCAACGTCTGATTAAAGAACATTACTCGCTTTATTTAATAATATATAATTGACATTATTTGTATTGGCTGCTTGCTTTGCATGGTGATACATAAAACTAAACGTATTTATAAGTAGTACATTACAGATCACCTAGAACTTTGAGGCGGCGTTGGTGATAGGAACAGTATATATTTCGCTTCAGAACCTGGTGTTTTAGAGCACAGGAGACAATCATGCTATAAAATGAAATTTTCATCTTTGCAATTGTTTATTATTGGATTTATCAAACATTTGATTCACTTCATTATATAAATAAACAGTTCGGAACAAAAAAATCATAAGTTACAAGAAGACGAACATTTTAGGTGCAACCTATAGCTAAATGTAACTAATGTAAACCAAAATGTAATTAAATGCAAAATTTAATTAACTGCCCTTAACGTAACGTTTTTATAATTTACGTCCAACATGATGCATAGAAAGCTTTTTATTATATTACATTTCATAAGCTTATTATATCATTTTCAAATAAAGACGAACTGACATAAAGAAAAGTAGCATCAGGTGGGTAGGGCATGTCCAGAGAATGTCTGAGACATCCACATTGAAAACAATTTTTACGGGAAGACCTGGTGGATGAAGAAGGATGGATCGGCCCAGACCTGAGCAGACTCGGTGTAAGAAGATGGAGAATGAGATTAAAGGATCGAGACGACTGGAGACGGATTGTCCAATAGGCCAAGGCTCTCCAAGACTGTAGCGACAATTGAGAAAGAGAGAGAGAGAGAGAGAGAGAGAGAGAGAGAGAGAGAGAGAGAGAGAGAGAGAGAGAGAGAGAGAGAGAGAGAGAGAGAGAGAGATCATTTTCAAGCTGGAATGTGGTGGTTATAAAAATTATATTATAGATCACTATATAATTATAGTATTAAGAATACTACCTACAGTGAACAATATAACTACTTGTAAACAGTGGCACAAATAATTAATTTTTGCTAGTTTTTAATTAGTGAGAAGCGACAAATTAAAACCCAAGAGGTGAATTCACGACTGTGTACGCGTGAGGAGTCACTTAGACAGGAAAAACAGTTTTAACTTACTCTAATCTTATTACATATTCTAATTTAGAACGCAGTGTGTAAAATATTCATTTGAATACTATAACATATAAATTGAACAACAGATTAAGTAATGGTAATTGTAATTACAATTGCAAATATAACGTCAATATATATAAAAGGAAGTATATCCCATAAACCTTATAGGAAGTTTCTGAGTGTCAGAAATGCAATTAACAGAGGCAGTCATAAGATTATTTAAAAAAATTATTTTAGTTCTTAAAGTTTTAAAAACGTTGGCTAATTGCTCTAAAAAAACTCACTGAACATTGAACTCCCAAAATGTAGCAAATACTTAATACGTTGTACATTAAGATTCATATTTAACAAACGAAATTTTTGACAGCCAACAAAGTTAATTTAATATATTTATTATTTAAGTCATATTATTCCCACATATTTTAACTTATGTTCATGTTTTTCATCATAAGCGTAGCATCATATTATCTGGTATTAATTTTCGTATTCAGGAAACAACTTAATTAGTAATTCTATATGTTAATTACATCTTATGTATCCTAGGAGTTAAAATGTAGCATGGTAACACCTACCGCCTGGAAATTGATATGCTTGAGTAAGTAGTATTTATAATAAGGAACTTCTTCCCGAGTCTCCGAATGGGATTTTATCTTCGAATCTTAATATTTAACGGATATCCATTAAAGAATGATACAATTTTGAAGATGAGACACTTGTCCCAAACTGTGCGAATACAATTTACCGAAAGTCAACATCACAGAACGGATAACCCCAATGTCTGCAGTTTTTTAACTAAAATCTTACTTCACTCATCAACTGTAAAGGACGAAAAAACAAACAAGCGTTTTTACTTCAAACCTGCGTTGTTTATTTTTTCTTATTAGAAGTGCGCGTTTCCAGCAAGTTGGAAAATTCATGGAAATAAATTGCCTTTACAGTAAGCAATAATTATATGCTGAGAAAACGTTAAGAATTTATTACAATTGTTTGAAAGCAGACCAGTTAAATGAAAAGTCTCATTTAACTATCCGTTGTGTGCAGAGGCCCAAGTGTAAACTACATGTACAGATATCCTAAGGAGATTACACGTGACTCGAGGATCACAATGTACAGTAACATATCCGCAATTTACGTATACACTTGCATATCTAGAGGAGACGTTAATAAATCAAATACAAACAAATAGTTGTTTCTATTCATATTGTTATCGATACTGCAAGAATTTCGTTTTCTCTAATGTAACATAAAATAACACATGTACGTAAAGTTAAACATTTTTCTTTATGGCTCGACACATTGTGTAGTGAAGAAAACTCATCTTCTATTAACTTAATTTGTGCAGTGTATGGTACGTCTCCTGTTGTAGGTCCCAAGGGCATCAGTAATTAACCTAGAAGTGAAGTACGCTTGTTATTCGTGAAATACATGGGAATATGAAAACATTGCTACGACACCGAAAGCGTATAAAACAATAAGACTTAATCATAAGAAAATAACTTTGAAGGACCAAACTATTAGACTTCTTTGCTTATCCACAATGAGTGATGCAACTAAGAAAAACTAATTAAGTAACTGAACTATCTGTTGATTAGTATAATCGTGTGGGACATCCTTTGATTGTCTGAAGAAGACAGCAACTGTAGATAGGCACAAAGATAATTTTTATGCGCTTTGGGCCTGTACCGCCATGTAGCAGATGCAAATATGTTGTGTAATTAAGTAGTTATAATTGGGAATAGCAATGAAATGCTTTATGAAATGTGATGTTAAACGTTTACTTGTTAGAAACTGCGACTCGAATGACTAACAGATAAGACCAGATGAAGTCAATAATAAATTACAACTTTAATTAGAATTGCAATTAAATAAAGACACTATTTATAATGCTCTAATTAAAATTTATCCAATATACAACAGTCAATTTTACTTTACTACAGTTGTGCATTATCACAATAACGATTCCTCCGAATTGCCACTGTAATATCGCTAGTCCAAACTGAACTTGACCGCTTCTACGTGCAAAGTACACGTAGACACACATGTTTCCTATGTCCTCAGCTTAGCGTATGCTTGTTTTCAAGGCGTCAGTTCAATACTTGATGTTAAAAGTCATCATTTCTAGAAATGTTCGACACAGTAATTAGAGCTAAAAGGAAGATTGATCACCTCTAAACAAAAACATGAAATTGTTGTATGTATTTAGACAATGAATTCTACAGTATTAGAAGTTGAAAACAGCACTTTGTCCAAATACTTAGGCAATTAGATTATAAAACCGCTCACAAAATCCTGTCTATTATAATCTGGGATTGCGTACACCAAAAATAATCAATAGTCTCATTCTGTCTTACCTTTGTGTTGCATAGTAATAATTTAAACACAAAACGAATAAGATATATCTTAAAAGAATATATTGAAACTATTTAAAGCTATAAACATTTTTGGAAAAATGGAAGATTACCAATTGAAACAGAGAGGAAGTAGATTAAAGCAAACAGGCATAGCATGAGATAGACGAATCTATGATGTTTGGCAGAAACAAGAAAGCCAACGAATCAGAGGAACAATACATAATCTCATGTTAAGTTATTGGGAAAAAGGATACATAATAATATTCATGATAGTAATTGGTAATGGGCGTTTAAGGAACAATATTTAAGAGTATCTCATGTAGGAGCGTTAATACTGACTTTTAGTAAAGCTGTGTCAGCTACAGAGGGTTAGATTTGAACTACCAAAAATATTATAATTCAAGTCGCAATGCAAAATTTAAAATTTTGAAAGCTATTTACTTCGACGAAAGTGGCTGAACTCCTTTAATCGATTATAAAAAAAAGGATAAGGACTTTAAAATTACGAACTAATGAAGAGCGGATTTTTCTTCCAAAGACCTGTTCATTGAGGCTTATAAAATAAAGCGGCGTTCCACTCAGCTAATGCCACTTTTCTATAGTATAATAGAAATGTTATACTATTTGAGCGGGTTAGTGTGATTTTTGAGAAGAATATCGGTAAGTGGGAGGATGAACCATACCTGCTGGAAGAAGAGATGGATTACAAAGGAAAGACGATTAGAAATGCGGTGACGAAACTCAAGACGATTGAAAGTCCTTGTGCGGTTTCATCATTGTGAGAATATAAAATATTTGTTTGTTTTATATGCGATTGAAAAAAATCTTATTATTTTGAGAGTTACATAAAAGTGGAAGAAAAAGGTAGAAGAAACTTCGGTGTGTACTTTGCATTAAAAATTTCATTCATATAGCTCAGAGATCATAAAAACACTTTTGTAAAAAGAAAATCAATGTATTTGGCTGGTCAATAAAGAGCGTTAAAATTTTAGACATGATCTTCAGAGAAGTGAAATCAAAGTTTAGTAGAAAACTATTATCAGCACATAAAAACAGTGACTGCACATTAACAGTCTTTACGACTTAATATTTGGTAACTTATAAAATTAATATAAAGTAACTCTACAGCAACGGTGTAAAATATCAACGATAAAAATATAGTGAATGAAATAAAGTATTTCATAATAGTTACTTCTTATTTATAATAGTGCTGGTGTTTATTTATTCCTTCAAAGTTCTCAAATCATTATAGAAACTCTAATATTAGTCTACTTGTATCAAGGGATTTCTACAAACAATCTCTCAAGTTAATTCTTGGTATACTTCTTGAACTTTTAAGCGAATATAATACACGGTGTGCATTGTTTACTGTGTCTAACTACCCTACAACTAAGAAGAATGGGGTTATAAAGAGCAAGTAGTTGAAGCGTTAAGAGAGTCCTCCGGGCAGTTCTAGCTAAAACAATAGAATAGAAGTATGTTTAAAGGGTATTATTCACTCACTGTGTCTCAGTTTCGCTGACATTTTTTTTTCTTTCTCCTGAACTAATAAACTATTCTTACTCAATATTTCTGAAACAGCTGTTAACGGAAATTATTAAATATTAAATGAACTGATAGTAACAATCTTAATTATATACAATAGACAAGACTGTACCTTCCTTACAGTGCTCTTATCGGGTTCTAGAATTTGCCCATTTTATTAGCTAATTTAATACTGAATTGCCATAAAAATATTTATGCTTAACATAACACTTATAGCATTAGTTTCACACAAGGACCGATATAGCTAACCAATTCTCATATAAAACTCTGAAAACTATACAGGCGGAAATCTGTAAGCCTTAGTGATAAGAAAATGTTTGTATTTATTCATTAATACAAAATGTGAAATACAACACAATTATGTTTTGTCTCTTAGATTAAAAAATTTTCGAAAGAAAGAGGTAACCAAGGCATGTGGCAAAATAATTACAAATATTTTTAGCTTCCTGAGGAGACCGTTATTACCGTTACATGTAAAAATGTGCTCTGTGTCTTAGTTAGTTTAAAATTGTAACATTACAAGGTAAATTAAATGTTTTTTTTTAAGTATTTCAAACCATTAACCTCTAATTGGATTGATTTCAACTTTTAAGGACTTTTTAACTCGTATTACCTAAAATAAATGAAATAACCTAAATCAGGAGAGAAATTTGGCCAGATAAAGTAAGGAGCAGCTAGTGCAAATAACATATAAAATAAAAAAAGGTGTATATAGTAGAATCCTTTATTAGTTTACTGCCAATTTAAATCAAAAAAGTACGTTCAAAAGTTTTATTGACATATATTTTTACTATAACTCACGCCGTGCTGCTAACAACACCTTTAATTCTTGAAGTCCACATAGCTTTTGGAACGTTTAGGACTTTTGGGACAAACACACTCTAGTATTTGATGTAATATTGCAATTGCAGTTTTAATGCCAAATATGTAAATTTTTTGCATACTGAACAGACAAAGTGAGAATAAAAAACCTTTGTAACACGGTCATAGTTGATTACAAACAGCTTGGCGACACAAACTGGTATAAAGGAATATGTACTTTTTAATTAAGAGGTATAGCGTATCCTACGTTTTGCCTGTTAGCGGAATTAATAAAACAGAAAATAAGTTTGTATTTATTCCATCGACGATACGTTAAATTGTTAAGGGACGATGAAAACGTTTCTAACATCTGAAGTGGAACTACCTAGTACAAATAATTTAGTTCGTATTTGTATTAACCTAAGTATAAGTGACTAGACTTCAAAACAGGATAGTACACAACTGAAGAGATACACGTCATACCTTGTAACACTTACCATTTAGTGTCAGTATATTGTTTACATTAAACATTTCGACACTCGCGAAGTCAGCACATATGTATATGAGTACAGACTGATGTTTATCAAGTGGGTATTGGATGGAAAATATACAAATCCATGGCATGGGATTGGAAATGTACTCATTCATACGTAGCGTATGTGTATACACAGCATATTGTGCATTCAAAATACGAGCGATGCGTACTATTCTAGCGCACAGTGTATGTACATCCGTGAATAAAACTGGATACAGTTAATACCTCTAAATCCAATTTTGTACGACCATGCGTATGTTGAGAGATTCGTCATAATAGATTTAAATTAAACGAGCTGAGAGTAAGGTCAGGCCTTGCGACCTCATGTACTTAACAAAGTTATGGCCGTATATTACCAATTAGCGAACCAATTCAATGGTATTAAAACTTTCTGCTCTAGCAATTAGACTGTAAAGTGTTCTGTGACACAATGTCCAACATTTAACTAACTCATTCCGAACTACAGACAATAATTACAGCAATTAATTATACAGTATCAATTTAATGTATTACTAACTATTAATGTCATATATTGTGTAGATTTACTACCAGACTAGTTTACAAAAGATTAGTCAAGTTGACTTATGACAAGTTCGTGTTGTTCTCAGTCATTTTGCTTCACTAAACTTTTACTATTTATGTTTGCGCTATATAAATAGCTATTGTATATACGAATAAATAAGTGTGATAAGGTATGAATATTTGTGTAACATATAAGAGGCTGTATTAGGTGCATATTACATAGTTTAAATACAAAAAATATATATTTAAACATTATAAACTTTATTTAATATAATGTTAATTAATTCTTAAAATAGTCGCCAAAATTGTTATTGCCTTTGAAAGTGATGATGCACAATTTTGGATACCGATTTCTGCTATCGACGTCCACTGGTCCAGTGCCTTCCGTCTTCCACTGGTTTGTGTCTCGTTTGCTGTCGCATACTGGGTAGAAGATTAGTACGATTGGGATTTGATTCCTTCCGTAACACGCCACGGTGGGGGAGTACAGGTTTCCGTGACAATTGTCATCAGATCCATTAAAACTTTTTAACTGGTCATCTCCAGTGCCTCTCATGTAGGCGTATTAATGTGAGTAATATGTCTCAGAGAGGAAAACAGCCATGTGTTATCAAAGTTTATTTTGTGTTGTGCCAGTACTAATATTGAAAATCTCAGTTCTATTGCCAGACGGTATTTTGGATGCGCTCCCTATTCCTGTGGTCTTTCAAACACATATTCGTTTTTGCAGTTTCAGCAGGAAACTCCGAATAGGCTTTGGGAGTCGAGACGGCGCTTCACATTATCTAATCCTAGCCTGGTCTGTAGATTACCCTAATGTTGTGTTTGCTAACAATTTGCCTACTTTGTCACCACGCCTCAAATTTAAGTTGGTGGAGCTGTTCCCCTGTACTCAGTTTTTCTCAGCCTAAGGACCTTGAAGTAACAGCTACAAATTTGCTACTACAGCTATATATATTAGTATTCTCATATATCCTGTTTTAAAGAAACTTCCAGAAGCTACTCAACGAACTTGTAACATCTATTCCGCGATGGTTGACCACACACTTAATTTTATCGCACATGCAATACACGAGCGTACTGACGAGTTTTACAACATACGAGTTTTCCTGTACTATATATTCAATTTATATTCAGTTAAATTCCTATGCTTCCAAACATTCATTGAGGAAAATATTAAACTAAAACATATTATACTTAATCATTCAATTACATAGTATCCTGAGAGCACTATATGAAATCAGTATACTGATCTGGTGAACAAGCAAAATAGTCTGTCACTGAAGAGGTATCACTAATCTGTCACTAGATTTGTATAAATTCTAGAAGAATACAAACGTAAAAAGAAAAAAGGTATTTTTAAGTGTCAATTTATAAATAATTAAACTTAACATTATTATTTACAAATTGATTTTTATGAATTATTAAGACAAATATTTTTCAATTAAAAAGTTTAAGGTACAGTGCCATTGTTAACTGTTATGCCAGATAACATGTTAGGTTGTATCTGAGGTTTGTGATTAGTGAACACAAAAGAGGCAAAGTTTACCGATTGTGAAAGCAAGGAATAAATTATTTGTTGCGCTCGCCCATTGTGCGTGTAGCAGTGTAATCAATGTCGCGCAGTCTACATAAATTACCAAACGCTACATTAAACAAATTATTATCAGTGTGGTGAAATTGCATGTAACTTTACTTTAAATGCTGCGATCATACAGCTAACAGCCACTATAATATTATTTTAAAATGAGATATTGCGATTAGTTTTAATTATTTTTAGATGGTATTTGCTAAACATAATATGTACGAGTGGAATAAAATTGGAGTAGGCCTAATACTTAATGAGAGAACACTTTTCTGTCACGAAAAGCGGAAGTTATTTTGTATTAGGATAAATTAAGTGTTTGAATTTTTTTTTAATTTTTGAGGGCATCTACGCGTGGTTGTTGCTTAAGTCAGGATATGGAGATAAATAAGGTTTGACTTGTAGTCATAAAATGGTCTATGAAACAACTTTGTTTTCTCTGCATACAAGGCGAGAAGCATAAGGACTGAACAGTTATATTATTTCTTGTGATCGTTCATTATACCTACATTTTAAGCACATAAGTGCGCTCAGATTTTTTAAAGCCAAAATATTTCAAGTTATAGTCTTATGGAATTCAATAACAAATCATTGCACTTTTCACATCGTTAAATGCCTATCTGCACGGACGCTTTTCTTACTATTGTGAAGTAAGTTGCCTAAGGTGAAAGATAACCTACCGCTCTTTTGTTAATCCCAAACATTAGCTTTTTTCACAAGAATTCACGGCAAACCATTTGTTGCCTTTTAATAGCACTATAAACAGCTGTGACGTATTACTGATTATCTGCCGGATATTTCCCGCTTGATGGTATAATAAGGTAACGAAAAACGTATAACGTTACGTTTACTATGATTTTGGTTCTGCCCTGCCAGTTTAAATATGTTATAAATGACCTTAGTCATCACCATCATCCTTTTTTAACCATTAGGCCTATGGATTGATACTCAGACAACAGCCTGTTTGTGACAAAGCTCACCCACTTCAACGCCACACCACATTTAACCGTGAGTAGTAACGGATGTTTTGTGTATTCAACATAAATGTCGAGTTGCTATTTATTGATGTCCGTCTGTCTCAGGTAGACTGTTGCAAAGCCCCAACAGTAGACAGATCGACTTCGGTTTATCCGAACCACAGTGTAACACGAAGAATGAACACCACGCTATGCGAGAGCAATTCTCGCTGCGCTATCGCTTTGCTTATATGGTCTACTTGAGCCGAATATATTTTCTTACTGCCTGTGAGGCAATAACACCGACTAACAGTAACGACAACAGTGAACCATTACCGACTATAAAAAATCTCTCACAATCTAGACAAGGTGTATCTATACTATCTTTACACAAACACGAACCTAGGATGCATACAAGCATAGGTATATGTTGTATAATTAGTTTTGATTTTTTTTTTAAAGCTGTATAACATAAAATACGTTTTCAAAATTGTGACTTTGGAGATTGTCACAAAATTTGTGACTATTTGTTTACAATAGATTACATAAAAGTTTAATTTTAGAACGCCTAAAGGAAGCTTTTATCACATTGCCCACATTCAATTCACATTCCTAACTGTTTTAACTAAACTTACTTTCTGAACTTTGCGTTATTATAGATCATTCCATTAACGCAGACTTGCACGGTTAGACTAGTAAGATGGGGTTTTTCGTGCCTGTTGCTTTCCATAATTTAGCTTTTAAATACTATAGCTAGTTGCTGTAACCAATATAATACTTAACGCTTATTTTACATTTTATTATTTATTGTATTCATACATTACTGGGTTTAACGTTGCATACAAATCAGACGCCAAAAAGTAACGAGTACAGACTAGAATAAGGAGACTATACTATTCGCAGTAACAGTAATAGCATAGCTTGCCTTTGTTGATTCATCATAAAATACAGTAAAAAGTCAAACTCTAGCAGTAGCGGCTCGTACAGGGAGGGCAAAAGGGCGCAGCCCTCCCACTAAATTTGCAAATTAAACTTGTCAATAATATAACTATAATGTGATAATGTGTAGTATCCTTATTGAAAGATATTTTTGGGGCGAATAATAGCGATCACCCGATGTTTTCGGCATGGTCCCGCAGGCGGGACGGTTTCGCTGTAGTCCTCCCTGCATAGGCCAGTCTTTCGGGGAGCGGGGTAAGAGACGTGTACACATGTCTATGCATTTACATGAGCATCCGCCATTACTGGTAGGGCTGTGCCCGATTTCTGATTTCGCAGCTAAATTCATAGAGGGAGCGTTGTTCAAAACTTCTCTGTTGCTTTTTAAAGTGCATATATTTTCTCTTGTGTTTTATATAGTTTTGATTGTGTTCTTGTTGTACTTTTTGTGTAAACGTAATGTTCTAATAATTTATTCTTTATTAGGCAGTGTATTCTGTGTACAATAGTGCTTTTGTCGAACCTTGCGTAGGCCTAAATAAACGTGTAACTTATTCTGTGTAGGCCTGAGCCTGTGTCTTCTGTGCGTATTTGTTAGAAACGGTTAAAATGGCTATGAATTCGGTAAGTAATATTAAACGATTGATTATTTCAAATTCACTTACTTACGAAAAGAAAATAAAACTAAAAAAATTAGGGCCACCAAAACCGAATTTAGATATTACACAACAAAATTATAAAACGGGGTTATAAATAATTTTAGTTTCAAACACTGTTTAAATATTGGTAGTTTACAAGATAGGTTTTTGATATTAACAATAATTTTAGTAGTGAAGCAAAAGATTCAATTTTACAATTATTTGATGATGATAGCAATAATTTAGTTTCTACTTTTTTTTTTTTTACATAATATATGGGTACAACTAAATTTTGCCCCCCCCCAGTCAAAAACATTACCAGCCGCCACTGAACTCTAGGTAAATTGTATGCCTGCATTAACTAAAAGGAGTAATATATTATTTAAAGAAATAAATTAAAGTATAATTTAAGTAAGTTATAAGCATCGATGTATAATAACACTGGATTGCCGGCTGCGTGTACTGAATTCGGTCCTCTCAACTCTGCACTCGCCCCACCACATCAAGGCAAAAATCACTTCGCCTGCATACTCAGTGTTATCTTAACATTAGTTTAACCGATTTGATCGTCCCATAAAAAGTCTTGTTATGGAAACTCTGTATTCTATATCAGTCAGATTAAATGGAACACTTGATACTAATTTAAAAATAATGTAAATATAAATTTTGTTTCTGTTGTTCATAATAGAAGTTTGTACATTTTTTTTCATCAGTGATGATGTATGAACATCAAACAAGTTACTGGTAACATTAAAGTTATACATACATATTTTCGCTAACTATCCGGTTTGTTAGGGTGTAATAATTACCTCTTTTTTGTAATAGTTTTTTTCAATAAAATAAAGGAAACTGACTAAACAGGAATAGTAATGAAAACGAAATTGTTTATTAGTATATAGTTTTACATTCTTTTACATTGATGATTATTTAAACAAAATCTTAATTTACAGCCTATCTGCATTTAATTACAACATATCTTACTATTTCCAATCAAAATATATTAAAAATTTAATTAAGAAAGTTGTGTTAGTGGTTATAATCACAAACAGAATTATCACTGTTGCATACCACTATAGCAAAATTATTCCGATTAGCGCTTTTAAGCTTCACAACCTGGTTATTTCCGATCTGACAATGAGCTGTGAAGCTTCAAAGCGCTAATCGGAATAATTTTTTTATAGTGCTGTGCAACAGTGATAATTCTGTTCAAAATATATTACATTTGTTATAAAACTTCAGGACCTAAGATTAAGAATAGCATATTGCAATGCTAGACTAAACATTGCTAAATAAAACAAACTTATTTAATTTTCGACGCACACCAAGTTTCGAAAACATAGCTGACGATGTCTTTTCTTTAGCTATACTAAAACATACATTTTTTTAAAATAAACTACCTATTAAAATTACTAACCTATTTTTGTGAGTGTCTTCACCATAATCATTGTTAGAAGTATGACCTTTAAATATGTTATTACACGATAATATAATAATCTTTTTTGTATATAAATTGTTTTTCTCAATGTTTTGTTTATTGTTCAAAAGTGAGTACATAAATTTTACTACCCTGATTACATCTGAGGAAGCCCTGACCAAATTTCCTTTTGAAATATAATCAACAGAATGGGTGTAAGGGCTAAGGTTGCTGTCATTGGCTATCAGCAGTCTCGTACGATCTTCACATTTCAATGTAGAACTTATTTTTCTGACAATGAAACCAGACAAGTAGAAAAGAATATTATCTTTATAATAAGAGTTTTTATTTTATAGCAGACATTTAATGTTTTTAATGTCTTCTTCATAGACGTTGACTGAGTTTAGGTCCACTGTTTTTTCTGGTACTGAAAAACTCATAACAGAGTTTTGAACTGTCATGTCAAAGCTCAAACAGTTGCTTTCGTCAGAGGCTTTAACGCTGTTCCTGAATATAACTTTCCTCAAGGCCCATTGAAACTGCTTGACATTAGGATTGTTATTATGTCCCCCTCGAGATCTTAAGCAGGAAAATAACAGGTCCAAATGATCTTGAGAAAACTTGTCAGTCAAAATAAACTTGAATTATGAATCATTTAATAATCTGTTTGACAACAAAAATGCTTTTCTAAGGTGCCGCAGAACCTGAATATTTAAAAATTTAACATCGTTAATTATGCTAAAAGTTATGTAACATTTTATTGTCATTTCCTAAATTCTTCTTCTTTATTTGCTGTTTGAATTGCTGCTCAAATTGACCCCTGCTATTAAAATAATCGAATAGTCTGTCTATAACTATAACTATAACAATGATCAAAATTACATAACAGTTTCGCAAACAAACATGGACAAAATTTCCGAACTGAATTAAGTATGTAGTTAACAAAACACAGAAGCACGGCTGCATACAATGTGTAAACTTGTGCTCAGTGATGCCTTCTTGCCTTGATGTGGTGGGGGCCTGCTGCTTACACGGCGGACCGTTTTTTGGGCTTTCACTCCCACCTAGCGCGCTATCCAGTGTTATTATACATCGATGGTTATAAGTAGTTGTAAGTTATAAAGACAAAACAACTTGGTAGTTTATATATAATTTAAAAAATCAGTATGCCTCTTTCAGTAATTATCATTATTTTCCCTCTCGCAAATTTTTAAGCAGTGACTTAAATTGGTACACAGTCCACAGCAATAGATCAGCTCAAATCGTCAATCAATCTTTGTGATTGTGTGAGTTTTATCTTTAAATAATAAAATTAATAATGTATGTCAATTGTCAAAATATTTCATATACTATTTCATATGATAGGAATATCATAATCTACCTCTCAAAATTATTGATTTTCTTTGCTAGAGTTTCTTCAAATATACATCATTGTTATCAGGTTTATGTTACACCCGTACACAATAATATCTAATTTTATGTTTACTGGGAGACGGTGTATTGGGCGCACTCTTCACTTAGTCTTATATAAAATTAGTCTAAGTCTAAAAAGATAATACGTGGAAACCCTGTGCTTTTAGAGTTTTAAAACAATGCGACTATAGTCCCTTGCGTTTTCTTCTTTATCACTGCTGTAGCTTTAGCTGAGTAGAACAGCGCAAGATCGTCATCATATAATAACTTAATACATATCGCCAACATCGAAGTTCCTATGCCCTCAAAGATACCGTTCATTGCTAAGGGTATAGTAAACAACGTGCCGCTCAACGGAGATCTTTGTGGTACTTCATTTCCCAGCTCGTGTGGGTTTGTTCTTACTTTTATGACTTCCCTTCTGGACAACCATCAGTCTCAGAATATTTTGTGAAACAGACATTTAGATCCCACGACTACCGGAAAGTAAACAGACCACTGAAGCAGAGACCTCGTGTTCTGTAGCTAGGACTAAATATAACACTGTGCTTCCTGGTGCTTTGAGGCTATTGTTGGCGACTTACTAATCTAGAGCCATTCACCATTTGGCCCTATCGGTCACACCGTGTGTTACGGCGTGTTTTTTAGTGGATCACACCTTCTTGTCAAAACACAGTTACCACTGCCGTGGAATGACAGCTGATACCCATCCCCCATGAAGCCAAGATGTAGGCTCGGGCGTAGAGTTAGTTTTTTTTTTTGAGGGGCAGTACTTAATGGAGTATATTACACACATTATTAATGGATTGTCCAAAATATAATTATAGAAAAACTAACGTTTATTTTAAAACTATTTACAATTATAATAATAATAATATTATTATTATTATTACTATTGTTACTGTTGTTGTTATTATTATTACATGAACTTATTGCATGTCGAAAGTCGATTGTCGCATAAGGTGCGACGCTGAACACTTTAAGGTTTAACTTTGTCGGTGGTATTAGTGGCAGTAGAACTGCATTCATGCTGGCAGTAAATTAGTATAGTATTATATACAGGCTTGACTACCCCATCCCATGTTGATGGATATATTTTAGTGTCCTTGAAGGTGAAGGTGTGTTGAGCAATGAGATGTTGTGTGGGTAACTCTGGCTTACGCTCAAATTACAATCATGACTTTACATTAGAGAATTCTGTCTTGCATTTGCATGAAAATCTCATTACAACTCGCCAGGCAAGTCAGCTTTCAACTAATTGGTCCTGAGATCAGCAAAACTAATACGCAGAGTATTGTTACATGAGTCTCGTGTAGGTGGCGTCTTGTTAATAGCTTGCGTTGGCCGGTCAAAGAGATTACTTTCTTATTAATGTCATTACGATGGAGGAATTGGATTTGTTTCTCTCAACGACGAATCGAACCCGAAGAGTAGTTACAACGAACGAGTACCTTGCAATTTGAAATGTAACCATGAAGAGAGTAAAATTTTTTTTAATTCAAAATTTTAGTAGCAGAGGTCGATTTTTGCTTCTTGCTGTTTTAGTACTAATGTCGATGTTTTGATTCTTGCGGTTTTTATTTGTGACTGTTGTTGTTTTGATGAGGACTGAATTAGTTTGTAGGTTTCGTTCAGTTCTTTAAATTTTTTATCTTAAATTTCTTCTTTAAATAATTAATATTTGTAGTAATATCTTGAGACATAAGTGGAAATAATAATTGAAATCACAATGCAATGTTTTATCTACTTAATGGACATCAATTATACAAGTAACGCTCTGTTGACTAAAGCGATTAATTAATTGCTAACTGTATTTCCTCCTATTCTACTACAAGATTCTATAGCTGCAAATGTTGGGAAACGATTTAATCAACTCATTTTCTGATATTAAATTGACTTCGCAGTTGTAATTAATTAGTTATTGATTCTACGTCAAGGAGGTGAATATTGGTTTTAATCTTCACACAAACACCATTTTGTGCCTCGGCTGAGAGGAGATACATGGAGGAATTTGGGATTTTTTAATTAAGGGCTAAAGCTTATTTAAATCTGTTGGGTTTATTAGCCCAGAGCATTTGTTATTACTTTGCAAGTCTTACGTATTATATCCGCACACCAGCTTAACAAAAATAATTTATTGCTCTATTTTACCAACGCTCAAACAAAAGCACCGCTTCATTAAAATGTTTAAAATTTTACTTTATATTTCCTTTGGT
Organism: Magicicada septendecula; assembly: GCA_034769895.1. Classification (NCBI taxonomy): domain Eukaryota; kingdom Metazoa; phylum Arthropoda; class Insecta; order Hemiptera; family Cicadidae; genus Magicicada; species Magicicada septendecula. Next base: position 241,115,142 of record CM068368.1, read on the forward strand.
TTCTCATACTAATCAAAGTTTAGCTTTGTGGTAAAACTGTGTATTTGTTTGTGGCCCTTTAAAAAAGAGATTCTAGAGGAGAAGATAAAACCTTTCTTGAAACTATACTTTTTGATATTGTAACAAAACATAAAACACGCAAGTATTTGAAGCAACTAATAATTTAAACGGAAAGCCGGAATACACAGTAGATCTTTACATATTATAACATAATGTATCTGCATTCGTGTACATTTGTACTTGTACTGCCCATGTTACTGATAAAATTATATGTTCTTCAATTTATTTCTTCAATCATAATTGTCTAATATAACACTAACTAGTACACTGATTAGATAAGATACGACCTAAACGTACTACTGTCATGGTGTCACGAAGTGTGTGGAAAACGGGAATGTTGCAAAGAGTGCTGACAGTGGTACAGTCTGATACTTGAGGAGAGTACGCCGTGAAGTCACAAACATTTGACATACGAAGTATGGGGACACTAACAAAACTTGCACGTTTCTGACGTTCTCGTAAGAAATTAACTTTCGTTTTAACTTTACTTATGATGTTGCATATTATGAGTAACATAGTAATACATCTACTCGTTAATTTGAAAAAACGTATTTACAGTTTTTGGAATATTTCTTATTTGTATTAAAATTCTAATTTACGTTACTTAAGTTTATTTAATAATTACAAATTAAAACATTACAAATCTGAATTATTCATGTTTAACTAAAATAAAAATTTGAAGTACTTACGTTTAAAAACATAAAACTGATTTTATGTAACTACAAAACTGATTGTAAATGTAACTACAAAACTGATTGTAAATGTAACTACAAAAATTTTGTAGAAAAATATCTGTTTAGCATGGAGTTGCCGGAAGAGTCGATTCATCGATCAGGCCCAGGTCAAGCTCAACAGGGTGGTACGATTACTTAACAGGTGGATAATATCGAACGAGTTAAAACGCACGTGCTGACGTTAGCTTTCAGCAAGACGGACGTCGTGGTCTTGATTAAGAAGAGGATTTCCACTGTAATCCCGATACGAGTCGGAGACGAAGTGGACGAGTCAAAGCCAGCTGTGAAGAACCTTGGAGTAATGATCTACTGTAAGTTGAGCAGATTAAGAGAACGCTTGGCAAAATAGAGAACGGAGAAATGTCGCTTAGCCGCCTCGTAGCCAACATCGGTGGCCGAAATCAAGCAGAAGATGACTTTTGATGTTAGCCGTCCAATCAATCCTTCTGTATGAAGCGGAAGTGTGTGGGTAGACTCACTGAATTGTAAGAGCTATGGGAAGAAACTAGCCCAGGTCCAAAGACGACGTGCTCTTCGAGTGGCTGTCGTACAATTTTCGAGCCGGCTGTGTTGGTCGTTGCCGAAGTAATCCCGTTCGACCGTATCGCCAAGGTGCGTAAGATTGTCTTCAAAAGGAAGAAAGAGGTAGGTGGTAAAGCTGCACACCGAGAGGAACTACGCCAGATGGTGAAAAGCTGGCAGAGAGCTTGGAAGTAAGAAGAACGAGGTCGCTGGACGACAGGATTCATCAAGCAGATGTAGCCGTGGGCGGAGAGCAAGCATGGGTAGATCGACTATAATCTTACCCAGTTGCTGACTGGAAACGGGTATTTTCGATCTAGTTTGAAGAATGTTGTAAAGGCCGAGTGACAGAAAGGTCTCTGTAGCCGCGGATGATATTGCCTTAACTTCTTCGTCTTCGACACATGTGAGCAACACAGGAGACCGTTGAAGAGGATGTTAGGCAAGAGATCTCCCATTCCGCGATGCTTCGAGGGTAGCACACCTGAAACTGTGTGTAGGACGCTTCGGTGAAGAGGTTTTTCGGGTGACGAAGCTAGACTTAGATGACATAATATACAGAAAAAATAACAATCCAGACGACATCCCTAGTCTGGAAAACAGTAAACCTAGCCTGAAGTAATGTGTCAAACAGTTACAGGTTAGTGCCCTATAATAGGAAAGGTAGGTGGTTTCTTAGTGGTTGGATATTATACATAAAGCCACAGACTCAAGAAGTGTGCACCCTTCCGGATGTTTGTTTAGCTAATTTTTCACCTGCTCTCGTTAAAAAGTATTATTAATATTAATATCATTATTACTACCACTATTATTACCATAATCATCATCACCATCATCGTCATCATTACTATTACTTGTATTGTTCCTTTACCTTTTCATATAGTACTTTTTCATGATTAATTTCGTAGTCCGTAAAGAGAATCAAATGTAAACTAATCTACTAATTACTTACACACCCAAAAAACCTTAACGCTATACAATTCGCAGTTTAACACAAAGTATGTTAATAAATAACAATTGGTTCTAACGCTGGAAATCCCGAACGATTTCATTATTTCTGAAGATTACATTATGTACGTTCATTTACTACAGTATTTATTAGTTTAACAGAAAGCAACATGTATAGTTTAAATTCTCTGATACCAGCATTATTATAACTTCATTGTCCAGTATTGTTATGTGTGTGTGTGTGTGTGTGTGTGTGTGTGCCGTACCGTAACCGTACTGATTATCGATTACGTCGCAATGACCTTGTAACCTTTCCTGTATCAAGGTTAATGAAACCCAATCCGCCTCAATAAAATTCAAAGCGTACACCTCTGGGCGTATCCTTATTAAGTAACGCCCCTATCATCCACTAACCGCAATAAAGAAGATAAGATTTTCAGCCACTGGAGAGTGAAATACTATCTGAAGGGCGCGTTAACGTATACTCCAAAACTTTCAAAATTTACGAACCTGTCAACTGTAGTAGTTTCTGAACAAACGGCCTGCACTGAACTCACCGTATTGAAACTACGTGTCTGTACGCCTAACAGTAGTTATTACGTTTATTGGCTTTAATATTTGTTACATGGTGACTCAAAACCTGCTGAAACGTCTATTATTGATTTTGCCAACTGTTATTAATCTTTGATTTTGTATTACAAGATCTGTTTCGTTATTAGGCGTTCATTACATCAGTGCAGTGAGCCCAACAAACGCTCATTGCACGATAATAAAGTATCAATATACAAGCCAGTAATGAGACCAATTAACATTCTAACTTCTGACTCAAGAAGTGGTTCATCAAAAACAAAACTGTCAGTGGTAATAGAAACAAAGAAACAGAGTAAAATGTGCAGAACGATAACTCGAAATCTGGAAGGGAATTATAATAGTCTACTGTTGCGACGGTCTCACTAATCGTCGTATGGTTCAGAGTAAATAAATACAGACATCTATGAAATCACTGATTACCACCTTTAATTAATCATAATTAAAAATTTGTAATCAACAAGGTAGTCTCTTACAATTCAAGTTAAATTTGTACACAGGCAATAATAATGTCAAGTAATAGAGTTCCGCACTAAATATAACACAGTAATCACTTTTCACAACCACACAACTAAGGAAATCGCTCACTGTAAACTGACTGAATAAGCCAGACGTTCTTGCTGCTCTTGACTGACTTTCCATCCTTACTGCACATCAGCTTAATGCGTATCTCAAGTGTTCTTCAACTCTCTGGACCGTACTTTCTGCGGCCTTGACTGAGGCTACACCTGCTCGACTAGCGGAGGGTGGAGGACGCTCTCGGCTGTTTGATACGCTTACCGTTACAATACGTTACTATAGAAATATTCAAATATAATGGGCAGCATTGAAATCTAGATAGTACGGAAAAATCAGAGAGACTTGCATGTTGATAGAATCAGCTGACTTGGTTCCAATAAAGCGACGCATATGTTTACTTTGTACTATACTAAAAATACTCAGTGTATGCATGCTTTATAATAAGACCTGATCTGGTTTGTTTACAAATGCCAAATGTTGTGATGTGTGTTAATCTCATTTGACGCATTTACCATGTTAGAAAAAATTGATCAGAGAATTTGTATCAGATTTTGTCAAAAAGTTAATGAATCTTGTAAAGATACATTTTAAAAGGTACAGCAAGGTTAGGGGAATTGTTGTATGAGTTGTACACAGGTTTATGAGTGGCTTAAGCGTTTCAAAAATGGACGTGAAAGTGTTGATAGTGACGAGAGTACAGCCTTTACCAGCAAGACTGACCCGCAATGTTGAGCTAGTGCGTCTGCTGTGCGAGAAAACTGCCGAATCACCATTTACGAGCTACCAAATGAGTTAAATACTAGTTTTGGATCAGTTCAGTCCATTCTTATTGATGAGTTGGGAATGAGATGTGTTTTTGCAAAGTTGGTATCATAAGTACTCAGAGCTGACCAAAATGATGCCAGGGTGTCAGTCGTTCAAGACCTTCTTGAATGCACTTAAAAATTATAAGAACTTCATTAAAACAATCGTAACGGGAGATGAATCATGGGTTTATGGGTACAATCAAGAAACTAACTTGTACACGATTTGTATGTCATTTCACATTTTAGTAAGCAATGCTACGTGCACCAATAACTTCAAATTTGTATACCCCTAAATTAGTAATGATCGTCAATCAATAAATATTTAGCGAGGATCGGTCAATAAGTGTAGACACAATTTTTACATGGCACGCCTGATTATGACAAATACATATTGTCGAAACATCAACACAGATGTAAACATTTTGTATACACTTATTGTCCAAATCTCGCTAAATATTCCATCGCTTAATACTTAAAATTTTTACTTAAAAAACCACAGCTTTTTAGAACACTGGGCAACAAATTTAAACCGACTTTCTCTCCTCTTGTTGAAATCAGATGATTATTATTAATTTTTGGGTGTTTAATTCGAATATGCAATAGAATAGTTCTATGGCTACAGTTTTATGGAATAATGAATACATTTTAATTTTTATTCGAATTTACAATGTCAGATAATTTTATTACACAACGTGCAAAGAAAATGTTACTTATTAAATCCAAAATGTGCGTTTTTATTAATTTATTTTGCTTTCTTTTATTTGGTTTGTAACAAATAGTTAATAAATTACTTGTTGGTGCTTTTTATCTTCATGTTTGTTACCATTTGTCAGACATTTTCTGAAGAGTCTTTTACCATGTTCAAACAATAGTCTGCAAGCATTGTGACGTTTTACTTCCCTGCGCATCTATTCTGCAAGGGAGCCATGTCATGGTATAATCTTTCCCGGTGTTCGTCACTTACTGCACCCAAATTTTAAGAGAAACAAATCCAGATGTGAGTTAATGAAATACAAATCTAATGAAATATTCGAATTATTTTTTAAGTGTTTAATTCATTCGTTTACGATTTTTTGCCAGTCTTCTGAATTATTATTCCCAAGAAAGTTGTTACAGACACACTTGAATAAAGGACTCTTTAAGTTACTTAATTTAGTTTTAAAATCTTCAGACTTTAGCATTGCTTGTATTTGTAGCCACACAAGAACATCCCCCTTAATTTTTGCTATGCTCAATGGGCCTACGAGGAATTTAACACTTCTTCTTTTTTACTTAGTGTCTTCACAAAGATTTTTACCAATCTGTTTATTGATGTTTAATGGAAGGAGGCAAACATCTTTCGTATCAACTAATGTTTCATGAAGCGTATTCTTTAAGTATAGAATATAACTGCTCTATTAAGGACAGTCTTTACTTACGTAGTGGTTGGTTAAGTCCTGACTATTCCGTTTACATAAAAATATAAAATCTTGGTGTACCCTTGCTGCGTTTATAGTAAAAGCCCAATCACTTTTAAATTTACCCATATATGCTAATTATGGTATTCGTAGCCCAGAACGATTAACAACTGGTACATATTATCATATGACGCCTTTATTTGTACAAGGATTAAAAGAAACAAAATTGCATGGTTTTGCATAACTTGTCTATTACATTAACATTGTCAGGTGCCACTTTTTTGTAGTAGACTGTATGCCATATCTTAAAGGTATACGTAGCATGAGAAACCATCCAACGCATGAGTAATAACGCACGTTACACAGGAGTTGTGGGAGGTTTAGTGGCGTTTTAGTTCATAAACGTTTGCAAAATCATGCGTTTATTATTGAAGATTTACGGTTTACGTAAAAACGTATTGACTAAAAGGAAAGTTGCACAAGTTATTACGTTTGTAACTAACATTATGTTACATTACATTATGTTTTATTTATGAAATATTTGTAGAATTTATCTAAGTATGATCGATTTTTGAGTGTGACATTTAGGCTAACATGGCACTAACAAAATTATTTTCAACGTTCTTTGAACTAGTTCTCACCAATTTCAGTTTTCAGAACTAGTTAAGGGTTTGTTCGTAGTTTTCTCACTGACATAACTCTCATAATTCGAGAGTGGCCCCTACACACCTCACTTGACAATCAAATTCGATAAAAGCAATGAGTTATATAATTTTTCAAACGTCATTTAAAGTAATAATTTCAGAAGATATACAACAGACTAATTACACTTATTTTCATCCATTTCTCAAAGTAAGATTACATAAAAGGAGACTCCTCGCCTGTTACTTCTTCTGAATTCTTTGTTTTTGTTTCCTAGTTGCAGAAAAAAGTCACTGATTACATTAAATATTTTTAATGAAGACAGTTGTGTTGTGTTATAATCACAACCAGAATTATTACTGTTGCACACCACTATAGAAAAATTATTCCGATTAGAGCTTTCAAACTTCACAGCCATCGCCAGATCGGCATTAACAAGAGGAAGTAAAAACCAAACCCTTCACACCCCCACCCATCCACTATGGCCACACACAACAAGCTATAATTCAACTGTCCCTTCCCTACCTCCGAGCCCTGTCGCCCCCGTCTGGACAGTTACATATTTTTCTAATACATTCTTTGTGTTTATGTGTGTGTGTGTGTGTGTGTGTGTGTGTGTGTACATTCTTTTGGAAACCTACCGCCTTTCTCATTTACACTTGTGGTATAAATTCCGCTTCTCTGTACTACTGGGATTTTTTTCTATATTTTTATTCCTTATCTTATCAAATACCGTTTTACATTTTTTAATAGCGACATCTACTCCGTATTTATTAAAACATTTTATAATTTTCCTAGTATGTGATCCTATGTATGTTACTGACCCTGCATAATTCTTTTGTTCTGGTTCTATATTAGCTTTTTGTATGTTAATACTTTTCATAACTTTATCCACTATGTTGGTGTTATAATTATTATTCCTTACAATTCCCTTTATCGTTTTTAACTCCCTATCTTTTGTTTCTATCTCTTTTAAACACTTCTGGGCTCTATAACAAAATTAATTTATTGCCGCCATTTTATATCTATAAGGATGGTAAGACTCTCTTGGTATAATTATATCAGAATACGATTCTTTCCTAAATATCCCAAACTGTAGTTTTTCATTATTTTCAATTTATATGTTTAAATCTAAGTAATTTATTTTCTTATCTCCTATCTCTTCTTTAAACTGTAAGTTTTATCCTTATTATTTACCTCATTTATGCACTTCTTCTATGCTTCGATCCCAAATTACTAATACACAGTCAAAGTATCTAGTCCATAATTATATATTGTCTTTATACTTAGTGGAATTTATTAATTGCTTTTCAAAATCATTCATGTATATTTATGCAAGAATAGGTGATAATGAAGATCCCATAGTTAATCCTTTTTTCTGTATATAAACTTGTTATTGAACATAAAATAGTTTTGATTTACACATTTTTTAACTACTTTAATCAATTGTTTTTTATACCTGTATTCTCCCATATTATTATCGTTTATTAACTTAATAACCTTATTTACTCTAATATTAGTAAACATGTCCTTAACATCCAGTGATGTCAATTTTTTATTTTCATTAATTCTAATATTTTCTAGTTTTTCTATCAATTTTACATTATTATGTATGCTGTATTTTGTCCCAAATTCATATTTCTCTTTCAATATTCAGCTAACTTCCTTTGATAAATTATAAATAGGTGCATTAATAAAAGAAACAATCGGCCTAAACCAATTACATGTACATGTTATAACGATTAATAATAAGTAGAAGGGTGTAACCTTTTTCTAAGATACTCTCCTTTAAGCCCCACTGTTGGAGTCGTCAATTTATAACAAAAGAAAAAGTGTGTTGTATTTGTGTTGTAAAATGTCGGGCGTTACCTCCGCGCACTTTTTGTTACTTACTGTTGACTGGATCCTCTGCGGTGATGTAGTCCTGTAACACAACTTAATACTATGTTTTTTGTGGGCGCCACTTGGAATCGTTTGTTCCAAGAATGAAATTAAAATTTTTAAATCTTGCTTCTATGAAAAAATATAAACAAGTCAGTTTAGCTTGAAAAAATCAGGTAAGTTTAATGATTCTTCAAAAACAAACAAATCGTCTGAAGGACTAACATTCATAAAAAAATTATACAGTTGCAGAGTTAATAAAAAAATTCACAAGTTATTATTATTATTATTATTGACAATTTTATATATCCAATCAAGTATCGGCTAGTATTTTCAATTTTTTACTCAGTTGAAAAGCATGAGTTTAATACGTGAAAAAATCTTTACTCTCAGGACGTGACTCCTTTGAACTACCAAGACATATCAATAAGACGCTTTACAAGAAAAAATTAAGTGATTTGAAGGTGTGTGTGGCATGTGTAGTACAACTGTGTGATAAATGTAACCAGGTAAAAAAATGACTTTAATTTTGGTAACTCACGTTCCAATGAATAATTAATCTCGCACAGGACACTCCTCTCGGGTAGTTTTTCAATCTCGCCTTTTCATATGTGCACTGAATCTATTTTAAGTCAAAATTGCGATCATTTACTATTTCCGCACTTTTTGTAAAAACGTTTGGCAGTAGATTCTCGTTCAAACGCCGCCACTACGAATCATCTGTTTCGCGTTGATTCAGAAATTGGCCGCCGCAGCGCTGGTTCCCATGCAGTGTAGAGAGAAAGGCTTGGTGTTTTGTTTGTTTACGTTAAGGGGATTATTGTCAAGTTAGTCAGTCTATGCGAACACAGCAGAATTCGTTCTCTATTTAAAGTTTTGGTCCCTCCTGGGCCGTTGACGTTCTGGCTGCGTGATTTCTATTAAAATTTGCCGTGTCGCTGCTCTATTTCAGCAACACTTTGGCGTAGATTCTTGTTGAGGTTAAGTCAGTCTGTTTGTCAATGTACAGGAAAAGCCTTTCTTCGGGTCTTGTGTCGATTTCTCGCCTCTCGGTTTCGCCTTAGCTGCATTGATCAGTGTCGTGGGTGATGCATCAGTTCTGGAGTTCAAGTTTCAAGTGTTTTTTGGGTCGAATTTGGTCTCTCTTTTATACTAATTCAGGCTGATTGTTTTCATCGACTTCCGGTATATTTGTGTAAACATTCTTTCTAGATTGTTCGAGAATAAACGAAATCGAATGTCATGGAACAATTTTTACTTCCGTCGAAGCTTTTAGAACGAATTTCTTATTCTTCATACTAAGGATATTTCAAAAATTTACTCTGGTATTTATCAAACAGTTTTACACTAGTACTCACAATTTGTATGCCATTATTACATTTAGATTCTCTGTTTTCAACTGAATCTAGTGATACTAATTATGATTGGATTTTAATTAAATTAAGTCTAATAAGTAACACAATATACAACTCTCACCTTGGTTGTTGTCATTAAAATTCAATCTTTTTAGAACAAAAATTGTTGTGGAATTATTATGTTCCTTCCACAATCTGAACATATAACATTGCTACCTTTCTACAACAAAACAAATAAATTTTAACATAGGTAATACGTATATAATTACAATTTTACATGGCCTCTGCCCATGGCCTAGATTTTTGTCACTGTTATAGCACAATGATTAGTCTCTTTCTTTAACATATGTAGTATTTCACTAATGTACACTCAGAGTTTATTATATTGTCTATCTTTTGTGATACCTGGTTACTCTTTACATATATTATTTTTATCACAGGATGACATAGCATCATTGATTGGTCTTGAGATGTCCTTTTTCATAGTGTGACAAATCTCACTCTTATAAGTTAAATTCTTTTATAATTGACTTTATTTTCAACTGAGTTTGTTCGCTCTTTAAGGTATACTGAAGTATTGTACCATTCTATTTTATTTTTGTTAGCATTTTGTAAATATTTAGCCAGATATGATTATTTTTGTACTGGTTGATTGGCTCCAGCTATATATGGTATAGGTAAATATTTTGCTAACTTGACTATTACAATGTTAAAGTTAGTCAAATATATTAGTATAGTCGCTTTATATTATATTTCAACTTTCTAATGCAATTTGGTTGCATTTTGGCAACATTAAATCCATAAATTATACAATATTATATGCCAACCACATGTTTTTAGTTAATACTGTTTTTGGCTATTTCGACTGACTTTTGTTCATTTGACAGCTTTATTTATTTATGATAAATTGTTCACTTTTGTCTGCTTGACAATTACATATAGTTTTTATTTCAATCTGATAATAATTAATTTTCTTTCATGAAGTCTGGGTGTATGGTCTCAAATCCAACACATTAATATTTTTTGTCATAACAAATATATAATTTTTATTTTAACTTAGATTCTTTCTAATAATGTATTTAAATCATTTAATACATTTATTTTATTTACATTACATAATATAATAATGGATCATGTCCATTCATTCACAAAAAATAGTTCTTAATACTCTATTCAGACTTAATAATTAATGACTTCATTTTGGTTGATTCTGACATTATTCGTCTCTCTTATATGGTTTTTTCACTGTTATTCACTTTAACAATATATATGGGGTTTGTGTCTTAGTCATAGTTTGGTCGTTTTTCATGTTAGTAGTAATAATTATAGACAGTATTACACAATTTTTTAGGACTACTTGGGTTCGATACTGTTCACCTCACTTTCCTCTTATGATAACTTACTATGTAAATGATTTCCTTTATGGAACGTTCTGTGACGTTACATATGCCTCTCCGTTAAAGTTCATAATTTTTGAAAAACATATCTTTGGTTTTGATGAAATTATCATCTCTATATTAACCTTTTATTAGCTTCTTTATATTTCATTCTTTTATCTTATAATTAAATTCCTCTACTACTCCTTTAATATATTAATCCAACTCAATATTCCTATTTCGTTCTTTGTCGTATCACCTATTCCTTTCCTTTTTACCTTGATGTTAATTAATTAATCTTTATATAATTCCCTATCAATTCCCTAACTTTCATAGAGGGTTGGGGGTCAGAGTGGCTCGCTATGGCATACATTCTCTGCCCTTCCTATCTATAACTACTGAAATCAGAGGCAACACATCCCTGTCCAGAAAATAATAATTGCACTTTTGCAACAAATAATAATATTAATAATAAAAAAATACAATATTCAAAGATCATAGGCTCCTACACATAAATTCCCTTTCTTAAACTCTTCTGATTAATTCACAATTATATTAATATATCGTTCTCCGCAGGTAAATTATCGTTTAAAATCATTCAATGTTAATAGCTATATTCATATTCATCATTACCTCCTTATGTAACACACTGTTCTCCTTTTTTTTTTCCATTTATCATTTCCATTTAAATATCAAATATATGACAGTATTTCTCCTTCTTTTCTCCTTTACTAAGTGTCCATCTCGTAATATTTATTAGTAATAATCTCTCTCCTTCTCTAAGTACGTGTAAGTTGGTAAATATACGTTGACATGGCTATTGGAAATAAATCTATATTTTATATATATCTTTATGCCTTTGGTGTAAGGTGTCCTTCTCGCAATATTTATTAACAATAATCATTATACAATAATATTTATATTTATTTAATAATCTCTACCTCCTTTCTAATTCTGGGTAAGTTGAAAAATTTCACGTCAACATGTTTAGTCAAGGTACCTTCTTAATGATGCTGTATTTGACCTGGGTTTTTGGTCATGGTACTTGCTCACTGATTGAGTATTTGACTTGTGATTTTTTAATCATGGTACTTTTTCAATGATGTTTGGTTATACGTACCTTTTACTTTGTTATTAACCGTGTCAGTTACCTCGTAGGTATTGTTTTTATTGTCTCTGGTTATCGTGAAAGGCCCTGTATATAAGAGTAGCAATTTCCTCGTTATGCCTTGTATAGCACTGGGGAATTCTCTATTTTTAACTAACACCTTTTCTCCTACCTCATATTTAATTGCCTTGGGCTGTGATTTGATATATTTTTTCCGCTGCTGTTCCGTTTTTTCTAACACCTTGTTATAAAATTTTGCACTTTCAAATTGGTATGCGGGTTCGTCGGGAAAATTAATAATTTCTTTTATCTCTCGTGGTGGGGGTCTTTCGAACATAACTGTGTATGGCGACACCTCCATGGTATTGTGATATGAAAAATTGAGAAAATCCTCGGTAGATGCTACATATTCATGCCATCTTTTCTGCTCGTTATGGCAGTATGTTCTCAGTAACCGTCCTACCTCCCTTAACACTCTCTCGGCTGGGTTACTATTCGGGTGATATACAGACGTCTTGTACGTTTTTATTCCGTGTTCTCCCAGGTTTTCCTTCCAAAGTTTTCCCCTAAACTGGGTACCGTGGTCCGTAATTATAGAATACGGTCGGCCTACCTCCATTATATATCGCTCTGTAATAATGTCTATTAATTTCCTGGTCGTTGCCCTAGTTATTGGGTATAGCTTTGTATATTTGCTAAAGTGGTCGAAGATGATTACGATAAATTTATATCGGTGTCTCCCACCGCTGCGTGGAAATGGTCCGCAGATATCGAGAAATACCTTTTTCAATTTTTCGGTAGATGATATGGGTATCATGACCCCTTCTTTCCTCTCGTTATCACACTTTACTTTTTGACAAATATCGCACGACCGTATCGCCAGTTGCACCTTCTTATTCATCCCTTTGATGTATGTTTGCTCTTCCAATGCCTTCCTTACTTTAAGGGCACCCATATGTCCGTACCTATCGTGATAGTCGATTATTAGCGGTCTCTCTATCGCTGGTGGAATTACTAATTTCCAATTCTCTTGGTGCGGGGTATTCCTTATAAACAAAGTGTCATTGTGTATACAATAAAATCTGTTTATGACCTCATCGCCTTCCTGTACCCTTTTTCTAATATCTCCTAATTTTGGATCGGCCTCTTGTTGTGACTTTATATCATTTAAAATATTTTTTAAATCTTCCCTGCTCTTAATAATGTGGTAAACCTTAGCTAATTGTTCTTTTTCGCCGTCAAAGGTTTGGTCTGGTACATTGACGCGAGATAAGACGTCGGCTGCTACGTTCTGTTTGCCGGGTATATATTCCCATGTGATATTATACTCTTGCAAGGCCAAAACCCATCTCGTCAGCCTTCCGTGGTTCAGCTTACAATGCTTTAAAAATGATATAGATTTGTGGTCGCTTCTAACTGTTATGGGGTACCCTAATATATATGTCCTAAATTTACCGCATGCGAAAACTACACTCAACAATTCTTTTTCGGTAGTATTGTAGTTTCGTTCGCAACTGTTCAGCACGCGGCTAGCAAAGCTAATTACTAAATGGTTACCGTCCTGACCTTCCTGATATAGGGCTGCACCTAAACTCACGTTACTGGCATCGCAGTTTAGAAAAAATGGTTTTGTAAAGTCGGGATGATGCAACATTACTGTTTCTAAAAACTTTTCCTTTATGAGATTGAGCACTCCATCTTGCTCTGGTCCCCAAGTCCATTTGTCTTTAGCTGATAACTGCTTTTGGAACCTGGCAGTTGGTTCTGAGTAATTGGACCGAAACTTTCTGTAATAGTTACAGATTCCTAAAAATGACTGCAGCTGTTTCCTGTTCTTTGGGGTGGGGAACTTCTGTATTGCCTCTACCTTCTCTTTGGATGGAGTAATCCCTTGTTCTGTTAAATTAAAGCCTAAAAATTTCACCTCATTCGCAATGAATTGGGACTTGTCTAATTTGAGGGTGATATTATTCTCTGATAATTTCTCTAGCACCTGTTCAACCCTATTACAATGGTCGTCCCAATTCGCTGAAGTTACCAGTAGGTCGTCGACGTATACTGTCGTAAACTTCAGTACTTCCTGTCCCAATATTCTGTCCATTATCTTTACAAACACCGCCACAGAATTTATTAAGCCAAAAGGTAACCGCTTAAACTGATAGTTCCTGCCCTCGAATATGAATGCCATATATTTCCTACTATCAGGGTGGAGTTCTACCTGCCAGTAACCGCATACCGTATCCCATGAGCTTATATATTTGGTTCCGTGAAACTTTTTCAATATCTCCTCTATCTCCCCAGGTGATGTGCGGTCGTTAACAATCATTTTGTTGATCTCCCTAGCATCGAGACATATACGTACCTTTCCGTTCTTTTTTGGCACCGCTATGATTGGGCTGGTAAAGGGTGAATGACTATACTCGATTATGTCGTCCTCTATCATCCTGTTCAATTCTTCCCTGACTTCGTTCTTTAGCGAGTATGCGATCGGGTACGATTTCCTGTTAAATTCCACCGGAGTTTTGAATTTTATGGTGCATTGATAATCTCTGGCTTTACCTGGAGCGTTTGAGAATATGTGCTTATAATTGTTGTATACCTCGATTAATTGTTCCGCCTGTGTTTCGCTGATCAGACCCCTTGCTTTCGTCCTTTGGAAATCCCGTATTTCTTCTAACTTTTCTAACCACAACTCTGGGTTTTCCTCCTGATATAATGGCATCCTATTGATTGGACGATCGGCACAATAATAATGGTTCACTATCGCTTGATAAGGTGTATTGTCTGTACCATTTCCTTGGACATCGATTAAATTATTGGTCCAAATTCCCTTGTTAGTTTTTAAAGTTATCACCTTACCTTCCAAATCTATTACAGCATTGTATGGCATAAGTATATCGCAGCCTGTTAGGATATTCATGGGTAAATTATTCGCCACTAATAACCCTATTGGTATTGTTATCCCATTACTAGTCATCTCTAATGACACCTGTTTCTTTATTGATTTATTTTGCCTCCCCGTTGCTCCGACTAAAATGATGTTATTTATAGGCAGAGTGGGTATTGGTAAATTACTATTTTGTTTGATCCTCTCTAACTCAACACTATCGATAAGTGATACGTTTGACCCCGTGTCAATGAGTAATATCTCTTCTATGCCATTGATATTTGCTTTGATCTGCACGATACTATTATTCCCTTGGTTACTACTTTTAATGATATTGTCACCCTCTTCTAATAACTCCTCTCTAATATCCTTAAGATAATTATTTATTCTTAATGTCCTAGTCCCGTCTTTGTCCTGTCTATGTTCATAACTAGTCACCCCATAATATTGGTTCAGTGAAGGGCGGTTTTCCTTTTCCACTGCCGCATTTAGTTTAAATGAGCCACGGTCTCATTGGCCCGGTCTCCCGAAACATTGGGTTGCTGACCCGTCTGTGTTTCCTGCCTGACCTCGGGATTACCATTAATAGGTTGGCTATTCGTCGTGTTACCCTGGCTACCTGGCGCCTGTTGTGGGTAAAACATGTAAGTGGGTACATTGGGTGGATATGGCCGTCGGTTATTGGCCATTGTATAATTTACCTGGGGCCTATATTCGTGATTTCTCCTATCGCCTCCTCCTTGGTCTCCCCCGTTACGATAACTATTGCGTTGACCATAATTATTTCCCCTATAGTTATTTCCGCGATAACTGTTTCCCTGATGGTAGTTTCTACCGTAATTATTCCCGGTGTAATTACCTCTGTTTGGTCCCGGATAGTTGCGGTTATTTGGACCCTGTGTGTTATCACTTCGGCCATTTGGTGGGGTATTATTATTCTGACTATTTGTGTTTAGGTTATTACCGTTTCCACCTCCATTCCGGTTTGGTCCGTTATTGTTGTTATTGTATTCTACCTTACGATTGGGGGGTTTGTAATCCTGGAACCTCCCAGTGGATTCACAATTTTCTAATAATTTGGCCAGATCGGCTATTTTACTGAGCTGTTGGTATAATTGGGCATCTTTGATACCATAGCTGTAATGTCCAGCTAATTGCCTTACCAAACATTCTTCTGGGATCGGCGGTATCAACTTCCGTGCTAAACATACCTTTCCTAGGAAATAAGACGTCGGGGACTGTCCATTGGACGCGTCGTATTTGCCATAGAAAATGTCCATTCTTACCCTGTTTTGTGCAGTCTCCGACCAATACTTCTCCTTGAACTGGCGTTTAAACTCTGCTAAATTCGTGATTTCGGGTCGTACCGCTATCCACCAGTTATCCCTAGTGTTTTTAAACGTCTCGTCAAGCATCTCTCTTATCCTGTCCCACCTTGTTTCTCTATTTCTCCCAATAAACTCCTCCATTCTTTCTAAAAATTCCATTGGGTTTCGTCGATAGTTTTGGAAGTTGATTACTTCCCTGTTTTCACCATGACACGTATGAGTATTTAATATAGGTGTGTCTCTCAGCGCCTCTAATCTTTTCTGCAGGTTCTCCTCTCTCTGGTCTATTTCCAGTATACTATTTTTGTTAGTTTTTATTTGCTCGTCCAGCCTGTTAGCGATGTCATATGTTTTCTGCATCCTCTCGCTAACGTCTTTCTGGACTTCTCCCACCTCCTGCATGATGGCGTCTTGGTTCTGCCTTACCATGTTTTCGAGATTTCTAACATCTTGTTTGGTCTCTACTGTTTGTTCCTCTAGATTTTCGAAACGTGTATTGTTTCCCTCTTGTAACCTTTCCAACTGTTTCTCCATGTTTTCGACCTTCCTGTCACTATCGATTTTATTATCATTGATCGTTTTGTTTACTGTTTCGTACTTTATGGTAATTTCTTTTTTCAGGGACTCTATACTTTTTTTATTCTCATCCTGAAATATCTCCAGTTTTTTCCCATTGTCATCTATTTTCTCGGTTATATCCTTCCTTAAAGATTCTATGTTTTTGTCTAATTTCCCCATGTCTTCCTGTCTATTTTTATTCATGGATTCTATTATTTTCTCCTTATCTTCCTTCATTCTTTGGAGCATCATCATTATTATATTTGTGTCAACGCTCCTTGTTATTTTTTCTGGTTCGGGTTTCTCTGTTTGTTCTACCATTTGTATGGGTTCTTCTCCATTTCTCTATTTATCAAATAGTTTTACATTAGTACTCACAATTTGTATGCCATTATTACATTTAGATTCTCTGTTTTCAACTGAATCTAGTGATGCTAATTATGATTGGTTTTTAATTAAATTAAGTCTAATAAGTAACACAATATACAACTCTCACCTTGGTTGTTGTCATTAAAATTCAATCTTTTTAGAACAAAAATTGTTGTGGAATTATTATGTTCCTTCCACAATCTGAACATATAACATTGCTACCTTCCTACAACAAAACAAATAAATTTTAACATAGGTAATACGTATATAATTACAATTTTACAAGGCCTCTGCCCATGGCCTAGATTTTTGTCACTGTTATAGCACAATGATTAGTCTCTTTCTTTAACATATGTAGTATTTCACTAATGTACACTCAGAGTTTATTATATTGTCTATCTTTTGTGATACCTGGTTACTCTTTACATATATTATTTTTATCACAGGATGACATAGCATCATTGATTGGTCTTAAGATGTCCTTTTTCATAGTGTGACAAATCTCACTCTTATAAGTTAAATTCTTTTATAATTGACTTTATTTTCAACTGAGTTTGTTCGCTCTTTAAGGTATACTGAAGTATTGTACCATTCTATTTTATTTTTGTTAGCATTTTGTAAATATTTAGCCAGATATGATTATTTTTGTACTGGTTGATTGGCTCCAGCTATATATGGTATAGGTAAATATTTTGCTAACTTGACTATTACAATGTTAAAGTTAGTCAAATATATTAGTATAGTCGCTTTATATTATATTTCAACTTTCTAATGCAATTTGGTTGCATTTTGGCAACATTAAATCCATAAATTATACAATATTATATGCCAACCACATGTTTTTAGTTAATACAGTTTTTGGCTATTTCGACTGACGTTTATTCATTTGACAGCTTTATTTATTTAAGATAAATTGTTCACTTTTGTCTGCTTGACAATTACATATAGTTTTTATTTCAATCTGATAATAATTAATTTTTTGTCATGAAATCTGGGTGTATGGTCTCAAATCCAACACATTAATATTTTTTGTCATAACAAATATATAATTTTTATTTTAACTTAGATTCTTTCTAATAATGTATTTAAATCATTTAATACATTTATTTTATTTACATTACATAATATAATAATGGATCATGTCCATTCATTCACAAAAAATAATTCTTAATACTCTATTCAGACTTAATAATTAATGACTTCATTTTGGTTGATTCTGACATTATTCGTCTCTCTTATATGGTTTTTTCACTGTTATTCACTTTAACAATATATATGGGGTTTGTGTCTTAGTCATAGTTTGGTCGTTTTTCATGTTAGTAGTAATAATTATAGACAGTATTACACAATTTTTTAGGACTACTTAGGTTCGATACTGTTCACCTCACTTTCCTCTTATGATAACTTACTATGTAAATGATTTCCTTTATGGAACGTTCTGTGACGTTACATATGCCTCTCCGTTAAAGTTGATAATTTTTGAAAAACATATCTTTGGTTTTGATGAAATTATCATCTCTATATTAACCTTTTATTAGCTTCTTTATATTTCATTCTTTTATCTTATAATTAAATTCCTCTACTACTCCTTTAATATATTAATCCAACTCAATATTCCTATTTCGTTCTTTGTCGTATCACCTATTCCTTTCCTTTTTACCTTGATGTTAATTAATTAATCTTTATATAATTCCCTATCAATTCCCTAACTTTCATAGAGGGTTGGGGGTCAGAGTGGCTCGCTATGGCATACATTCTCTGCCCTTCCTATCTATAACTACTGAAATCAGAGGCAACACATCCCTGTCCAGAAAATAATAATTGCACTTTTGCAACAAATAATAATATTAATAATAAAAAAATACAATATTCAAAGATCATAGGCTCCTACACATAAATTCCTTTTCTTAAACTCTTCTGATTAATTCACAATTATTTTAATATATCGTTCTCCGCAGGTAAATTATCGTTTAAAATCATTCAATGTTAATAGCTATATTCATATTCATCATTACCTCCTTATGTAACACACTGTTCTCCTTTTTTTTTCCATTTATCATTTCCATTTAAATATCAAATATATGACAGTATTTCTCCTTCTTTTCTCCTTTACTAAGTGTCCATCTCGTAATATTTATTAGTAATAATCTCTCTCCTTCTCTAAGTACGGGTAAGCTGGTAAATATACGTTGACATGGCTATTGGAAATAAATCTTGCCTATGATGGAATGTGTCCATCTCGTAATATTTATTAATAATAATCTCTCTCCTTCTCTAAGTACGGGTAAGTTGGTAAATATACGTTGACATGGCTATTGGAAATAAATCTATATTTTATATATATCTTTATGCCTTTGGTGTAAGGTGTCCTTCTCGCAATATTTATTAACAATAATCATTATACAATAATATTTATATTTATTTAATAATCTCTACCTCCTTTCTAATTCTGGGTAAGTTGAAAAATTTCACGTCAACATGTTTAGTCAAGGTACCTTCTTAATGATGCTGTATTTGACCTGGGTTTTTGGTCATGGTACTTGCTCACTGATTGAGTATTTGACTTGTGATTTTTTAATCATGGTACTTTTTCAATGATGTTTGGTTATACGTACCTTTTACTTTGTTATTAACCGTGTCAGTTACCTCGTAGGTATTGTTTTTATTGTCTCTGGTTATCGTGAAAGGCCCTGTATATAAGAGTAGCAATTTCCTCGTTATGCCTTGTATAGCACTGGGGAATTCTCTATTTTTAACTAACACCTTTTCTCCTACCTCATATTTAATTGCCTTGGGCTGTGATTTGATATATTTTTTCCGCTGCTGTTCCGTTTTTTCTAACACCTTGTTATAAAATTTTGCCCTTTCAAATTGGTATGCGGGTTCGTCGGGAAAATTAATAATTTCTTTTATCTCTCGTGGTGGGGGTCTTTCGAACATAACTGTGTATGGCGACACCTCGATGGTATTGTGATATGAAAAATTGAGAAAATCCTCGGTAGATGCTACATATTCATGCCATCTTTTCTGCTCGTTATGGCAGTATGTTCTCAGTAACCGTCCTACCTCCCTTAACACTCTCTCGGCTGGGTTACTATTCGGGTGATATACAGACGTCTTGTACGTTTTTATTCCGTGTTCTCCCAGGTTTTCCTTCCAAAGTTTTCCCCTAAACTGGGTACCGTGGTCCGTAATTATAGAATACGGTCGGCCTACCTCCATTATATATCGCTCTGTAATAATGTCTATTAATTTCCTGGTCGTTGCCCTAGTTATTGGGTACAGCTTTGTATATTTGCTAAAGTGGTCGAAGATGATTACGATAAATTTATATCGGTGTCTCCCACCGCTGCGTGGAAATGGTCCGCAGATATCGAGAAATACCTTTTTCAATTTTTCGGTAGATGATATGGGTATCATGACCCCTTCTTTCCTCTCGTTATCACACTTTACTTTTTGACAAATATCGCACGACCGTATCGCCAGTTGCACCTTTTTATTGCACCTTTGATGTATGTTTGCTCTTCCAATGCCTTCCTTACTTTAAGGGCACCCATATGTCCGTACCTATCGTGATAGTCGATTATTAGCGGTCTCTCTATCGCTGGTGGAATTACTAATTTCCAATTCTCTTGGTGCGGGGTATTCCTTATAAACAAAGTGTCATTGTGTATACAATAAAATCTGTTTATGACCTCATCGCCTTCCTGTACCCTTTTTCTAATATCTCCTAATTTTGGATCGGCCTCTTGTTGTGACTTTATATCATTTAAAATATTTTTTAAATCTTCCCTGCTCTTAATAATGTGGTAAACCTTAGCTAATTGTTCTTTTTCGCCGTCAAAGGTTTGGTCTGGTACATTGACGCGAGATAAGACGTCGGCTGCTACGTTCTGTTTGCCGGGTATATATTCCCATGTGATATTATACTCTTGCAAGGCCAAAACCCATCTCGTCAGCCTTCCGTGGTTCAGCTTACAATGCTTTAAAAATGATATAGATTTGTGGTCGCTTCTAACTGTTATGGGGTACCCTAATATATATGTCCTAAATTTACCGCATGCGAAAACTACACTCAACAATTCTTTTTCGGTAGTATTGTAGTTTCGTTCGCAACTGTTCAGCACGCGGCTAGCAAAGCTAATTACTAAATGGTTACCGTCCTGACCTTCCTGATATAGGGCTGCACCTAAACTCACGTTACTGGCATCGCAGTTTAGAAAAAATGGTTTTGTAAAGTCGGGATGATGCAACATTACTGTTTCTAAAAACTTTTCCTTTATGAGATTGAGCACTCCATCTTGCTCTGGTCCCCAAGTCCATTTGTCTTTAGCTGATAACTGCTTTTGGAACCTGGCAGTTAGTTCTGAGTAATTGGACCGAAACTTTCTGTAATAGTTACAGATTCCTAAAAATGACTGCAGCTGTTTCCTGTTCTTTGGGGTGGGGAACTTCTGTATTGCCTCTATCTTCTCTTTGGATGGAGTAATCCCTTGTTCTGTTAAATTAAAGCCTAAAAATTTCACCTCATTCGCAATGAATTGGGACTTGTCTAATTTGAGGGTGATATTATTCTCTGATAATTTCTCTAGCACCTGTTCAACCCTATTACAATGGTCGTCCCAATTCGCTGAAGTTACCAGTAGGTCGTCGACGTATACTGTCGTAAACTTCAGTACTTCCTGTCCCAATATTCTGTCCATTATCTTTACAAACACCGCCACAGAATTTATTAAGCCAAAAGGTAACCGCTTAAACTGATAGTTCCTGCCCTCGAATATGAATGCCATATATTTCCTACTATCAGGGTGGAGTTCTACCTGCCAGTAACCGCATACCGTATCCCATGAGCTTATATATTTGGTTCCGTGAAACTTTTTCAATATCTCCTCTATCTCCCCAGGTGATGTGCGGTCGTTAACAATCATTTTGTTGATCTCCCTAGCATCGAGACATATACGTACCTTTCCGTTCTTTTTTGGCACCGCTATGATTGGGCTGGTAAAGGGCGAATGACTATACTCGATTATGTCGTCCTCTATCATCCTGTTCAATTCTTCACTGACTTCGTTGTTTAGCGAGTATGCGATCGGGTACGATTTCCTGTTAAATTCCACCGGAGTTTTGAATTTTATGGTGCATTGATAATCTCTGGCTTTACCTGGAGCGTTTGAGAATATGTGTTTATAATTGTTGTATACCTCGATTAATTGTTCCGCCTGTGTTTCGCTGATCAGACCCCTTGCTTTCGTCCTTTGGAAATCCCGTATTTCTTCTAACTTTTCTAACCACAACTCTGGGTTTTCCTCCTGATATAATGGCATCCTATTGATTGGACGATCGGCACAATAATAATAGTTCACTATCGCTTGATAAGGTGTATTGTCTGTACCATTTCCTTGGACATCGATTAAATTATTGGTCCAAATTCCCTTGTTAGTTTTTAAAGTTATCACCTTACCTTCCAAATCTATTACAGCATTGTATGGCCTAAGTATATCGCAGCCTATTAGGATACTCATGGGTAAATTATTCGCCACTAATAACCCTATTGGTATTGTTATCCCATTACTAGTCATCTCTAATGACACCTGTTTCTTTATTGATTTATTTTGCCTCCCCGTTGCTCCGACTAAAATGATGTTATTTATAGGCAGAGTGGGTATTGGTAAATTACTATTTTGTTTGATCCTCTCTAACTCAACACTATCGATAAGTGATACGTTTGACCCCGTGTCAATGAGTAATATCTCTTCTATGCCATTGATATTTGCTTTGATCTGCACGATACTATTATTCCCTTGGTTACTACTTTTAATGATATTGTCACCCTCTTCTAATAACTCCTCTCTAATATCCTTAAGATAATTATTTATTCTTAATGTCCTAGTCCCGTCTTTGTCCTGTCTATGTTCATAACTAGTCACCCCATAATATTGGTTCAGTGAAGGGCGGTTTTCCTTTTCCACTGCCGCATTTAGTTTAAATGAGCCACGGTCTCATTGGCCCGGTCTCCCGGAACATTGGGTTGCTGACCCGTCTGTGTTTCCTGCCTGACCTCGGGATTACCATTAATAGGTTGGCTATTCGTCGTGTTACCCTGGCTACCTGGCGCCTGTTGTGGGTAAAACATGTAAGTGGGTACATTGGGTGGATATGGCCGTCGGTTATTGGCCATTGTATAATTTACCTGGGGCCTATATTCGTGATTTCTCCTATCGCCTCCTCCTTGGTCTCCCCCGTTACGATAACTATTGCGTTGACCATAATTATTTCCCCTATAGTTATTTCCGCGATAACTGTTTCCCTGATGGTAGTTTCTACCGTAATTATTCCCGGTGTAATTACCTCTGTTTGGTCCCGGATAGTTGCGGTTATTTGGACCCTGTGTGTTATCACTTCGGCCATTTGGTGGGGTATTATTATTCTGACTATTTGTGTTCAGGTTATTACCGTTTCCACCTCCATTCCGGTTTGGTCCGTTATTGTTGTTATTGTATTCTACCTTACGATTGGGGGGTTTGTAATCCTGGAACCTCCCAGTGGATTCACAATTTTCTAATAATTTGGCCAGATCGGCTATTTTACTGAGCTGTTGGTATAATTGGGCATCTTTGATACCATAGCTGTAATGTCCAGCTAATTGCCTTACCAAACATTCTTCTGGGATCGGCGGTATCAACTTCCGTGCTAAACATACCTTTCCTAGGAAATAAGACGTCGGGGACTGTCCATTGGACGCGTCGTATTTGCCATAGAAAATGTCCATTCTTACCCTGTTTTGTGCAGTCTCCGACCAATACTTCTCCTTGAACTGGCGTTTAAACTCTGCTAAATTCGTGATTTCGGGTCGTACCGCTATCCACCAGTTATCCCTAGTGTTTTTAAACGTCTCGTCAAGCATCTCTCTTATCCTGTCCCACCTTGTTTCTCTATTTCTCCCAATAAACTCCTCCATTCTTTCTAAAAATTCCATTGGGTTTCGTCGATAGTTTTGGAAGTTGATTACTTCCCTGTTTTCACCATGACACGTATGAGTATTTAATATAGGTGTGTCTCTCAGCGCCTCTAATCTTTTCTGCAGGTTCTCCTCTCTCTGGTCTATTTCCAGTATACTATTTTTGTTAGTTTTTATTTGCTCGTCCAGCCTGTTAGCGATGTCATATGTTTTCTGCATCCTCTCGCTAACGTCTTTCTGGACTTCTCCCACCTCCTGCATGATGGCGTCTTGGTTCTGCCTTACCATGTTTTCGAGATTTCTAACATCTTGTTTGGTCTCTACTGTTTGTTCCTCTAGATTTTCGAAACGTGTATTGTTTCCCTCTTGTAACCTTTCCAACTGTTTCTCCATGTTTTCGACCTTCCTGTCACTATCGATTTTATTATCATTGATCGTTTTGTTTACTGTTTCGTACTTTATGCTAATTTCTTTTTTCAGGGACTCTATACTTTTTTTATTCTCATCCTGAAATATCTCCAGTTTTTTCCCATTGTCATCTATTTTCTCGGTTATATCCTTCCTTAAAGATTCTATGTTTTTGTCTAATTTCCCCATGTCTTCCTGTCTATTTTTATTCATGGATTCTATTATTTTCTCCTTATCTTCCTTCATTCTTTGGAGCATCATCATTATTATATTTGTGTCAACGCTCCTTGTTATTTTTTCTGGTTCGGGTTTCTCTGTTTGTTCTACCATTTGTATGGGTTCTTCTCCATTTCTCTATTTATCAAACAGTTTTACATTAGTACTCACAATTTGTATGCCATTATTACACTTAGATACTCTGTTTTCAACTGAATCTAGTGATGCTAATTATGATTGGTTTTTAATTAAATTAAGTCTAATAAGTAACACAATATACAACTCTCACCTTGGTTGTTGTCATTAAAATTCAATCTTTTTAGAACAAAAATTGTTGTGGAATTTATATGTTCCTTCCACAATCTGAACGTACAACATTGCTACCTTCCTACAACAAAACAAATAAATTTTAACATAGGTAATACGTATATAATTACAATTTTACAAGGCCTCTGCCCATGGCCTAGATTTTTGTCACTGTTATAGCACAATGATTAGTCTCTTTCTTTAACATATGTAGTATTTCACTAATGTACACTCAGAGTTTATTATATTGTCTATCTTTTGTGATACCTGGTTACTCTTTACATATATTATTTTTATCACAGGATGACATAGCATCATTGATTGGTCTTGAGATGTCCTTTTTCATAGTGTGACAAATCTCACTCTTATAAGTTAAATTCTTTTATAATTGACTTTATTTTCAACTGAGTTTGTTCGCTCTTTAAGGTATACTGAAGTATTGTACCATTCTATTTTATTTTTGTTAGCATTTTGTAAATATTTAGCCAGATATGATTATTTTTGTACTGGTTGATTGGCTCCAGCTATATATGGTATAGGTAAATATTTTGCTAACTTGACTATTACAATGTTAAAGTTAGTCAAATATATTAGTATAGTCGCTTTATATTATATTTCAACTTTCTAATGCAATTTGGTTGCATTTTGGCAACATTAAATCCATAAATTATACAATATTATATGCCAACCACATGTTTTTAGTTAATACTGTTTTTGGCTATTTCGACTGACGTTTATTCATTTGACAGCTTTATTTATTTAAGATAAATTGTTCACTTTTGTCTGCTTGACAATTACATATAGTTTTTATTTCAATCTGATAATAATTAATTTTTTGTCATGAAATCTGGATGTATGGTCTCAAATCCAACACATTAATATTTTTTGTCATAACAAATATATAATTTTTATTTTAACTTAGATTCTTTCTAATAATGTATTTAAATCATTTAATACATTTATTTTATTTACATTACATAATATAATAATGGATCATGTCCATTCATTCACAAAAAATAGTTCTTAATACTCTATTCAGACTTAATAATTAATGACTTCATTTTGGTTGATTCTGACATTATTCGTCTCTCTTATATGGTTTTTTCACTGTTATTCACTTTAATAATATATATGGGGTTTGTGTCTTAGTCATAGTTTGGTCGTTTTTCATGTTAGTAGTAATAATTATAGACAGTATTACACAATTTTTTAGGACTACTTGGGTTCGATACTGTTCACCTCACTTTCCTCTTATGATAACTTACTATGTAAATGATTTCCTTTGTGGAACGTTCTGTGACGTTACATATGCCTCTCCGTTAAAGTTGATAATTTTTGAAAAACATATCTTTGGTTTTGATGAAATTATCATCTCTATATTAACCTTTTATTAGCTTCTTTATATTTCATTCTTTTATCTTATAATTAAATTCCTCTACTACTCCTTTAATATATTAATCCAACTCAATATTCCTATTTCGTTCTTTGTCGTATCACCTATTCCTTTCCTTTTTACCTTGATGTTAATTAATTAATCTTTATATAATTCCCTATCAATTCCCTAACTTTCATAGAGGGTTGGGGGTCAGAGTGGCTCGCTATGGCATACATTCTCTGCCCTTCCTATCTATAACTACTGAAATCAGAGGCAACACATCCCTGTCCAGAAAATAATAATTGCACTTTTGCAACAAATAATAATAATAATAATAAAAAAATACAATATTCAAAGATCATAGGCTCCTACACATAAATTCCCTTTCTTAAACTCTTCTGATTAATTTACAATTATTTTAATATATCGTTCTCCGCAGGTAAATTATCGTTTAAAATCATTCAATGTTAATAGCTATATTCATATTCATCATTACCTCCTTATGTAACACACTGTTCTCCTTTTTTTTTTCCATTTATCATTTCCATTTAAATATCAAATATATGACAGTATTTCTCCTTCTTTTCTCCTTTACTAAGTGTCCATCTCGTAATATTTATTAGTAATAATCTCTCTCCTTCTCTAAGTACGGGTAAGCTGGTAAATATACGTTGACATGGCTATTGGAAATAAATCTTGCCTATGATGGAATGTGTCCATCTCGTAATATTTATTAATAATAATCTCTCTCCTTCTCTAAGTACGGGTAAGTTGGTAAATATACGTTGACATGGCTATTGGAAATAAATCTATATTTTATATATATCTTTATGCCTTTGGTGTAAGGTGTCCTTCTCGCAATATTTATTAACAATAATCATTATACAATAATATTTATATTTATTTAATAATCTCTACCTCCTTTCTAATTCTGGGTAAGTTGAAAAATTTCACGTCAACATGTTTAGTCAAGGTACCTTCTTAATGATGCTGTATTTGACCTGGGTTTTTGGTCATGGTACTTGCTCACTGATTGAGTATTTGACTTGTGATTTTTTAATCATGGTACTTTTTCAATGATGTCTGGTTATACGTACCTTTTACTTTGTTCGCAGAATGGATTCTACTTCCTGCGATTGAAACGACAAGAACAGAATTCCTAACCTCAAAATCCTCTTCCTGACCTAGCCATTTGGCTAAAAATCGGATTAGTTCGAGTGGGCCAGAATTTCGGCCAGTTCGCGAGAAGTCTCGTGTGCGGGCTATTGCTCCTACTTTGTGCGCGGTGTTCTGTGCCGGAGTGTGGTGAGTGCCAGTGACAAAGTGCTAGTGCGGTTCGGAACGGGAGTTTGCTCTCTCCCCCGCCCAAGAGCGTACCCGACACCCGTTGGCGACGGCGATGTCGGGACGAGACCAAGGGGAGCCCCTGTCCGCGGAGAGTTGTGGTCCTAATAAGGGCCATAATAAATCCGAGGGCAGGGTAGCCCCCTTGCTGAAGCCATCTGTGCTGCGAAGCGTAATGCTAAGCTCCACAGATGGCCCAATGGTAAGAATCCCTGCAGTCCGCGGCGATAGTCCCATCCAAGACCCAGCATCTATTGAAGTTTCGCGGGTTCAGCCTTCTGCTGGTCCCGCTCCAAATTCTGAACCTGTCCGCGGCGAAGGTCCCTCTAAGGCCCGCCGAGCATCTGGTGATTCTTCGCGGGACCAACCTTCAGTTGGTCCTGCTAAGGACCACCAACCAACTCCAGCTTTGCAGGCCCGGCGTAATTCCGATCCTGCAGAGTGCCATAAAGCATCAGACCATCCCGCGGGGGATCAGCCTTGTGCTGGTCCTTCTAAGGGTCGCCAATCCTCTGTTCCTTCGCAGGCCCAGCCTTCTGCTGTTTCTGCTAAGGAGCATGAAACATCTGTCCCTCCCGTGAGGGACCAGCCTTGTGTTGGTCCTTCCCAGGACGCACTATCCATTGCCTATGCCGCAGCCCTTGGCGCTACGTTGTCGTCGGACTCCGAGATGGAGACGGAGGACGGCTTCCAGCCCGTGCGTAGCCGGAAACGGCGAGGTAGCGGTGGAAGCAGGCCGACTTCCCCAAAACGGACTGTCCCGGCGAAGCGAGGCGTGGCTGCAGAGTCGGCAGGTCGCAAGTCACCTTCCCCTGGTAACATAGTACCGGAACCAGAAACCCCACCTAAGCAACCCAAGATTCCGCCGATTGTCGTGCCTCAGTGCACCGATTGGCATACCCTCCTACGGGAGCTGAATTTAGTAGTGCCGTCTGGGCGAGTTGAGGCCAAAAGCCAAGGCTCGTCCATTCGATTGCTTCCGAAGTCGATCCAGGACTTTCGGGCTTGCCAGAAATTCCTGGCCGACTCCGGTCGCGCTTTTCACACCTTCCCCCTCCCTGAGGAGAGGGAACTCAAGATTGTGGTGTCCGGGATTCCCCACGACACACCGATCTTGTGGATCTGGGAGGATCTGGCGGAGAAGGGTTTCTACCCTACCTCCGTTGTCCCTCTCCTATCCGGTGATCGGAAAAGGAAAAGTAATTCCTTCTACATCAGAATCCAGAAGGTTGGTTCCTTCGCAGAAGTCTATAATCTGGA
Source organism: Magicicada septendecula (assembly GCA_034769895.1). NCBI lineage: Eukaryota > Metazoa > Arthropoda > Insecta > Hemiptera > Cicadidae > Magicicada > Magicicada septendecula. Next base: position 241,144,087 of record CM068368.1, read on the forward strand.
AACCATTCTGTGCCTCAGGGTACAGATTAGGGCATTTAGTAGTAAGCCTGGGCCTTCCCAGTGCTTTCAATGCCAGCGATTCGGCCACTCATCGGCCTTTTGTAAGATGCCGCCGCGTTGTGTACGCTGCGGCGAGGCCCACAACGAGAATTGTCCCGTTGTGAAGCCTCAACCCGCGACGTGCTGCAACTGCGGAGGTAGCCACCCGGCTAACTTTAGGGGTTGTAATCATTTTAAGAAGGCCCTAAAGAAACAGCAGCGGGAGCAAAACCGTCAGGTTGAACCTCCTCGCCCAGCTCCTAGACCCTCGAAACGGGCGGCAGTCCAACCACCCGCCTCAGCATCAACGGCTCTTCCTGCGGCTCCTGCCGCTGGAGGAACCATAACATACGCTGCAGCGGTCGCTACGGCGCCCACTGTGGCCCCCAGAACCTCAGCACCTGCCGGAGTGCCTTCTCCTCAAGCGGCAACGCCCGCAGTACCCCCCTCACAGACCCAGCCGCCTAAGAAACGGCGCGCTAAGCGCAAGAATCGAAAACCACTTGTGGCAAAACAACTATACCCGGAGGCTAACAACGCCCCTCCGGCTGCCCAGCAACTACCCGGCCAGGAGCCTGCTCCTGTTGCCCAGGCCCCTGCGATTTCCATGGAAATCTCGCCAGCCCCCGAGCAGCCAGCTCCAATTGCCCACCCTCCCCTGGAGGCGGCATCTGCACCTTCCGCGGCCCCAGAGCCGGCTAGTCAGGCCCCTGAGGCCGGTGGATCACCACTGGTCACTGAGGCTCAGCTGATGGCCTGGGTCAGCGGCATTGTTCCGAAAATTCTTGCTGCTCGGGATGTCCCGACAATAATCATGGCGATCCTAACATCGCTGATCGCCCTGATCGTCCCCTCATCTAACCATGGCTAGACAGTTCCGGTTCGTCGCGTGGAATGCAGATGGCATTCCGGCGCGTCGGGCCGAACTGGCAGCTTTCCTTGTCGAGTACGACGCAGATGTCGTACTCGTCTCCGAAACTCATCTTGCCCCTAACCGGCGATTTTCCCTGCCAGCCTATGCTTGCTACAGGAAAGACAGGAATGGTCCCGATCGCCACCGAGCATCTGGCGGAGTGGCGATCTTAGTCCACAGGCGACACTCTCATAGAGAACTCCCTGCCCCTGAAACTACCCTCATCGAAGCATGTGCTGTGGCGCTGGATGTCGCCGGCCTGGAGGTGCGCTTTGTTTCTGCGTACCTCCCGCCCGGCCATCGAGCTCCACCGCATGAGGAGTGGGACGCCCTCCTGGACAGCGATCTCCCAACCATCGTAGCCGGAGACCTTAATGCCAAGCATCCCTCTTGGAACAGCAGAACGTCAAACCCCTACGGCAATTCTCTCCGTAGGGCTGTCGAAGATGATCCCAGCGTCCTCATCATCGGCCCGTCCGAACCGACACACTTTCCCACTGCGGGTTACCCGCCGGATGTCCTTGATATCGTAATTGTCAAGGCCATCCCCTTTCATCTACAAGTCAGCGCGGTGTCGGACCTATCGTCCGATCACGACCCCCTACTTGTAACTGTCTTGCTGCCGTCGGTCTCACCCCGACTTCCCGATCATCCTGTTAGGAGAGTCAATTGGCGATCCTACCACGATGATCTGGCCAGGCAGTTGCCATCTGTCCCTCCGGACCCACTCGTCTCTTGTGACGATGTGGATCTCCGGGTACATCAGCTCCAGGACCTTGTCCAGTCTGCAATGGATAAAAACACCTACACTGTTCCGGTGAGTAATAAACGCTCCGACCTTCCTGCGGAAGTTCTCCAAGCCATCCGCTTACGGCGCCAGCTCCGCCGCAGATGGCACCATACCCGTGATCCTGCCGCTAGACGGCGCTTTCGAGCCCAGTCGGAACACGTCTCGCAGCTTCTGCTTGACGTAAACGCGAATCGATGGGACTCCTATTTGGAGTCCTTGGAAGTCGACCACGCCTCCGTATGGAGAGCCGCTGGTAGACTAAAAGGCGAAAAGAGGACTCGCCATCCCTTGAATACCCCGGACGGCACTGTATCCTCTGCAGAAGGCAAGGCGGAGGTCTTCGCCGACTGCATTGAGGACCAGTTCACCGTCCATAGAGGCATCTCTGACCCGGCTCATGTGGCCGTCGTCAGGGATTTCCTATCTGGATACTTTTCTGCTCCCCCCATTGATCCTCCTATTTCGGTCGACTAGGATGACCTTGCGTCTGTCCTAAGCCGACTGAAGAAGAGAAAGGCCCCTGGCCCCGATCGCATCGGCGCCGCTGCGTTGCAGAATCTCCCGCCTTCGGCAGTTGACGCTCTTCTTGAGCTGTTCAACTCCTGTCTCCGGCTGAGTTACTTCCCTCGCCTGTGGAAAACTGCCAACGTCATCATGATCCAGAAATCTAAAAAGCCGCCCACGCTACCTGGAAGCTACCGCCCAATATCACTATTGCCAGTAATCTCGAAGGTATTCGAGCGTCTTCTCCTGGCCCGTATTCGGCCCCTGGTGGATGGTTTCATCCGCGAGGAGCAGTTTGGGTTTAGGCCGAGGCACTCGACTACTCTTCAGCTAGTACGGGTTGTCACCTATCTAGCCGACGCTGCCAACCATCATCAGGCAACAGGCGCTGTCCTGTTGGATGTGAGCAAAGCCTTCGATAAAGTCTGGCACGAAGGCCTGCTCTACAAACTGGCGCATTCGCCAATCCCGACATCTATCGTCCACTTGCTCCGATCCTATCTGACGGATCGCACCTTCAGGATCAGCGTAGATGGGGCGTTCTCTCGGGTTCGCCCTGTCTCCGCCGGCGTCCCACAAGGATCTGTCCTCGGCCCCGTTCTGTATGTACTGTACACGAACGATCTGCCTGTTTATCCCGGGGTCACGTTATCTCTATTTGCCGACGACGCGATGTTTCATTTTAGCTCGCTTTCGCCTTGGCGGACGAGCGTAATGTTACAACGCCAGTTGGATATGCTTCCGGACTGGCTAAGGAAATGGCGGGTAGCGATCAATACGGAGAAATCCGAGGCGATCTGCTTTACGCATAAGTCCATTTCCCGATGCCAATCCCTCTCCTTAGAGGGGAGACCCATCAACTGGACCGAGACGGTGAAGTACCTAGGTGTTCGGCTTGATCGGCACTTAAACTTCAACGCTCACGTGACCTCAACCCTCAACTTGGCTCGTGGCGTTAGAGCCAAACTATCACCTATGCTTTCGCGGAACAGCTGCCTGGCTGTCCGTACTAAACTGACATTGTATCTACTGTTCCTCCGAACAGTACTCACTTATGCGGCACCCGCCTGGTGGCCTCTCCTGTCGGCCACCAACAGGCATAGGCTGACTACATTTCAGAACTGGACCCTACGCTCCCTCACGGGGTCCCCGTGGTATGTGCGAAATACCGCCATACATCGGGGTCTCCGTGTTCCCACCTTAGAGGTCTTCGTCTGGTCCCTGGCAACGAATTTGTTCGCCAAGGCAGGCGAGTCCTCTTACCCGCACCTCCGAAGGCTTAACAGCATGGAGAATGCTCCGCCTCCTCGCCGCGTCAGGCGCCCTAGGGCGCTGCTAGACGACCCCCCCTAAGTTCATCACATGAACCCCCAGCAACGAATCCCCCCAACCTTCTGGAAATCTGAACCGATCACCATCGATCACCACCTGCGCCTGCCGAAACTGTAGTCAATCATGCTGCGGCGGATTGAATGGATAGATTTATTGCCAGCATCGGCTTTGCCGATTCGGCAGGGCCTCGATCCGGGACATGGGATCTCGCGAGGTTGTGCAAATGCCTCCTTGCGAAAGCCGACTGCCCCGGTGACAAGTTCCGCCGACTCGGCCGCTGCCTTCGGGCGGACGAGCCTCTTGTATTCGCCGGCGCGTTTCTGAGTTTCCGTGGGCTATGTCCCGGCGACCAATGAGACGCGACCAGGCGTTGCGATTGGCTGAAGCCTTGATCACGATTAAGTTCCCCGCCAGCACCTGCTTTGTTGATTTGGTAAGGTAATGACCTGAGACATGAGCTCCCGCGAGGTTGTGCAAGTGCCTTCCTTGCGAAAGCTGGCTGTCTCGGTGACATTACCCACCATTTCGGCCGACGCCCTAGGGCGCTCGAGCTTCTTGTCCTCGCCAGTGTGTCACCACGTTCCCAAAGGCTAGCCTGAGGGGACCATGGTGTCGCGCCTTGGCCGGACAAGTGGCTGAAGCTAAGCACTAGCTTGCCACCGTGGTGGCCATGTTAATTCATCATGGACCCGCGGACTGCACCTTAACATCCTTGAGCAGAGCAAATGACCGCGCTGAACTGTTGGCACCTGGCGTTCATCAGGCTTAGGCCTGGACAACGCACACAAATTAGGGCGCAAGACGCCCGTGCACCTATCCATCCATCCATCATTACTTTGTTATTAACCGTGTCAGTTACCTCGTAGGTATTGTTTTTATTGTCTCTGGTTATCGTGAAAGGCCCTGTATATAAGAGTAGCAATTTCCTCGTTATGCCTTGCATAGCACTGGGGAATTCTCTATTTTTAACTAACACCTTTTCTCCTACCTCATATTTAATTGCCTTGGGCTGTGATTTGATATATTTTTTCCGCTGCTGTTCCGTTTTTTCTAACACCTTGTTATAAAATTTTGCACTTTCAAATTGGTATGCGGGTTCGTCGGGAAAATTAATAATTTCTTTTATCTCTCGTGGTGGGGGTCTTTCGAACATAACTGTGTATGGCGACACCTCGATGGTATTGTGATATGAAAAATTGAGAAAATCCTCGGTAGATGCTACATATTCATGCCATCTTTTCTGCTCGTTATGGCAGTATGTTCTCAGTAACCGTCCTACCGCCCTTAACACTCTCTCGGCTGGGTTACTATTCGGGTGATATACAGACGTCTTGTACGTTTTTATTCCGTGTTCTCCCAGGTTTTCCTTCCAAAGTTTTCCCCTAAACTGGGTACCGTGGTCCGTAATTATAGAATACGGTCGGCCTACCTCCATTATATATCGCTCTGTAATAATGTCTATTAATTTCCTGGTCGTTGCCCTAGTTATTGGGTATAGCTTTGTATATTTGCTAAAGTGGTCGAAGATGATTACGATAAATTTATATCGGTGTCTCCCACCGCTGCGTGGAAATGGTCCGCAGATATCGAGAAATACCTTTTTCAATTTTTCGGTAGATGATATGGGTATCATGACCCCTTCTTTCCTCTCGTTATCACACTTTACTTTTTGACAAATATCGCACGACCGTATCGCCAGTTGCACCTTCTTATTCATCCCTTTGATGTATGTTTGCTCTTCCAATGCCTTCCTTACTTTAAGGGCACCCATATGTCCGTACCTATCGTGATAGTCGATTATTAGCGGTCTCTCTATCGCTGGTGGAATTACTAATTTCCAATTCTCTTGGTGCGGGGTATTCCTTATAAACAAAGTGTCATTGTGTATACAATAAAATCTGTTTATGACCTCATCGCCTTCCTGTACCCTTTTTCTAATATCTCCTAATTTTGGATCGGCCTCTTGTTGTGACTTTATATCATTTAAAATATTTTTTAAATCTTCCCTGCTCTTAATAATGTGGTAAACCTTAGCTAATTGTTCTTTTTCGCCGTCAAAGGTTTGGTCTGGTACATTGACGCGAGATAAGACGTCGGCTGCTACGTTCTGTTTGCCGGGTATATATTCCCATGTGATATTATACTCTTGCAAGGCCAAAACCCATCTCGTCAGCCTTCCGTGGTTCAGCTTACAATGCTTTAAAAATGATATAGATTTGTGGTCGCTTCTAACTGTTATGGGGTACCCTAATATATATGTCCTAAATTTACCGCATCCGAAAACTACACTCAACAATTCTTTTTCGGTAGTATTGTAGTTTCGTTCGCAACTGTTCAGCACGCGGCTAGCAAAGCTAATTACTAAATGGTTACCGTCCTGACCTTCCTGATATAGGGCTGCACCTAAACTCACGTTACTGGCATCGCAGTTTAGAAAAAATGGTTTTGTAAAGTCGGGATGATGCAACATTACTGTTTCTAAAAACTTTTCCTTTATGAGATTGAGCACTCCATCTTGCTCTGGTCCCCAAGTCCATTTGTCTTTAGCTGATAACTGCTTTTGGAACCTGGCAGTTAGTTCTGAGTAATTGGACCGAAACTTTCTGTAATAGTTACAGATTCCTAAAAATGACTGCAGCTGTTTCCTGTTCTTTGGGGTGGGGAACTTCTGTATTGCCTCTACCTTCTCTTTGGATGGAGTAATCCCTTGTTCTGTTAAATTAAAGCCTAAAAATTTCACCTCATTCGCAATGAATTGGGACTTGTCTAATTTGAGGGTGATATTATTCTCTGATAATTTCTCTAGCACCTGTTCAACCCTATTACAATGGTCGTCCCAATTCGCTGAAGTTACCAGTAGGTCGTCGACGTATACTGTCGTAAACTTCAGTACTTCCTGTCCCAATATTCTGTCCATTATCTTTACAAACACCGCCACAGAATTTATTAAGCCAAAAGGTAACCGCTTAAACTGATAGTTCCTGCCCTCGAATATGAATGCCATATATTTCCTACTATCAGGGTGGAGTTCTACCTGCCAGTAACCGCATACCGTATCCCATGAGCTTATATATTTGGTTCCGTGAAACTTTTTCAATATCTCCTCTATCTCCCCAGGTGATGTGCGGTCGTTAACAATCATTTTGTTGATCTCCCTAGCATCGAGACATATACGTACCTTTCCGTTCTTTTTTGGCACCGCTATGATTGGGCTGGTAAAGGGTGAATGACTATACTCGATTATGTCGTCCTCTATCATCCTGTTCAATTCTTCCCTGACTTCGTTCTTTAGCGAGTATGCGATCGGGTACGATTTCCTGTTAAATTCCACCGGAGTTTTGAATTTTATGGTGCATTGATAATCTCTGGCTTTACCTGGAGCGTTTGAGAATATGTGTTTATAATTGTTGTATACCTCGATTAATTGTTCCGCCTGTGTTTCGCTGATCAGACCCCTTGCTTTCGTCCTTTGGAAATCCCGTATTTCTTCTAACTTTTCTAACCACAACTCTGGGTTTTCCTCCTGATATAATGGCATCCTATTGATTGGACGATCGGCACAATAATAATGGTTCACTATCGCTTGATAAGGTGTATTGTCTGTACCATTTCCTTGGACATCGATTAAATTATTGGTCCAAATTCCCTTGTTAGTTTTTAAAGTTATCACCTTACCTTCCAAATCTATTACAGCATTGTATGGCCTAAGTATATCGCAGCCTATTAGGATACTCATGGGTAAATTATTCGCCACTAATAACCCTATTGGTATTGTTATCCCATTACTAGTCATCTCTAATGACACCTGTTTCTTTATTGATTTATTTTGCCTCCCCGTTGCTCCGAATAAAATGATGTTATTTATAGGCAGAGTGGGTATTGGTAAATTACTATTTTGTTTGATCCTCTCTAACTCAACACTATCGATAAGTGATACTTTGACCCCGTGTCAATGAGTAATATCGCTTCTATGCCATTGATATTTGCTTTGATCTGCACGATACTATTATTCCCTTGGTTACTACTTTTAATGATATTGTCACCCTCTTCTAATAACTCCTCTCTAATATCCTTAAGATAATTATTTATTCTTAATGTCCTAGTCCCGTCTTTGTCCTGTCTATGTTCATAACTAGTCACCCCATAATATTGGTTCAGTGAAGGGCGGTTTTCCTTTTCCACTGCCGCATTTAGTTTAAATGAGCCACGGTCTCATTGGCCCGGTCTCCCGGAACATTGGGTTGCTGACCCGTCTGTGTTTCCTGCCTGACCTCGGGATTACCATTAATAGGTTGGCTATTCGTCGTGTTACCCTGGCTACCTGGCGCCTGTTGTGGGTAAAACATGTAAGTGGGTACATTGGGTGGATATGGCCGTCGGTTATTGGCCATTGTATAATTTACCTGGGGCCTATATTCGTGATTTCTCCTATCGCCTCCTCCTTGGTCTCCCCCGTTACGATAACTATTGCGTTGACCATAATTATTTCCCCTATAGTTATTTCCGCGATAACTGTTTCCCTGATGGTAGTTTCTACCGTAATTATTCCCGGTGTAATTACCTCTGTTTGGTCCCGGATAGTTGCGGTTATTTGGACCCTGAGTGTTATCACTTCGGCCATTTGGTGGGGTATTATTATTCTGACTATTTGTGTTCAGGTTATTACCGTTTCCACCTCCATTCCGGTTTGGTCCGTTATTGTTGTTATTGTATTCTACCTTACGATTGGGGGGTTGGTAATCCTGGAACCTCCCAGTGGATTCACAATTTTCTAATAATTTGGCCAGATCGGCTATTTTACTGAGCTGTTGGTATAATTGGGCATCTTTGATACCATAGCTGTAATGTCCAGCTAATTGCCTTACCAAACATTCTTCTGGGATCGGCGGTATCAACTTCCTTGCTAAACATACCTTTCCTAGGAAATAAGACGTCGGGGACTGTCCATTGGACGCGTCGTATTTGCCATAGAAAATGTCCATTCTTACCCTGTTTTGTGCAGTCTCCGACCAATACTTCTCCTTGTACTGGCGTTTAAACTCTACTAAATTCGTGATTTCGGGTCGTACCGCTATCCACCAGTTATCCCTAGTGTTTTTAAACGTCTCGTCAAGCATCTCTCTTATCCTGTCCCACCTTGTTTCTCTATTTCTCCCAATAAACTCCTCCATTCTTTCTAAAAATTCCATTGGGTTTCGTCGATAGTTTTGGAAGTTGATTACTTCCCTGTTTTCACCATGACACGTATGAGTATTTAATATAGGTGTGTCTCTCAGCGCCTCTAATCTTTCCTGCAGGTTCTTCTCTCTCTGGTCTATTTCCAGTATACTATTTTTGTTAGTTTTTATTTGCTCGTCCAGCCTGTTAGCGATGTCATATGTTTTCTGCATCCTCTCTCTAACGTCTTTCTGGACTTCTCCCACCTCCTGCATGATGGCGTCTTGGTTCTGCCTTACCATGTTTTCGAGATTTCTAACATCTTGTTTGGTCTCTACTGTTTGTTCCTCTAGATTTTCGAAACGTGTATTGTTTCCCTCTTGTAACCTTTCCAACTGTTTCTCCATGTTTTCGACCTTCCTGTCACTATCGATTTTATTATCATTGATCGTTTTGTTTACTGTTTCGTACTTTATGCTAATTTCTTTTTTCAGGGACTCTATACTTTTTTTATTCTCATCCTGAAATATCTCCAGTTTTTTCCCATTGTCATCTATTTTCTCGGTTATATCCTTCCTTAAAGATTCTATGTTTTTGTCTAATTTCCCCATGTCTTCCTGTCTATTTTTATTCATGGATTCTATTATTTCCTCCTTATCTTCCTTCATTCTTTGGAGCATCATCATTATTATATTTGTGTCAACGCTCCTTGTTATTTTTTCTGGTTCGGGTTTCTCTGTTTGTTCTACCATTTGTATGGGTTCTTCTCCCGTTTGCTCCTCTAATTCGTCTGCCGTTTGTACCGGTCTTTCCATTTCTAGTGTGGGCGGTTCTAATTCCGTTTCCTCCATTTGTACTGCCTCTCCGTCTTCCACACTTAACTCGGGTTCCACATTCTTCTTCACCTTTTTTCCCTTAGGTTGTGGCATTTTGATCTGTTGGTAGTTGCCGGGCTTGTTCCGTCTTTTTCAAGCCTCACTAGTTGGGCTGCCAATTTATAACGATTAATAATAAGTAGAAGGGTGTAACCTTTTTCTAAGATATTCTTCTTTAAGCCCCACTGTTGGAGTCGTCAATTTATAACAAAAGAAAAAGTGTGTTGTATTTGTGTTGTAAAATGTCGGGCGTTACCTCCGCGCACTTTTTGTTACTTACTGCTGACTGGATCCTCTGCGGTGATGTAGTCCTGTAACACAACTTAATACTGTTTTTTGTGGGCGCCACTTGGAATCGTTTGTTCCAAGAATGAAATGTGATTAATAAAGAAATTAAAATTTTTAAATCTTGCTTCTATGAAAAAATATAAACAAGTCAGTTTACCTTGAAAAAAATCAGGTAAGTTTAATGATTCTTCAAAAACAAACAAATCGTCTGAAGGACTAACATTCATAAAAAAATTATACAGTTGCAGAGTTAATAAAAAAATTCACAAGTTATTATTATTATTATTATTATTATTGACAATTTTATATATCCAATCAAGTATCGGCTAGTATTTTCAATTTTTTACTCAGTTGAAAAGCATGAGTTTAATACGTGAAAAAATCTTTACTCTCAGGACGTGACTCCTTTGAACTACCAAGACATATCAATAAGACGCTTTACAAGAAAAAATTAAGTGATTTGAAGGTGTGTGTGGCATGTGTAGTACAACTGTGTGATAAATGTAACCAGGTAAAAAAATGACTTTAATTTTGGTAACTCACGTTCCAATGAATAATTAATCTCGCACAGGACACTCCTCTCGGGTAGTTTTTCAATCTCGCCTCTTCATATGTGCACTGAATCTATTTTAAGTCAAAATTACGATCATTTACTATTTCCGCACTTTTTGTAAAAACGTTTGGCAGTAGACTCTCGTTCAAACGCCGCCACTACGAATCATCTGTTTCGCGTTGATTCAGAAATTGGCCGCCGCAGCGCTGGTTCCCATGCAGTGTAGAGAGAAAGGCTTGGTGTTTTGTTTGTTTACGTTAAGGGGATTATTGTTAAGTTAGTCAGTCTATGCGAACACAGCAGAATTCGTTCTCTATTTAAAGTTTTGGTCCCTCCTGGGCCGTTGACGTTCTGGCTGCGTGATTTCTATTAAAATTTGCCGTGTCGCTGCTCTATTTCAGCAACACTTTGGCGTAGATTCTTGTTGAGGTTAAGTCAGTCTGTTTGTCAATGTACGGGAAAAGCCTTTCTTCGGGTCTTGTGTCGATTTCTCGCCTCTCGGTTTAGCCTTAGCTGCGTTGATCAGTGTCGTGGGTGATGCTTCAGTTCTGGAGTTCAAGTTTCAAGTGTTTTTTGGGTCGAATTTGGTCTCTCTTTTATACTAATTCAGGCTGATTGTTTTCATCGACTTCCGGTATATTTGTGTAAACATTCTTTCTAGATTGTTCGAGAATAAACGAAATGGAATGTCATGGAACAATTTTAACTTCCGTCGAAGCTTTTAGAACGAATTTCTTATTCTTCATACTAAGGATATTTCAAAAATTTACTCTGGTATTTATCAAACAGTTTTACATTAGTACTCACAATTTGTATGCCATTATTACATTTAGATTCTCTGTTTTCAACTGAATCTAGTGATACTAATTATGATTGGGTTTTAATTAAATTAAGTCTAATAAGTAACACAATATACAACTCTCACCTTGGTTGTTGTCATTAAAATTCAATCTTTTTAGAACAAAAATTGTTGTGGAATTATTATGTTCCTTCCACAATCTGAACATATAACATTGCTACCTTTCTACAACAAAACAAATAAATTTTAACATAGGTAATACGTATATAATTACAATTTTACATGGCCTCTGCCCATGGCCTAGATTTTTGTCACTGTTATAGCACAATGATTAGTCTCTTTCTTTAACATATGTAGTATTTCACTAATGTACACTCAGAGTTTATTATATTGTCTATCTTTTGTGATACCTGGTTACTCTTTACATATATTATTTTTATCACAGGATGACATAGCATCATTGATTGGTCTTGAGATGTCCTTTTTCATAGTGTGACAAATCTCACTCTTATAAGTTAAATTCTTTTATAATTGACTTTATTTTCAACTGAGTTTGTTCGCTCTTTAAGGTATACTGAAGTATTGTACCATTCTATTTTATTTTTGTTAGCATTTTGTAAATATTTAGCCGGATATGATTATTTTTGTACTGGTTGATTGGCTCCAGCTATATATGGTATAGGTAAATATTTTGCTAACTTGACTATTACAATGTTAAAGTTAGTCAAATATATTAGTATAGTCGCTTTATATTATATTTCAACTTTCTAATGCAATTTGGTTGCATTTTGGCAACATTAAATCCATAAATTATACAATATTATATGCCAACCACATGTTTTTAGTTAATACTGTTTTTGGCTATTTCGACTGACTTTTGTTCATTTGACAGCTTTATTTATTTAAGATAAATTGTTCACTTTTGTCTGCTTGACAATTACATATAGTTTTTATTTCAATCTGATAATAATTAATTTTTTTTCATGAAGTCTGGGTGTATGGTCTCAAATCCAACACATTAATATTTTTTGTCATAACAAATATATAATTTTTATTTTAACTTAGATTCTTTCTAATAATGTATTTAAATCATTTAATACATTTATTTTATTTACATTACATAATATAATAATGGATCATGTCCATTCATTCACAAAAAATAGTTCTTAATACTCTATTCAGACTTAATAGTTAATGACTTCATTTTGGTTGATTCTGACATTATTCGTCTCTCTTATATGGTTTTTTCACTGTTATTCACTTTAATAATATATATGGGGTTTGTGTCTTAGTCATAGTTTGGTCGTTTTTCATGTTAGTAGTAATAATTATAGACAATATTACACAATTTTTTAGGACTACTTGGGTTCGATACTGTTCACCTCACTTTCCTCTTATGATAACTTACTATGTAAATGATTTCCTTTATGGAACGTTCTGTGATGTTACAATGTACATGCCACGCCTGGTAGTTTCCCTACATCGTAGACGTAAGGCTATCATTCATATCATACTGATTTTCTCTTGACCCTTAGTTAACTAGTTGGCTAGTTAATTAATTAGTTAATTATAGTGCTTATTGTCACCATTTCCTCTTTTGTTGTTGATAACGCATGATATTTTTATTGCTAATTATTATTTAAATATATTTCTCGATTGACGTGATACAGTCAGATTCAGCGGAATAAGGAGGTAAAATACTGGAATTGGTGTTATATAATGTTCTGCCATTACAGTCCCTTCTTCTAACATACATTATCGTAACTATAGTTTTGTAGTTATGTAAACATAATTTAGTAATATTACACATACACGAGTCGTTAGAGTTTTATGGAGGCCGGTAATTTACAGTCCTTCTCCCATTAACCTGCTGATTGCTGAAAAGTACCGTATTAGCATTACAACACTGTTAACTGTTATCCAAATGACTATAATACTGTTATTTACCCACACAATGTGTGTATCATGACGTTAGTTAAGCACTGCTACTAAACAAATTAAACACGGTTAAAATCGAAACTCATATAGGCCTATGAATTTAATTACCTCTCTACAAATTATTTTTGAAAATTATCTTTCAATGTAAGACATCAAAAAGTATAACGTTTTTTAATTTACACAATTTTAGAAAATGTGATCTTCCTCTGTTTGCGTTACACAATTGCTCGAGGTTTGTATGCTTTGTAATACGCACATGGCGCTGAAAAATAATTACAATTCCTAAGCTACCTGTCACACAATAAAGACAAGTAAAGCACATTCCCAATCACTAATAGAAAATGATATACGGTATGCAAAACTTGTTCTGTCAAGCCCAACGTTAAATAAAAAGTACGAGAACAAACTAAGGTTGTTTTGAGGTAACAAACTACAGCGGCATTGTTATAGCCTAATTAATCAGATTTGAAAGTCACGATTCTACTAATCCGTTGCATAATCTTGAAACGCATACTTAAAACATATTAAACATATTAATCATAATAAATCACAATTACTCATATTGTAGATTATAGCCTATGTGTATGTTCTTAGCATAGCCAAAATAAGAAAGACACTAGCAAATAATTGCAATTAATTATTTATCCGCGGGAACTAGCTATTTTATTTAATGAGCAGAAATAAATTTCATCTAAATAATAAATGTTCCACTGATCTTAATACAATATTATATCGTAACAATATTGTATCAAAGTGATTTAAGTTATGCAAACGTATGTCCGAGGGAAGGAGCGTGCCATGGCTCGCCGAAAGGTACAGTATTGTTTGTCTCTCGGCAGCTGGCTACCATGAGTCGCCCGGACATATTTGTGGTAGTATGTATTTTACTACGACTGCGGAATCATTTACTGGGAATATTTAATTTTCTCACAGTGTTTATCTTCATGTTTGCGCGGTATAATTAATAGCCGTTGTACTCTTCTGGCTTAGTTAACGGATATAAAAAGCCGTTGACGTTGAACCCCACCTGTGATGTTTGCCGTCAGGTCAGCAGTCTCTTTAGTGACATGTATTTTTCTGAGAGTGATATGTACTATTAATTCATACATTTGGCGTAATTCATTATTGAATCTAATTATTGCTGAGCACGGAAGCGTGGGCGAGTTTACTTATAGAAGACCTATGTAACTTTTACTTTTTTACTTTTACTTTTAACATTTTATAATACACATTTTTGTATATGTGTAGTAATTCAGAAACACTCAGTGTAGATGATATACCCATGATATACGTAAGACAATTTACCAGTAGAACTTTTTCTGCCGAAATGTCAGTTTTTGTTAATTATTATTTAAACTGCATATAAAATGTGATTATTAGTTACACAGTTTCAGTATGAATATCCCGCTACTTGGTAATATCCCGCGGTTTTCATGAGGTCCCTTGATGAGCGTCTTAATGGGGTTTTACTATATTCTTTTACTTCAAATAAACAATTAAGCAGCTAACTTACTACACAACATTAATTACTTTCTGTCTTTTTTGAACATTTGCGGATTATCCGTGGCGATCCTGCCACCCAATTCCGCGGATAATCGGGAGTTTACTGTATATGATTTCAGGGCTTCTAACTGTCCATGTAACTGTCAATAGCAACATGAGTCTATATATACTGTTTACTAATTCTGAAACTATTTATGAGAAGAAACCGGTTGCTTCAACAGAAAATAAACAGTATGTTTTCAATCCAACCATATACAAAAAACTCCTCTCGAAGTGTAAGTGAACTATAGTGAATAACACTATGTATTGTAAGATTAATTTTTGTTTAAAATATAGTGCACAAATACTTTATTACTCAATATGTTAATAAAATATAATTTGCGTTTGTGTCACATTTCAATACAAGAATAATATGTTCAATTACACTTTCAGTCCAACGTACAAACCTTGAATGAAATAATCAAGTCGATTATTAGATTTCGTTTGTTATTACCAGACTTTACTTTTAATTAGCTAAATATGGCAATTATTAAAACTTTCTAAATATAAGAAAATATCAACTATCAGTATTTTTTAATTTATGTTTAATTTAATTAACACTATAATAATACGCCTGTTAATATAAACTGAGCATATATAATAGTAACGCAATATTGGTTAAAGAAACGTCCCTTCAAAACTAAAAAAACTTTAAAGATTTCTTATAAAAACAAATTAATTGACGTAATAAATATGTAATAATTCTTTGATATTCAGATGATGAAATAAAAAAGAGACCGAATACGAATAAATTATGTAAATATATACAGTTACATTGTATAAGCGCTGTAGTTCAAAAGCGTTTTTATTTTAAGAGAAAAAGGACAAATGTATTTTTAAACTAATGGAACAATCGTTTTTTTTTCTTGGAGAAAGATACAAAATTTTGAGGCGAAGAAATGAAATGCGAAAATGAAACCGTCTGTACAAGATGGTTGTGAATAAATGATAAATTAAAAATCTCACGATAATAAAGAAAAGAAAATGAAGACCACAGATAGCTCCAAATTTTATTACTTGACTCACAAACTAAGTTACTTGACTCACAAACTAGAATTTAGTTTGTTTAAGAAAGAAAATAAAGCTTAGTTTGTTTTCAAGGTACTTTAATAAATTTAGGAGATTCACAGATTTACCGTACAAACGTTTCAAATATATTAGATCGAAAGTATCATGAAAATAATACTTTCATGGATAGACATGAATATAACAGAAATCTTTTACGCATACTACAAAAAAAATTTAATGTAATGTTTTATAATGCTGCTATTGTGGTGTAGAATTCAAGTCACCTATACTATGTTCAAAGAAAGGAGAGGCCTGACTTTAGACCTGTATTTCTTTCACGATATGTCAGATAATAAATAATATACCTTTAAAACCTTCATTTGTTTTTATATACTTTCGTTTTATTTGAACTTTTTTTTATTTTATATTGCAGTCAAATGCGAAAAAAACACGGTTTTTACTCTCTCCTGACCAGAACGTCTAAAACTGTAAACAAACCAAGTGTCAGGAAACAAAATTCCTGTTATAGTATGATTTGTACGAGTACATAAATGTTTTCTATCTTATTTGAAAATTATATTTGTTTATTAGTAATACATTAAACTTTATTCATATTTTAACATTGAAAATGTTTATAAGGACGTGTCGCACATTTGCGCGTGATCGCTGGTGCGTGATCGAAAATGGGAACTGGTGAGTTTCCATAGAAACTACTTCTTTGTTGTCAATAACGTAGTACACATATAAAACTTCGCTTATGAATGCGACTACATTTAACTTATAATCTGTGCATTGGTAAATGAAGAATGAATTCATTGATTGGTGAATGAATAATGAATTCAATGATTGGTGAATGAACATAAATATATATCTTTTTTAGATTTATTGAAGCATTTTTGCAATGCCTGTACATTCTTCTGTAGAAAAGTTAATTTCTTCTTATTTTTTTTTTAAAAGGTCTCTTTCAGCTTAAGTCCAGCTTCTAACACAGTTGGTTCAAGGTCTTTTTAACTAAATACTAAACAAGCATATTAGTTATATTCTTATAAATTATGAATCAATGTAGTTCTTTAGTACATGCTTACGAGCAACGTGACAACGTAAGAAACACTTTCTTAACACATTGAACTTGGGTTTTGTGAAATTATGTAAAAACTATTTACATTTGTGCGGAAAGTAATAAAAGTACACAACATTATAATTACAAGACAGAAAGAAAAGTTTAAAACTTGTTCTATTTTAAACGAGAAGTGCTCTTTTGATACAACGCACTACAAATACGTAATTGAATATTATTCACACACGTAAGCATAATTTAAATATATACATGTAATTTCAGAAATATGTTAGATTTCTAAAAGTATTTTTATATATTATATGAAATATAGGCCTACGTTTTTAGTAATTTTGAATGTGAGTGTGATGTAACAGTCATAAACGTTCTTCTATTTCCTACTGACAGGTACTGGAAGCACAATTGTCACACTCCCCTTAGCTATAATGTGATAAACAATTATTGCATGAAAATTTAAATAAAATATCCAGTGGGTAGGCTGTTTATTGTGATCAGGCAGCCAGTACAGTTGGAACACATTAAGTAAACGCTCAAGAAATTCCAAAGCATATAGTACGCGTTTGGAACACTTCAGGAAGTATTCTTAATACAGGAACTTATTTCAAAATACCAAGTTTGTCAAAATATTCAGGTGTATGTAGAATTTAATTTTTAGAGTAATTCGTTTATCTACTTTACAGAGAACACTAGTATTTGTATTTAGTTGTTAGCCAATGATTTTAATAGAATTAACTTTCGAGATTTATAAATGAATTTAGATGTTTTTGTAAGTTTATCACAGACGTAAAAGTTGATTTATCTAAATCTGTAGTTGTCTCTTTATCTCTAAACAGTTGATTGCGAGTTCAGTATTAGTAGCTAAAAATTCTATATATATATATATATATATATATATATATATAGGCCTATCGTTATCAAGTTTTGAAAAATATGTTAAACGTGTATCTATTAAATTAACATCTTTTTGCTCAAACATACCAGAAAAATAAATTTTTGACGTAAGTTACTTAAAATTATTAATTAACTTAATTAATTAAAATTTACCGTAAGAAATTGGAGTTTTCTTTTTATTTAAACAACAATTTGATAATTGTAAAATTTAAAAGTAAAATCAGATAAGCTCAAGTTACGTGAAAAACTTAAAACCTAGTTTATTAGTTCCGAAATATTTCGACAGAATAATAACGTGTTCTGACTTTACGCTTGAGCGTAAAATTTACCACTGTGTTAGTATAGTATGAGGAAGCGTTAAGAGTTGTAAAATGTAGGTCGACGAATTCTGTAGCAAGTATAAGTGCCGTCTATTTCTAGAGCAAACGCGTTCGATCCACTTAGCAACCTGTTGGTGGCACTTGAAATCAATTCTAAACTGCTGACAACACTCTTAGTATTTAAGCATTGTCACGGGCCTACGGTGAAACCGGATTTAAATTACTCTGCCGTAACAACGTATTACATTATAGTACAATAAAATGTATTTTAAATTATCAAATAAGGAAAATTATGTCTTGATGAAATACAAGTTTATGGGAAGACACTCATTCCCTTATTTTGCGTATTCTTGTTCACGTATTCTTGATCTATAGACCGTTAAGAATAATGGTACTTACTGAATCCAGTCATTTCATATGTCGTTAACAAGTGTGAAAAGATGCTGGTCCTATATATATATATATTGTACTGTTTTTTTTACTGATAGAATACAATAGAATACACAGGTATTGTAATTATTTAATAGTATAATACAATGAATAAATGTACCTACTGTTATTATGTTTTTTTATTTACCAGTACAAGTAAAGAAACTCTTTCTCTGAGGGTTAATGATTGTTAAGTTATTTTATCGTATTTACGATTGTATTTATTATTTTCTTTTCTTTAAACCAACCCAGATTAAGTTAATAGGTAGTATTTTGATAATTAACCATGTAAAAATAAATAACATACTAATGTAACTTAACCGTCTCTGAATTCTTCCAGCTGCCACGGGTTCACTTCTGGTTGTTGTTTATCTTTTTTCAACAGCAATATTAAGCTTGGCAATCTGTTTCTTCACACAAATCTCTTACTGCTCTCACCGCTGAATGCCGCTCTACAGGACTACTGCAACACAGATGTCTTCTCGGAACACTTAATTATCCTTTATGGCCACTTAAACTCTTCTCCAGTCCAAGATGTTCCACTTCTGTCGTCGTTCTATCAAGGATATTGTTATATGTCTCGTATTATTATTTATTTATTAAATATTATAATCAAACTCTGATATCACGATTCAAAATCGTTTACTTTATTTTCTTTTCCATGTTACATTAACTTTATGATGTACAACTGTTATTTAATGTAATTTAAGATTCTTCATTTAGTTACTATTAGATATTTAATTTTAGACTAATAACGTTTTTTTTATCAGATATCATTGAAGACTAATGATGTTACTTGTATTAAATATAATTGAAGACTAATCCATTTCCTTCATCACTATACAATACAAATTTTTTTTAACAATTTAACAATTTGCCACTATGATAATTCCCTAATTTATTTATATCTGTTTATCATATACCTATTAAAACATATATCATTTTTCTATTTCTTACTAAACATCTTTATTTTACCTCTAATATTCGTAATTCTATTGGTTATTTATTAAATTATAATTTTATTACTCTTTACTCTTCTTATAACATTCATTTCAATTTCATATATTATTTTCTGAACATATAACTAAATATGGTTTTACATGTGTGATATATTTGAATTTATCTAGAAATTCGTAGTTTGGATCTACAGAGAGACTGTCTTTCTCTTCTGAATACCCTGTGCATGTTATTATTCTTAAAACTCCATATTTTAATCTGTATTATTTGAATTAAAACTCTCTAACTAAAGAAAAATATTAACTAACAATTTTTAATAGCATAGTAACCACTTGGTGTCAAAAGTTTGTATACATCTGGCCAAGTTATCACTTGCAATCATGATGGCCCAATGTTCACCGTCATTTACTGAATTGTATGATAATTTATCATATAAAACGGAAATCTAATAAAAACTCATGTTGCTATTCGCGGCTATTATACCCTATGTCACCCTTGACAAAAATTCGAATATGAACTGTTGCCCTTTAATTATTTTTAGGTGGCGCCAATCATCCGAACACCACTTTTTAGATACCTATATAGCTGAGGATATATCTATATGTTTACAATGTTTCATTAGGAACCTTCTCTCTAGACTGTCATAAAATTGAAATAGATACCAACACAATTCCTATTATCTCTCTTGACATAATGAATATCTCATTTCAGTCACAGTACGGCGATAAATACATTTTAAGACGCATTTTGAATGTAGTTATATAATTAGGTAGGAGTATTAAGTTACCGTACGTTATAATGACAGTACGTTATTAGTTAATTTGTAATTTATGATGTAATTTGTAATATAAATTACATTACATTGTATTAAACTATGTTAATAAAATATTATTTACTCCTGCTTTTTTGTTTTGTTTTTCTATAATTTTGTTGCACATTTCTGTACTGTACTGGTTAATTTTATTTCAGTGTACTATTAAGCTTGACTAATGTTTTAGCCATTGGTCTAAGTTTTGTCATCGCAAAATATTGTGAACAAAAAATAAAATTTTATCATCAAAATAGAAGACACGTTAAATCTGCTGGGGTTGTAGTTTGGTTATTATATGGCGCCGGACAGTTGTCAGGCGTTTAGGCGCTATTTCCGGGCGTCGCGTGGCTACGTACTAAAATGTCGCATTTTCAATTAGCAGAACTGAGCGTAGGAGGTGCTCGCCTGTCACTCACTCTGACTTGGCTATATTCACAAAAAGTGCTGTATTTTTGTGAAGCTGACATCTGATTTTCTCAATGTGTGTAATAACGTGATAGAAATAATTCATACTGTAGGAAATTAGTTAGTTAATTAATTAGTTAGTAGGAATTATTACTTTTAATCCATTATACTTTAATCTAGTACGAAAAAACTACAACACAGTCAATCACAGCATTCATTTATCCTGAAAGTAGATCATATTTACAATATTATTAATATATTTTAGGCCTACGCTTTATCATAAAGTTAACATAAACATGTATATAAGGACATATATATTGTAGCGTGACAGATGTTTGCATAATATTGAATGGCAGTTGATCATTAGAATAATGAAGTTATAATATTTAAATTTGGAAGAAAGCATTAAGTTTAATATAAATAGATTAATTCATAGCAACTGTGGAAAGAAATCATTATTATAAAGAAAATACAAGTTAAAATAAAAAGAGTTACTAGTGACGAGTCATCCAAAACCAGTCTCATAACCAAAGGTTTTCAAGGTATAACCCAGGAAGGTAAAATAGTAAATAACAAAGCAGTACACAATATGACCAAACCCACAACGAGGGAGAATAAATAAAAGAGAAACCCTAAAATAAGCCAAGATCAACCAATACAGGTTGTGTATTTCTGAATTAAAGAAGAAGATGGAGAAGATCCCAAGAAACCTGATGGCATCAAGAACAGATGGAGAAGATACCAGTCCCAGAAGGCAGGAGAAAAGAAGACTGAAGAAAGAAGAAGAGGGCAGCATCCTGAAGAAGACGTCATACTCTTATAAAAGACACCCAAATCCCTATATCCCCAAAATAAATATCTAAAAATAAAAGTATAACGAAATAAAAACCACATGTATACAAATTTAAGAGAGAAGAGTGTATAAAGTAAAAGTTTCCTGTGAACTAAGATGAAACAATAATATAGTACCCATGGAACAAATCTCCATTGAAAAAACGCTAACCAATTTATTATGTTAATAAGACTATACGACCATTTAGCATTAACATAATATATAAGTGAAAGTGAACCAGTGATAGTTTTGGGTATTATAAAAAATGAACCTTGTGTTTCATTCTTGGCAATCACAAACATTGGATGCAATGAAATATGCATTTTTCAATGACTTAAAATATGTACGGTGACAATATGTTGTTCATAAGACATGAATCTGTTTAAAATAACATTTTTGTTTTACATGAAAAAAGAAAAACAGATTTCATAGTGCTTTGTGAACGGTTCATACTATTTATTTGTTAATGACAGGGTACAATTCCCCAAAGACAAGGTATAAAAGACTGTATAAAAACTGTAGAATCCTACTTATAATAATAGTTAGAAATAAGAATATAAATATAAGGTTTTAATGTATATAGTACAAGAATGTTTAAAAATGTTTTAGATATAAGGCCATTTGTTTGGGTCTGAAACAACTAACATCAGAACTATAAAAATAATTACCACTTGTAAATAGTAGAGAGTAATTAAGATGTTAGTTAGTACAAAACCTTTTTTATAAACCATGTTTACATGTTGGAAATGGGAATTTTGTTGCAAAATGTCTGATTTGAAGACAACCATTTATTTAAAAAAAATGTTCTTTATTTGTTTAACTATTATTTGTATTGTAACGTATACTAATTGTTTTTGTGTAATTTGAAAACATGTTTAATTTATAATACTATTTGTAAAAAGTCAGAGAGGGTATCACACATCATATATTGTTTGTAAATTATTTTGTAAGAAAAATTGTTAAAAAATCATAGGCCAAAAGAATGGAAACCAAACTTCATCAAAACAGAGAAATTGCTCAATTAAATGCAAATAAACAAAAGGGGTTTAGACAAAATAAACTTGAGATCATGCCATATAATTGCACATACCATTTAGAGAGATTTTAATAAATTATATTCAGAATTATAAATAAAAATAAAATGACTAAACTCAGAAATTTAGACATGGGCGTCATATATTTCAGAATAATGTTTCAGAATACAACTAATTCAATTAATTACCAGAAAATAAGGGAATAGGAACCTTTTAATACAATATAGAATTATTAATATTAAATATAACTGATAAAATGGCTGAATTTATATAATGACAGGAAGTAAATTTTGATGTTTTGGACTCTTCAGAGTATACCCAAACTGAAAGTGAAATTACTATTTTTTGGACAGAAAACACTATAAAATGGCATTATTTAATCTGAAAATAACCAGAATGAACTGAAAGATTAATGTAAATCAAATCTAGTGAATAAAATTGACAAATAACCAAAGTTTAGGCATTCATATAGTGAAAATGTAAAAATGTACACAGGATGTGAAAATATTTTTGAACAATGTTAAGGATAATATTATATGGGCTAAGAGTTTAATTGAAACTGAAGGAAACAGTTAGTTAATTATTGGTAGTTGAACAGTTAACATGACATACCTTTGAAAACGTGAATAACCTAACCTATAATCGTCATACAAAGCGAGTGTATAGTGAGTTATTGTGAAATCGCGAGTGACTTGTAAAATACTTCTGAAACTATCATATTATAACAGAAACGATCAAGTAACACTCCATAACACAGAACAATATAAATCTACTCCGAAAAACACCATAAAACACTAGAAAACTGTATAATACATTAAACCAAATTAGTGACGGAATCGGAGAAAGTGTTTGAACTAATAATTATACAGATACACTAAATACAACCCAGAATCACTACACCAGTCACTACACAACATATAACAAGAGATTTGCGGACACGAGAACAGAAATATTGCGTCAAAATACATTATTTGGAATGCAGCAGCAACGAGCAACATTTTCATCGACTTGACGGCGGCCATTTGCTTTGACAGTTCCAGTGCCTCTTCTTGGTTCATCACAGCTGTTTGGTGAACACAATTATTATATTTACAATTTATTATTCAATGTCTGTGTTTATTAATAACTATTAATTTGATTGTAACGTTATACTTTTTAAATATAAGCCCGATTTCTCTGACTTTGGTAATAACTGGCTGTTTAAAGAACCCTATATAATTTTTATATCATATACTTGTAACTTTTTTCGATATCCTGAGAATCGATACTAATCGATAAGAGTCAATATTGCTATTACTTAATAAAATATTAATACTTTTCAATACTTAATAGTTCTTTATTTCTTCAATAATACTAATTACCAATAATATAATTCTAATTGATAATCTACAAGGACTTTACCACCCGTAAGTGAAGATAACCTAAAAAATAGAAAGGTAAACAAATATCGATTGGTTTACAGACAGTCTTATGAGTGGTGATAGATTATTTAAATTATACTAAAACTTTAATAAAAATTTTCAGAAGAGCATTACACTGTTTCAAACTTCACAGCCCTATATTAATTAATTGATCCTAATTAATTAATTAATAAAATTAAAATAATTTTTTTTTATAAACATAATTTTTTTTTAAATTTCCTTCAAAACAATAAATTTTGTTTTGAAACGTTCGGCGAAGCCGAGCATATATATTTCTTCATCAACTTTACGCTGCTCGACCGGTCTTGCTGCCATTGGGACTCGACCAGCTGGGAAACTTAAGGAAGTGTTTCAGGCCAGTAAGACGTCGAGAGCCACACCAATTACACACCAATTAAACACCTTACAACTTACAGATTCACACATCAATCTTATTTATTTTATTACAAATTGGCTAGTCCAAACAGAGGGGCTTGATTACATCGGAGTCACATACTCCACAATAGCTTATTATCATCAACACAACATCATTTTATAATTTTATTACAAATTGGCGCACAACTTTAGGGGCTTTAATTAGCGATTGGAAAGCCAATAATTTCTGCCCAATCACTAGTTGGAGCTAGGCAACAGCTACAAAGCCAGAGAATTTCAAGGGAAAATGCAACGACGTGCAACATCTAAGAAACGGGCTGCGGAGGCCGAGAAAGAAATAGAAGTTGACATGGACAACAAGGAGGCGACGCCAGTAGAGGCGGAAGAGGTATTACCACCGGTGTTGTCCAAACAAACCGAACAACCGGAGGTACCCACACAGACAGGGGTAGTCAATGTTCCAGAAAAGGAGAGACCGTCGCAAACAGAGGACATGACAAACCAAGAAATGTTCAGGCGGATGATGCAGGCAATGAATGAAA
The DNA here is from genome assembly GCA_034769895.1 of Magicicada septendecula. NCBI lineage: Eukaryota > Metazoa > Arthropoda > Insecta > Hemiptera > Cicadidae > Magicicada > Magicicada septendecula. The sequence goes on from CM068368.1 coordinate 241,168,917, forward strand.
ATAATAAGAACCTAGAGTCCAAGATGGAGGATAATAACAAGAAGATAGACGAAAACAGTAAGAAAATGGGGAGTGATAACCAGTCCTTGAAAGAAGAATTAAGTGGGATGAACAAGAACATGGAAGAATTGAAGGAAGACAACCAGTCCCTGGGTAAGAAGATTGATGAAACCAATAAGAAGATGGAAGAGAAGATGGAAGAAAACAGCAAGAAGATGGAAGAGAAGATGGAAGAAAACAGCAAGAAGATGGAAGAAGAGATGGGGAAGAAGTTAGAAGAATTGAAGGAAGACAACCAATTGTTCAAGGAAGAATTCAAGTCGACCAAAGAAGAATTGATTAATAAAATTGAGAACACCAATCAGAAAATCGATGAAACCAGGAAGAAGATAGAGAAGAACAACCGACAATTGAAGGAAGAATTGAAAGAAGATAACAGGAAATTGGAAGAGAAGATGGGGGAGAAATTGGAGGAATTGAGAGAAGACAATCAAATTCTAAGAGAAGAGTTAAGGGAGGTAAATCAGGAGATAAGAGAGAACAGATTAAAAAGGGGAGAGGAGCATCAAAAATGGATTAAAGAAAGAAGAGAGGACAGATTAAAAAAGGAAGAATTAAGAAAGGAGAAGACCGAAGAAATAAAAAATGATAGCCAACCAGAACCAGAAGAAGTAATAAATGATAAAACGCAGGAAGATAGTCAACCAGAACCAGAAGAAGTAATAAATGACAAAACGCAGGAACTAGTAATGGTAGTACCTGAAATTGAAACTAACCGAAACCAGGAAGATATTAAACCAAGGAAAAGGAAAATGTATCCAAGAAATTTGATAAAAACTAAGGAAGAGTTGGAGATGATGAAACATGGGTTAATTGATGGCAATAATATCCCAATTACCTATGACAAAGACATCATGAATTTTATGAATTATAGAAGGAGAATCGAAGTAATTTCAGAAATAATTTACCACAAGACAGTAGTTTACCACTGGGAAAGGACCAGAGGTAAACAGAATACGACATGTGGACAAGATCAATATCAGCGCAGAACTGGACAGTGGATGTCAGAAAGATGGAAATGTGATATCGTACCAGACTGTAATGACGGCACAGGTGAATCACCAGAATGTATTCCATTAGCGTGCCATCTAGGACAGTTCCAGGGTACGGTTAGACTAAAATATATTCCTTCAGAGTGGATATGTGATGGTAAACCAGCTTATGGTGTTTCAGATAAACAAATAATAAGTGATAACCCAGATGAAGATCCTCACAGATATTTGTCAAGTAACACAAAACATGGACCAGAAGAGTATTGGTGTATACAATATGATGATAGAGGGAACCAGCCCAACAATTACGATGGCCCTAACAACCCGCCGCATAATAACCAGTTTATCGGTAATTTTAACGGCGTTAGGAATAACAACCCCTATTCATACAATAGAAACAGTTTATACCAACATAATAACGTCCCATACAGTCAGAGAAATCCATATCCCAACAATAATGGTGACAAACCTTACCAACCTAACCGAAATTACTATCATGATAAATTTAGTAATAAAAACAATAACAGTAGTAATAACCGAGTGTCGCGCCCTAGGGTAAATTTTATAAGAGCAACTGAAATGATGGACCCTGGTTGACACAAATACCACACGACATCAAGAAAAGGGACGGATCATGATAACCGACTACGGCGAAAAACAATGTTGAAGGAGACGAAATAAATATCATTGAAAGAAAATGATACGAAGAATAAACATAGAAACAAAACTGGGTTTTATGAATGAAGACTATGTAAGAAAATGAACATGACCAATAAGAATATGAGCAATGGAACGACATAAAGAAAATCGTCCATCTTCCTGGGTATATAAAAGAAAAGAAAAAGTGGAGATCAACTTATTAAAATATAATAATATGGGCCAGTGTAGAGTACAATATAACCCCATATGTTGTGGTAAATGATAAGCATAACAATACATATGAGTTGAAGGAAATCGTTTCAGGAAAGATCAAAGGAGTGTACAATCAAGCTTCTATGAAGAAATATTATGAAGAATGAGTTGTGAGTTTTAGAATTTTGAATTTATATATATTTTATTTTAAAAATTCAAAAATAATGTAAGTACATCTTACAACCTAATATTTTGAGAAGAACATTTTGGAGAATTATAAAAAGAAGGAATTTAGAATTTTTATTTATAAAAATTTTAAAATAATGTAAGTACATCTTACAACCTAATATTTTGAGATGAACATTCTGGAGAATTAAAAGAAGAAGAAATTTTAATTTAATAATTTGAAAAAATTCAAAAATAAGTAAGAACAACCTACAACCTAATAATTTTGGAACAAACTTTATGGAAGAAAGAAAAAGAAAGACTTTTGAATTGAAATATAATTATAAAAATTTAAAATTGAGTAAGTACTTCTTACTACAACCTGATAATTTAGAACAAAACTTTATGGAAGAAAGAGAAAGAGAGAGAATTTTGAACTTAATTTAAAAAATTTTAAATTAAGCAAGCACAGCTTACTACCACTGAATTATGAGAAAAACATTTTGGAAGAATTAAGAAGAAAGGAATTTTGAAGTTAATATACAAAAAATTTAAGAATAAAGTAAGACTAACTTACTATAACTAAGTTTGTGAGAAAACTTTATGGTAAATAATTAAGAAGAATTTGATTTTGGAAAAATGCCAAAACATTCAGAAATAATAGTAAGATAACGGTACTATAAACAAGTCTGAATGAAACAATTCTGGGAATAAATGAATTAAACAGAATTTGAATGTTGATAGAACGTCAGAACTTTGAAACAAGATAAGATCAACATATTACAAGGATTTATGAGGAATATTGTTCAATTAAATAAAAAGAATAGTTTGAATTTTACATTAAAACTAACCAAGTTCAAAAAAAAAAAAAATAATTATGTGTCAATTATGATTGAATTGAGAAGAAAATAAAGTGGTTAATTCAGAAAAGAGAATTAACGTTTATCCAGAATAAATGCTAGATATTCACAATAGCATTTGAAGGAGTAGAGAAGAATAACAAGAAAGAGTGTAATATGCCAGAGAAGGAAAAAATTTGGAAGCAAAGAGACTAATTACCTATGAAACGAAAATGAAAACAGTTAATTAAGAGCGAAGAAGAACAACTCATACCAAACATATGGAGAAGATGATTTTGAACCAATGATAATAATAAGACCTATATGAAATGCAAAGAGAAGAAATACCACATGAAATATAATATAAATGAATTAATGCTAATGAATGCGAAGACGGATTAATAACTTTCTAAGAGAAAGGAAAGAACCAAAATGTTTAAATAAAATGATCAATATAACAACCTGTATATCTAATGTAATGATACAATGTTAAAAAATTAAATATAATATATTAAGACCATTCAAATAATGAATACGAAAGACTATTTATAAAGACCATGCTAATACTATGAATAACCAGAAGAAAGTATAAAGAGAATTCAGATGAAGAAGAAAGAGAGTTACACTGTAAACAGTAACCAGAATTATTAAAAGAAAGGTTTTCAACCATAATTAAATTAAATATATCAGACAAGTTAAGAGTTTTGAAAAAATATATATGTAATGAGTATAATAATGATTATGAAGATTTATTAAGATAGAAAATGTGAGATAATCTGAGAGACTACGAAGTGGAGAATCCAAAGATATTTTTATTAGTCGAAAATGAGACTACTTTTTATTTATTTATTCGATGACTGACTGAAGATAATTCCAGCAGCATTATGTTTTTTGAGCAGGGATGGATATGCCCCTGTACTCAATTTATAGAAGTGGTGTATGGCCAGCAGAGAAGTAGCGTACAGTGCCCCTCTGATCTGCCCCAGCCCACGTGATAGGGAATGTTAGGGAATTAATATCCCAAGGATACAACACGAAGTGGATATAGAAAGAAAATGTATTACAATTATAATATATCTCAGAAGACACTAACTATCCGAAAAGGATCAGTAGTAAGACAAGTAACCATATATATAAAATTAATAAAACTCTAATATAAAAAAGTCGATATAAAAATGGAGAAGAAAATGAATTATAAGAAATGATGAAATTATCATAAGAAATTATTTCATCCATAAACATGTCTGAAATAATTACTTCTGGAGGAGAGCAATCTGTAGCGTGACAGATGTTTGCATAATATTGAATGGCAATTGATCATTAGAATAATGAAGTTATAATATTTAAATTTGGAAGAAAGCATTAAGTTTAATATAAATAGATTAATTCATAGCAACTGTGGAAAGAAATCATTATTATAAAGAAAATACAAGTTAAAATAAAAAGAGTTACTAGTGATGAGTCATCCAAAACCAGTCTCATAACCAAAGGTTTTCAAGGTATAACCCAGGAAGGTAAAATAGTAAATAACAAAGCAGTACACAATATGACCAAACCCACAACGAGGGAGAATAAATAAAAGAGAAACCCTAAAATAAGCCAAGATCAACCAATACAGGTTGTGTATTTCTGAATTAAAGAAGAAGATGGAGAAGATCCCAAGAAACCTGATGGCATCAAGAACAGATGGAGAAGATACCAGTCCCAGAAGGCAGGAGAAAAGAAGACTGAAGAAAGAAGAAGAGGGCAGCATCCTGAAGAAGACGTCATGCTCTTATAAAAGACACCCAAATCCCTATATCCCCAAAATAAATATCTAAAAATAAAAGTATAACGAAATAAAAACCACATGTATACAAATTTAAGAGAGAGGAGTGTATAAAGTAAAAGTTTCCTGTGAACTAAGATGAAACAATAATATAGTACCCATGGAACAAATCTCCATTGAAAAAACGCTAACCAATTTATTATGTTAATAAGACTATACGACCATTTAGCATTAACATAATATATAAGTGAAAGTGAACCAGTGATAGTTTTGGGTATTATAAAAAATGAACCTTGTGTTTCATTCTTGGCAATCACAAACATTGGATGCAATGAAATGTGCATTTTTCAATGACTTAAAATATGTACGGTGACAATATGTTGTTCATAAGACATGAATCTGTTTAAAATAACATTTTTGTTTTACATGAAAAAAGAAAAACAGATTTCATAGTGCTTTGTGAACGGTTCATACTATTTATTTGTTAATGACAGGGTACAATTCCCCAAAGACAAGGTATAAAAGACTGTATAAAAACTGTAGAATCCTACTTATAATAATAGTTAGAAATAAGAATATAAATATAAGGTTTTAATGTATATAGTACAAGAATGTTTAAAAATGTTTTAGATATAAGGCCATTTGTTTGGGTCTGAAACAACTAACATCAGAACTATAAAAATAATTACCACTTGTAAATAGTAGAGAGTAATTAAGATGTTAGTTAGTACAAAACCTTTTTTATAAACCATGTTTACATGTTGGAAATGGGAATTTTGTTGCAAAATGTCTGATTTGAAGACAACCATTTATTTAAAAAAATGTTCTTTATTTGTTTAACTATTATTTGTATTGTAACGTATACTAATTGTTTTTGTGTAATTTGAAAACATGTTTAATTTATAATACTATTTGTAAAAAGTCAGAGAGGGTATCACACATCATATATTGTTTGTAAATTATTTTGTAAGAAAAATTGTTAAAAAATCATAGGCCAAAAGAATGGAAACCAAACTTCATCAAAACAGAGAAATTGCTCAATTAAATGCAAATAAACAAAAGGGGTTTAGACAAAATAAACTTGAGATCATGCCATATAATTGCACATACCATTTAGAGAGATTTTAATAAATTATATTCAGAATTATAAATAAAAATAAAATGACTAAACTCAGAAATTTAGACATGGGCGTCATATATTTCAGAATAATGTTTCAGAATACAACTAATTCAATTAATTACCAGAAAATAAGGGAATAGGAACCTTTTAATACAATATAGAATTATTAATATTAAATATAACTGATAAAATGGCTGAATTTATATAATGACAGGAAGTAAATTTTGATGTTTTGGACTCTTCAGAGTATACCCAAACTGAAAGTGAAATTACTATTTTTTGGACAGAAAACACTATAAAATGGCATTATTTAATCTGAAAATAACCAGAATGAACTGAAAGATTAATTTAAATCAAATCTAGTGAATAAAATTGACAAATAACCAAAGTTTAGGCATTCATATAGTGAAAATGTAAAAATGTACACAGGATGTGAAAATATTTTTGAACAATGTTAAGGATAATATTATATGGGCTAAGAGTTTAATTGAAACTGAAGGAAACAGTTAGTTAATTATTGGTAGTTGAACAGTTAACATGACATACCTTTGAAAACGTGAATAACCTAACCTATAATCGTCATACAAAGCGAGTGTATAGTGAGTTATTGTGAAATCGCGAGTGACTTGTAAAATACTTCTGAAACTATCATATTATAACAGAAACGATCAAGTAACACTCCATAACACAGAACAATATAAATCTACTCCGAAAAACACCATAAAACACTAGAAAACTGTATAATACATTAAACCAAATTAGTGACGGAATCGGAGAAAGTGTTTGAACTAATAATTATACAGATACACTAAATACAACCCAGAATCACTACACCAGTCACTACACAACATATAACAAGAGATTTGCGGACACGAGAACAGAAATATTGCGTCAAAATACATTATTTGGAATGCAGCAGCAACGAGCAACATTTTCATCGACTTGACGGCGGCCATTTGCTTTGACAGTTCCAGTGCCTCTTCTTGGTTCATCACAGCTGTTTGGTGAAAACAATTATTATATTTACAATTTATTATTCAATGTCTGTGTTTATTAATAACTATTAATTTGATTGTAACGTTATACTTTTTAAATATAAGCCCGATTTCTCTGACTTTGGTAATAACTGGCTGTTTAAAGAACCCTATATAATTTTTATATCATATACTTGTAACTTTTTTCGATATCCTGAGAATCGATACTAATCGATAAGAGTCAATATTGCTATTACTTAATAAAATATTAATACTTTTCAATACTTAATAGTTCTTTATTTCTTCAATAATACTAATTACCAATAATATAATTCTAATTGATAATCTACAAGGACTTTACCACCCGTAAGTGAAGATAACCTAAAAAATAGAAAGGTAAACAAATATCGATTGGTTTACAGACAGTCTTATGAGTGGTGATAGATTATTTAAATTATACTAAAACTTTAATAAAAATTTTCAGAAGAGCATTACACTGTTTCAAACTTCACAGCCCTATATTAATTAATTGATCCTAATTAATTAATTAATAAAATTAAAATAATTTTTTTTTATAAACATAATTTTTTTTTAAATTTCCTTCAAAACAATAAATTTTGTTTTGAAACGTTCGGCGAAGCCGAGCATATATATTTCTTCATCAACTTTACGCTGCTCGACCGGTCTTGCTGCCATTGGGACTCGACCAGCTGGGAAACTTAAGGAAGTGTTTCAGGCCAGTAAGACGTCGAGAGCCACACCAATTACACACCAATTAAACACCTTACAACTTACAGATTCACACATCAATCTTATTTATTTTATTACAAATTGGCTAGTCCAAACAGAGGGGCTTGATTACATCGGAGTCACATACTCCACAATAGCTTATTATCATCAACACAACATCATTTTATAATTTTATTACAATATATATATATATATATATATATTGTAACGTCCCGCGAGTAACTCTCTTCTCACCGCGACCTTTACCGTTTAAGTTATTACGTTAGTTTATACTCTGATAGTGTTATTTATTTTAAATTGGGAGTGTGTGATTCTTTAGTATTGACCAATAAACCACAGTATTATTTATTAGGTATTATATCTGTTCAGTTGTTTGTAAATGGGTAGGAGAGAGAGAGAGAGAGAGAGAGAGAGAGAGAGAGAGAGCGGGAGAATTCCTCTCTTTGAATACGATTTAATAGTTTGATTTTTTCGCGCGTGGCATCAGCTGTTTTCCACTTTCTAACCAATTGAAAGGTTATGTTGTCCGGCGTATTTCATACGTTCTGATGTCGGAGTTAATTTTCTTCCTCTTCTCTGCTATTAACCTTTTTCCTGTAACAAAGCTGCTATCTACAAGACATAATACACAGTCAATTACCTAAAAGAAAGGTATTTATTGATTGAATTTAGTTTAATTTTTCTGGAAATTATTACCTCCAAATCATGAGTTTACAATCGATTATTTTCGAAATCACAACATTTTTCGATATTAGTTTTTTCATATACACAACAGATGTATTCAATTACAGTTACTATTAAAATTAATAAATTATTTATCTCAGGGTTATTTTGAGGATTCTTTGAACTATAAGAAAGTCAGAAATGCTTAGTTAATAGAATCATGCTTTACATTAATTAACATTTGTTTTCTTAAAATCTGATTGAACAAGTTCGTTTTTTAAACGCCAGAGCGCAGACTACGTATTCGCACTGAAGGTAATGAAAGTAAGATGGCTGCTGTAGGTTTACAATGTACCCACGTTTTAACTATTTTTTGGTTAAATAAAATAAAGTTTATAATGTTCACACTAAGTTTTCTTATAAATTGAAAGATGTGGTACTGTTTCTAGTGTTCGTTACTTGTTGGTGATGTGCAATTTTTATTTTATTAAGGTAGGCATCCTCACCCAAGAAGTTACAGTTCAAAATTTCCAGGCCATTAGATTGTGAGATGAATTTTCTATGTTCTTCGAGTTTCTGGCACTAATTATTGTGGTTCAACGGATGTCTCAGATGTAGTTGTTTGTGCTGAATGGTTTCATTAATTTAGTATGGTGGTTTTCCCGAGTTGTAGTTATTAAATTTTTAAAATTTGCTGGAAATTATTTTTTGGTCATCTACTCACTTGAAATCCAATTTAACAATTAACAATTCTTGTTGATTAGTTACTCTTAGTAACCAAGAAATTCATGATTTTTTATTGGCTAACCTAGGTACAGTTTTAGTAAATAGGCTAGTATTAATTTTTATTATTTCTTCCCTTCTTTTAGGAAAAATACTCCTTTATAATTTTTGACTATAATTAAATTTAATTTATATAAAGTTTTTCTTCACATCTTTACATAAGCTTAGCTACTTGTATTTTATAATTTAATGATTTTTAACTTGATTTATTTCTGACTTATATTTCTGTTAATGTATTATTACTAGGCACAATTTTATTTTCCCCCCATCTCTTTATTTTATATTAATTAGTCATTATTAATTTCTTATATAACCCTGGATCCTTTAAACATAAACAAAATAATATTTTAATTACATTGATATTGCCTTTGTGGCCTAACAACACAAAACTACAACTTATTATTAAACTTATAGTTTATTAATATAGTACTGCATCTTCACTATTTGTGATTGATGTCTTTTTCAGTTTTTAACATTTACTCATATCATACTATGTTGCACTTTGTACACACCGCACTTTTATGGTAACACTTAGTACATTGTTTTTTAATTGCTACAGTGTTTTCATAGCATGATACTTAATCCCTCATTTCTGACTTTTTTTATTCTTATTATTACACAAATACTCCTTTATTTCTTATCAATACTGAGCACTGGTTATGTAATATTACAGTACATATATAAATATATATATATATATATATAAGGAACATTAGATAAGAGACTTTTATAAACAAGTTTTTATTTAGAGATTGCTAGTTCATTAACGGAATAAAATTTACCATTATTTTATACGTAGCCTAATATGACAAACCTGTTGTATCTAACCTAAGAATAACAAAACTTTAGTATAGGCCTACTACGCTTAAGTGTTTTCTGTTCAGTGAATTATTATTTGCAAGAATCTTTAGCATCTGTAGAATCAGTTTTTTGCAAGAATTTATAGCATAAACGTCTAAGTCATATTAAAAATATTGTATTTTACTAGTATTAACGTAAAATATTGTAAATTAAATTAAATTTTATGTTATTTTAAATTGATATTGTATTTATTTAAATAATTAAATTATTTATTAATTCAATTATAATTTTAAATCAAATTAATAGTTTTTAATATAGTAACAGTCTGTAGCATGAATCAGACTGGTAGGTAACATTTCAGTTACAAGCAATAGTACGTAATCGTTTAAACTTGTTGCTATACTATACATTTTACATAACAACATAACGTTAGTTACTTGTAAATACATCTTATAACGTAAAGGTTTTACGTTATGTAGCTGTAGCTCATAATGCATAAGACTGTTGATAAATGTCTTCTACTGTAGGGCTACTAGTAAATGCACACCAGAATTAGTAGGCCTATATTTAAAATATCACACTCTACAAGTCCTTCCGTCAGAAGTTGTATTGTTATTTGAGTAAAGCATTTAAAATAACCAAATAGAGAATGAAGGAAATTATTAAATTTTAGAATAATTGACTTCCATTTATAGAATCGATTTTTTTGTAAATCTTAAAGAGATTTTTCAGAAATGAGTTTCAAATAAAGACATTAAAATTTACAGATAACTTAATAAATTATATGTATACATTCACGCACACACACGCGATCTACATACGTAGTTTTAATGTACAAAATGCGATTTACAAAAATTAAGAAACACACATTTTTAAACTTTAACCAAAGATGTTTCTTCCTTAAAAATGAAAGAAAATGAAATGATTGAAATTATTCAGTAAGTGAACCAATTTTTGTTAAATAATATAATCTACTAAAAGAAATTAATTTTTTCATATTTATGGCATTAGATTTTACATGGTTTCTTCAGTTGGATTTCAATAATCGTCTAGAATGAATGTAAAATTTGGATGAATATAAAAACACATGTTACATTTTGTAATAAGCATTAGGTACATTTCATCAACACGATTGCGTTTTGCATTAACAAGAAATAAGACATGGCAAATTGGACATATCAACAGTGAAAGTTACTGTTGTAGGCTTTTTTATGGCAAGCCAGAGCAGGCAAAAATTATACCCGTTATCAACATCTTCTATAATAATTCATATGTAGTATGGACTGTATTACATTTTTGTTAGTAATATGATAGTAGCATTTTTTAGCCGCAAATTCACCTACTAATTGCTTGGAATATTAAGCAGAAAAGTCAGTAATTTGGAAAATTATATTCAAATTCCTGGACACAAATGTAGAAAAAACCGTACATAATTTTAATTTTACGTATTTTATTTAACGAAAACTTTATAACCTCAAGACGTAATTGAGATACCTTAATGAACTCTGGTATACATGTTTAGGTTTGGGCACTTTAGGCTTGATTACTAATGGCCCTGTAAATTTTAATTTGATCAAATTGTAGTTTATTAAGTAAAATATTGGACATTTATTTTAAACACAACGACATTATACTCCTTTAAATGCGACAAGAAATAACCCAGTTATGGTAGAAAAGCGTCATTTGTTTGTTTTAATGAGACCCGTTGTAACAGCTGTAGTTTAACTAAGTAATATCGTCAGCTGTTTTTATTTAAACAAATTTAATTCATTTGATCGTGTTCCCTTTCTCATTATTTGTCGCGTAATTTTTAAGAATGACTAACTACGGTTTTCGTGAAATATCATTTTGTCACTAAAGTAAACATAATTTACAAAACGAAGCATGCCATTGTTGTTTTCTGTTAATTTCAAATAGTTTTAATTCTTGTTATCCAAATTTTGATGTGTAAATATTAGTAGTTAAATTTGTTAAAATTTATTAACCCAATTAAAAAATCGAAACTTTTTCTGTTACAGATTACTGTTGGTGAGTTAATTTGAAAAAAGTAATAACTTTAAAATAAATTTTCCTCTACTGGAGAAATCGAAGTCCATGACAAAAAAAAAGCTAGTCAACAGAATTTATGAGTAGGCAGTTTCCGCCACAGCTCAATTATCTGTTATCAGATATAAAGAAACAATGTTTAGTTGTGTTTACAATAAAATTGGTAACATATTATTTAATAAGCCATAGTACGATAAAATTACAAATTACAAAGCTATTAGTGAACAAAAAAATTAAGTGTGCGCCATTTTCAAATTTGATATAAAATAACCTTGATTTTTTTTGTTTATTAAAGAATATTAATCTAAATAGGAGTGCTAATTTTTATTAAAATTATTAAGATACTTCAGTGCTTTCTTGAGATAGAAATTTTTCTCTAAAAACACGAAATGACGGCCAGACGGGAAAAGAAACGTTTTCGGACCTATGTTTATAGGAAATGTATTTCTAATACTGATGTGTAGAATCCAACTATGTACAGTGAGGACACCTTTTACGTTACACTCTTTATATTGCTTAAAAATAACATAAATTTGCTTTCAGGGGTGAACTAAATTTCAGTATTTGCTTGCTTTCAGTATTAGCAAAACTGATGATGTAAATATTATCTGTCAAAATTGTGAATGCAGTTTTGTAGTAAAACGTACTATACATCTTTCCAAAAACATATTCGTTATTAGAATTATAAATTTTTTGGTGAGAAGGAAGTCTTTTTGTTATTAAACTTTTGCAACTACGTACATTTATCAGGGAAGAGACGGTTTTTACGGTCTGTCCAATAAGGCTAAAGAAAAACATACAAAATATTAACATATAAATAACATTATTTAGACAAATACTTAATTGTTTAAGTTTATGAAACATTTGTACTTAAAAACAAAGAATGATAAAACTGAGACTGTGATATTAACGAACGCCGTTGTCGCATTAACAAAAATTATTTTCGTCGCTCTTTGAACTCGTACTCACCACCTGGAGTTTGCAGAACTAGTTAAGACTTTGTTCACAGCGTCTCACTGGCGTAACTACCACAATTCGGAACTCCTCCACACACGGCTCGCTTTAAAACGAAACACTGTTAAAACCGACGATTTATGTATAGTTCCACGTTTAAAAGTACTAAATTGAATTGGCTTGAGACAGAGCAAATGAATCACTCTATTGGTAGAAAGGGAATAACTGACATTAAATAAAATTTCATTTACACAAGTGAATAATAAAGTAGGTAAATACATGATTCTTTGGTAACACTGTATTAAGTAATTCAATATGTCCGACAGTACTATTTTACTATAATCAAGTCATAGAATTTTATACAGTTTTCCAACTCTACCAAACCTTTGGCGCAAAAATATTACACATTGCGATTCAAATTTTATTAATCAGTTACGAAAATGCTGTCAGAAGATTCCTTGCCTATTTCTCTCTTTGTAACTATTTCATTCTTTCTTCCTCCCGTCTTTCTGTTTTTGTTTCTTACTAACAAAACACATCTTCCCATTACGCAACTATAAAGTCTTATAAAGTTGACTACATTAAGTAACTTTGTAGTCTGTAATATTTCACAACCTGTAGAAACGTGCAAAAATCGTTATGGATCATGAGCTTTCAAGGTTTTGAAAGCTGGGTGTGCTTCCTGAGAATCATCGCCCCATTTCTCTTCTGCAAGGCATCTCGAAGGCGTTCAAGCGGTTCTGCATAGTCGGAATACCTCCTTCTGGATGGTTTCGTACGACAGGAGCAGGTCGGCTTCCGCAGAGAGCATTCGACGACTCTTCAACTCATCAGGGTCGTTACCAAAATAACGGACGCCGAGAACAAACATCAGTCCGCCGTTGCAGTCTAGATCGACTTGTGTGAGGCCTTCGATCCAGTCTGGCACGAAGGCCTTCTCTACAAACCTGCCTTGTCCTCCTTCCCGCCTCTTTTGTTCATCTTTTCCGATCGTATCTCTACCATCGCTTCTTTAGGTTTGCGTCGATGGGTCTTCTCATCCGCTGGACCGATCGCGGCAGGCATTCCTGAAGGTTCTGTCCTTGGACGCATTCTGTACTTTTTGCACACAAAATCTGCCTGCACAGCCGGGAGTCACTTTTTCGCTCTATGCGAATGTCGCCATGTATCATGCCGGCTCGGATGACTTCAGTTACGCTTCTGGCATGTTGCAACGTTAGCTCGCCCTGCTTCCGGAATGGTTAAGGAAATGGAGGGTGACCGTATAAAAGAATTCCAATTTCAGACCCTACGCTAAATCTCGAACTCTCATTGGTTTGTCAGAAGTCAGAAATGATGCTACCAGGCGAGGACTGAAGGTTTCTTGTCTCACTGAATTTGTTGGGACCCTGCACCTCAAAATATTTTCCCACGTCTCTGCTTCCACCTATCCCCACCTTCATCGTCTCATTACAGACGTGGGTCCGCCACCTAGACGCTACAAACACTCCCGATCACTGCTCGGTGACCCTCATAAGTCATCTTCTGACCCCACCCGCCAACATTGCGAGGTTTCACCCTCCCAGCCCTTCTGACTACACCGTGTCCGTACCGGAGATCGGCGATAGTTAGGGTTGCCTTAGGTGCCACATTTGTGCGTGAGTCCTCATTTTCCTCCCGAGACTCGGCATTGTCAAACGGCAACCTCCTGAGACTTTTGCTGGTTTTAGGCACTCCGCACGTTGTGGGCGAACAATTCCTGCCTCCCAATTGAAAGGTCTCTGAAGACTCCCTCTTTCCGCTGTTGCGAGACTCTTCGAAGCCCAGAGTCCAATCAAATTAATATCTATCCATAAAAAATTCAACGGAGGTTCCAATACTGCAAAGCGCGGGATCGCTTTTGAAGGAAACAACCAGGCAACAGTAGGACATTATGACCACCGAAGCACGTCATGCTTCTGCTCCCACTACTTGGACTTGGACTTGGACTTGGACAAAACAACATTTTTTTTCTTTTGTCCGCCGCAGCAGCAACTAGCATCCTCACCCAGCGGTCCTTTCAAGGCTACAAACATGATACGTGGTACCAGTGGCGCCCAACGTGAGTCCCAAATCATTGAGATTGCGCCCGATACAACCACACCGACGAGCTATCAGCCGGCCCACAACACTACACGGCGCCCAACAACTACAATCAGCGTGACACACGCTTCGAGGCGGACCTAGGTTTGACCCTATGCGTCGCACTCCTGTGGTCCACTCTGCCACCGGTGACCACATACCATGGCTTAAAATACGAAGACGTAGAGGGTATTATTGAATTAGCTGCGGTGCTACAGAGTTTCGCCAGAACAGTGGGCAGATTACGCGGTGCGACAACTCCGAGAAGAAGCGGCAAAGTGGGCAAGGAGGTACACCGGCTTGTAAATCAACTAGCACGAATTTTGTGAACGCTTCCTGTACCATTTTTCTGCGAGACACAACGTGACGTAGAGCTGTACGTACAGATTCATTGGTAGGGATCGGTGGAGCTATTCCTTCTACGAAAGATCAATTGCTTCGCCGATTGCAACCAAGGAGTGACGAACGCCTGAGCATCCCCATGTTCATACAGCCACGCTTTCGACTGGTCGTAACGATTACGCCATCGCCATCATTGGAGGAACGTCTGCAAAAGGCGATTAGCATAACAAAAGACTTGGATCAAGGCGACCGTCTACAACGACGTGATGACTCTGCGTGAAGACTCTTTGGATTGAGTAGGGCAGTCTTAGTAGTGCCGATCGGCCTCACCGACAACCACGAAGGAACGAAGAAGGAATAGCAGAGCCTCGGTAAATAACCTACCGGGGCGCGTGAACCAACTGGGCACGGATGTATTCAGGATTCAAAGAGATTGGCGAACGGAAGCTAAAACCAGCCTTGGACTCCGCCGCCAACTACAACTTCGTGCGAACAAACACTGTCATAGCGGACATCATGATTGTCAGGGCTTCAAGAGGACGTTCTACTGTGCCATCACTGGCTCAAGTTCAATCAGGCAGTCGTTGTTTGACGTCGGAGAACCATTCACATTGGTAGGGAAAACCGGCAGACCGTCTTCCGCTACCCGAGTTGGCAACTCCTATACCGTCGTAGTCATGGACACAATGTCGAGATGGGTGGAAGCGAAGGCGGTGCGGAACTGGACGCCGTAAATGTCTCTGCTTCGACAACGACGTCTTTACTTTAAAACAATTTATCGTTAATATACGTTTGTAGTCATAGAAATATAGTAAAGTTACACATAGCAAACGTGTTCACGAAGATGTTACACTTTTATTGTGACCGGCAATTTACGATCTCCTTTCCATTAAGTCCTAACTGATCTCCAAGTACTAGCTTATCTTAACATGAGAAAAATATACTTTTCCTACTTCGATGAATGCCTCTAAATTAGGAATGGCAGTTGACGCGTTCCAAGAGATGCTCTGTTATCACTTCACCATATTACCAGTGTAAACTATACTACACCACTATCATTGTCTTCCTTCATTCATATCTTTGGTAAATGAACTATCTGCCGACTATCTTTGGTATGTAGTATCTTCCCGTACCACATTACAAAATTATAATTACCATTTTTATAAATTATCAGAAAAATGATTATCAGAAAGATGGTCTAAAATATTATTTGTGTAAAAGATAATCACAATTTTGTACTTTTATAAGCTTGATTTAAGAGATGATTAACCTTATGAACATAGGCTACATTGTTTATTCTCAGTGGAATAATATTAACAAAAACTGGATAACAAAATTAATTTTGTTTTGCTTTACTTTTTAATTCAACCAGCTACTTTATCCGTCTGAATGACAGATTCCAAGTGTAAATTAAATTAGTTGTAAGCACTCCAAAGCTTTGCACTCTTTAAAGTCAGTAACGAAATGTGTGGATGTTAACAAACCGATGTTAGCATGTCTTCAGTTTTGTTGAAGACATTGGGGTCTTTTCCTCATACGGGAAAATAGAGAATTTTACTATTGAATTATAAAAGATTAATAGGTTAAATACTTACAAGAAAACAAAATGCATATAACAGTATACAACAGTGTGAAGTAAACGACGCAAAGTAAAGACACAAAACAACACCCAAACAGAAAAGTAAATGCGTGACAAAAGATGAGAATGTGTTTAATATATTAACCAGAGCCTATTAAAATATGTTTTGCAACGGATTTCCCTACATTGTTTAAACAACTTTTGTTAGTTACTTTCTATAACTTTCTATAGGTTTAGCTCGTGAAAGTAACAAATAATGGAAATAATGTTTTCAAAATACGTATATGAAAGCTTAGTTAACGAAATTCGGGTTTGAGTTTAGGTTGAACAAGCAAATAAAGTTGAGCATGCAAACTACAAAGTAATTTTCGATACAGATCTAGTTCAGTAAAGTGTCAGCTATAATTGAAAATTTTGTTGAACTTATTAACGCTATTGGCCACTAGAGACTGAACGTTATTAGTGCCTTCGCAAACGTTAGCCTCAATGTGAAGTTACAGCTTACAAAATTAATTTTTCATAATAGTAGTTAATACTTCTAAACTGAACCACATATTTTATAAATAACTTTTCTTACCGGTCTATATACAAAAAATATCGCTCACAAACCATTACAGCATGATGTTTTACAATATGTGTGTTTTTGTGTTTGCAATTTCTTTGTTATTAGGGAATAACAGTTTAGTTAAATAAATTGCTGTTATTGAAAACCTAAACGTTAAATGCTTTTTATCAGTCATAGTTTTTGTGATGCCTGTATCAGTCGACTGACGTTCAACTTTGAATTTCATCAACTGTATTAGGTAGTTATCTATTTATACTAATTGTCTATAAATTTTCATGAAACCATAAAAAATTTTGTAACATACTTCAATTGAAGGTACCGGTGTTATGTAATACACGCACTATAATATAAGAGGGGTATAAACAATTTTTGCTTCTATATAACTGTCATTAACTATGGAGTAACCGTAAATATAATCATTTACAGCAGTTGTTGGATAGAATGTTTTATTACAATATGCAATCCTCAATTTAGTACTGACCGTCGACCAATAAATTTTAACGATGGAAGTTGTAGCGAGGGTCAGTCAACAAGTATAACACAAATTTTACATTGTTTGTCTCGAAGTTTCGACAGTATTTATTGTCATCATCAGGACCTGTGTACGGTCAATAGAGAAAAAATCAAAAACAAAATCAATTAACTGCTATATATCAATCAACAATTTAAAATATTCATAATATTGTAATCCCTTAGGCTAATTATCCTTATGAATATTTAAAATATTTTGTTGACATAAAACAAAGTGTCTCACCTCCTCACACGCACACACAAGCAAACACTCGTGGACATGCGCGCGCGCGCACATGCGCATTCACTCAGTTAATTGAAATGGATAAGCTGTTCTAATGAATTATTTATTAAAAAATAAGTTTATAATATACTTACTCGACCATCATTACAATCTGTATTCAGCTATAACATATTTACTATGTTATATTAGGCATGTATTGCTATCTGTACCAATTCCAATACATTTGATGAGTACTGCGTCTATACTTATTTACAAATACAACTAAGGGATTATTACAGCTTCAACAGTATAAATTGTAATGCAGTATTAATTATATTTTGGAGTATTATAATTTTGTCTATGTATTTAAGTAAAACAATATGTAAGGAATGTAATTATTTTGCTGATGTGAAACAAACTGTCTCAACTCCCTTACACACACACACACACACACACACACACACACACACACACACACACACACACACACACACACACACACACACACACACACACACACACACACACACACACACACTCTCTCTCTCTCTCTCTCTCTCTCTCTCTCTCTCTCTCTCTCTCTCTCTCTCTCTCTCTCTCTCTCTCTCTCTCTCTCTCTCTCTCTCTCAATTAATTGATTTTTTTGTGTTTGGTTTTTCTCTACTATGACATCAACGTCGACACAAGTAATATAAAGTTTGTGTTATACTTGGTGACCGATGCTTGCTATACCTTCCATCGTTAAACCAGTAAGGCATGTTTAAAATAAATATTTTAAGACTCAATTCGTTAACATTCTAATCATTGGTAATGTTATAAGTTTTTAGTTAATTAACATTCTTTAGTAGTTAAAAGCGTTAACACGAAAAAGTTCTGTAATCCAACACAATCAATTTTTGTCTTCCATAGCTAATAGACAAAACGTTTAGATTGCTATAAGGTAATTATTTCCATAAATATTATATGCTGTACCAAAAACGCATTTTTGTTAATCTTTTTAACTTTCTTTGAAATAGGTTGAAAAATAAGTCGGAGATATTTATTTCATTAAAAAAATCGTGCCTCGCCAAATAACTAATACTTATGACAAGTATAAACAAATACAAACATATAAAGATTAGAAGACTATTACGTTTACTGATTAAGAAATATACCAATCATTATTACTGATGTTTATTAGAAACGTACTAATTTTAAACTGTTAATGTAAGTAATGTAGCAATTAACATTAAATATTTTGAGAAAAATAATTTTAGTAAGAAATTTGTACTTTCACATGATCACTTACAACAAATTACAGAATATACCATCCTCACATATTCTAGGGTATGTTAACTGATCTTGATTCTTGCGTAACTTACCTGTAAAAATAGAAAAGATGACTATAAACAGTTTCTTATACACAGTTTCCTATTATTACATACGACACAATAGACTACGACTGTATATGTATTATATACAGCAGTTTATATTATCACACAACCTGCCTTAATGCACATTTGCATAACTAAATCATTTGAATTTAGTTGTCATTTAAATTTACATTATTTTAAACATATTTAGTAGCCTATAGTAACAAAATTAGAAAAAACTAAAACAGTCAAATAATTGATATCTCTTACAAAATATTTATTTATATTGGTACAAAAATAAATATTTAAATTACACACACACACACACACACACACACCCACACACACACACACACACACACACACACCAAACACATGTTTCTATTTATTATACGTATATATTTATATGGTACAAATAACACCATGGTATAAAAAAGATAGACCACCATGTTATGCATATACTCCTGGCTAAAATACCAAAGCAGGCTATGAGCTATAATGTAAGCCTGCTGAAAAGCCAAGGTGTTATGAGACCTTGGATAAGATGGTGTAGCCGGAACAGACAGAAGTACCTAATCCTGGCAAACAAGAAGAAGAAGATTTATATGCACTGGATAATTATTTTACTTTTTTTAAATGTATGAGAAAATTATTTTATTAAAATGTTATGTTTGTGTAAAGACATTTATTTTATTTTATTATGCTTACTTATGTACACTACGTTGAAACGTACTGTGAGGATGACAAGTGGGAATAAACAGCTTTAAATATAATGTGAGGAAATCGAATAACAAAATTATCGAATTGTACGTAAGTACGTAAAATTAATTTAAACAACTCCATAGGAACAAAACGTTATAATAAAATAAAGTATATATGTACATATATACATACACTAAAACGTATTTAATTCATGATTGATGCATTTATAATAATACAGAAAATTCGTTCTTGTGTGATAAAAGGCAAGTGTTTGAGTCACTGCTGGAATAGCATGGCAAAGCTAAGGCATTTTCGGTGATAGAGGCTTGATTAGCTTTGCAGTATGTATAGATTTTACAATTATATTTCCTTAAAGACGTCTGTAGAGAAGAAAATGTTCCCGTGGACTAGATTGTTCTTTTTTTTAACTTAAATATAGGTTTTACCTTATTTATTTCAGTAAGGTTAATAAGATAAGGAACTACTGATTCGCTCAATGCGGTTTGGTACATTTCGTTGGACTTATGGAAATGAGTGTCACAATACTGGCTGTATGGGTGGGATTAAGGGCGCCAATAGCATATAGTGCAGCATCTGCTTCTATTAATCTGAATACGATTTATTCTGCGCACAGAAAAAAAGACATGATTTCCGGTTCAAATTACTACCCTCCATTGACTGATTTAGAGGCTCTACAATTAATAAAATTAGTATATGTTTAAAGTATTTCATAATAATTCAACTTTTTTAAAGCCACTGAGTCCTTGTTAATAAATGTTAAACAAATTGTGTAACCTCCATAAATTAATTCTTTTCCTCGAACTTACTCTGAGAGTAATTGTCTCCCCCCTCCACTCGAACATAAGAGATAAGAGGTGTCTCGTGTGCTGTGCATTAGTTCAAGATCACAGTGTGTGATACCTATACTATTAAGATTTCCCTGGGTTGTTAATTGATTTATGCGTGCTTTGTGTATTGAACGTTTTATGGTTGCCATCTGGCGTATGAAAGTATTAATTACAGAAAGAATTTAAAAAAAATTTTTCATAAGAGCAGTACCAGAAGTAAGGTTGACTATGTTAATAAATACGTCATCTGAAAAAAAAAGAAGTTAACAATCGTTAACTGTCGTTAAACCCCTTACTAAAGAATTTCGTACTTTGGCAGTGGAAGACTTCAAATTGAGATTCTAGTACAATTTGACAATTGTTACCTCATAGAGTGGATAAGCTTAAAGAAGTAAGTGGCATTGTTAAGAAATAAAATTCGAATATGAAACGAGGAAATTCTGTACTGCGAACAGCGACTAAGTAAGAAAGAAGGTCACTGTGCTTAAGAGATAAGATCTCTGCAACAATAAAAAAAAGAATATTGAGGTAAGTGGAATATCAGTGACAACAGTTTCTTAACCACATTGAATTTGTAGGAGTTGTAATGGAATAGAAATTTTATGAAAACCAGAAAATTGCATTTCATTGCTTACAACCTTTTAATACGGCCGTGATTCCATCATACCTTATGGTATAGTTTGGAACTGGGGGCCGGAGGCATGTCTGGGTTTCGCTTACACAAAGAAAAACATGAGAATCTTGGCAAGTCAGGTAAACACTACCTTTCCCGAAAAAAATGAGCATTTATCTCCAGACAGTAAACGTTTATCCTGTCTCAGCCTAAGAAAAAATGTCGAGAGAAGCACATTAAATATGGGCTGTATGTTTCAGTGAAGGAAAATTGTATTATGCAAAACATATGGGGAGAAAATTATATAAATGTAGAATACGTTAATTAAGAGTCTAAAGTATTTTGTACCTTTTGGGGGTGGGATAGTTTACTACTTTCTGTTTCTCTCTTATTAGTAATTTAATGCATTGCTTTAAATTCTGGAGACAAAATTTACTGTTGTTTCAATAAAGACAATAATCGTCCGGGGTTTATTATTGGTTTTATACAAGAAGTTTTGGCAACATTTATATAACTACTCCTCCTTAGAGATACCTTAGATTAAGAATCCCCAGTAGGGACTATATATCTGGACAATTAAATAATTACGTAAAGATATGCTACGTTCATTGAGATAGAAGACAATTCTGTAACACTCCTGAAAAGTCAAGACTGTCGTTCTACACTTTTCTCGACTAGCTCAGCGCATGCAGCCGGCATCAATCGAAGTTGAACCTGACGCGGCGTATGTGTCAAGGTCGGGGAATTACTTAGTCACCAGACTGTTCGAGCGCCTGTTTTACGGTACCCTCCTTCAGTAATATAGCAAAACAAGCGTCGTTGCATTGTTCATTTTAGACGGTATCACCATTTTAGGCGTAGATATATTTCATTTGTTCTGTAGTAACGTAATCGTATACAAATTCTACAGTACTTAATAATATGTCTTTTCTCTGTCAATACACTTCTAAAACTACTTTTTCTGTCATTTAATCTTTCTTGAACTAGATACAAATAATTTTATAAATATGGGTGTATTAAATTCTGAATCTGTAACATTTTCATTTATTGTATTCTTTTTATAATATACGCATTGTCAAAAAATAATAATTTATTTCATAAAAATTTATCTAATATTAAAAATTATTTAACGTAACTGAGTAACTGACTTTAGGGCTGACATGCTTATAACGGGCATAGGCAGAAAGCTGACCAATATAACAAACAGTACCAGATTAAAAATGAAGGTAAAAAAATAAAAGACAAAACAACGATAAATGTAAACAAATAAAACAGACAAATCACTAACTTTGTACATTATTGACGATTTAAAATATTGGATTTTGCTTTGTTACCAATTATTGTCTGTAAATACTACTGGTTTTCTAACGACTTATATTTTCATTTTGTTTCTAGTATAACCCTATTTTAAAACCATATTATTATAGCTGGATGTATTAACATGTACAATATTCACTAAACTGTAGGCTACTTATCAGTTATAGAAGAAAGACACCTTCTCTACAAATAGTACCAATACAATGTCTAAATAAATATAGACTAAGTATACCAACCAATACGGAAGGTAGAATATCTGTTCCCCTACATTTTTCTCGAAAATTAAATATCCTTATATACTGGATAGAGGATACTGGTTATATATGAAATTAACATTATTTTTCATCATTAAATGACTGAATGCGGATTATTCTAAATATGAACCTTTAATATATGTATTTATATGTTGTTGATATGTGCAAACTTAAGAAAAATTAACTAAGATCTGAAAATTCAAAACAAAATCTTGAGTTCGAGATGCAATGAACACTACAGAGACAAGATAATAAATAGATATATCCATTAGCTACTATTCTACACTTAAAAGTTCTCTTATTGCGTAGGCTATGTATACTCTTTATCATTATATTGTTACATGACGGTAAAGTACATTGCCTCATAGATAGCCAATACGAGCCACTTAAATACCTGCAATTTATGAGTTTTTTAATCTGTAAGCTTTTGACGTGAGTATCGTCTGCGTAATATAAAACTATTGCCCCGTAAACATTAAACAAAACTACAACGACATACTTAGAGAGCTGTTCAAGGTTAAACCAATTTAACAATAGAAGGAGATACGCTTTTTGTTAAGTTTTCTGTTAACTTTAACGTATGCATATTGTTCACAAATTTATGAACGCTTATTAAACATTATGTCAATCATTCTATGATTGTTTCAAAGACTGGTATATTTATTAATTACCATTAATAAATATGTAACAGATAACACTTTAGCTTTATGGACTAATGGTTATGGCGTTTACCTTGTAACCTGAAGGCCCTGGACCGAATCAATGGCAGTCCCATCAAATCAAAATGCTTTCTTGTTAGCCAGATATCTGAGGTGAAATGAAAGTAATAAAGAAAATTACTGATCACTAAATTGATGCTATAATTTATCAATTCAGATTTCCACAACTGCCGCTCAGCTGACCTCTGTTGAAATACTCTTCTGCCTCCTGTATTGTATTTGGTGATAGAGAAAGTAATCCTTATCATTAAAGTAAAACAAATACTTAAGAAAACTAAGGCGCCTTTCGTTTCCCGATGCAGTTTCAGTGCGTAGTGCTGGTTTAATCAGGAAACGTGTAGAGTACTTCTTTTCTATCAACGTCAGTAAACTTTAAGAAAATTGTATAGATTCACTCTAATATCTTACAATAATTCGCATTCGTGTAATTGGAACACTAGTAATAAGGAACTAGACTTCAGAGTCTCTGGAAACGAAAACCAGTCTGTTCCAAGCAACGTAAATATATTTACTTTAAAAACATTTTAATAAATTGCACCGTAGAAAGCCAGTTACTTTAAAGCCGAGGGACTTGAAATTTTCCTGGAGGACAATCAGGAGTCTACATAAATAGTAAGCCCAAAGCTAAATTAGAATACCATGTGGACAATTCTGTATAAACCTAATATTAAATAGTTTACAAAACAATTAATAGAAAAAACTTAGTCATAAATATTTTTTAATTCTGCATTACATTTAAATATTTATAACAATATCACGAATATAAAGTATACGTATAGAAAAAATAAACACAGTGAATGTATAAACATTTTCGAGTCTAACTAATCCTGTGAAAAATATTATTAACAAATCTTAACCACAAGGCATGTGAATATAAGGACAAGATAGACAGTTAAAGAACGATAAAGTACAGATTAAATAGTAAAACATGAAATGGTTAGATCGGAGCGGGAAGCAGGGAAGTTAGTTTTAGGAGTGGGGTGCGCACACATCAACCATGCAGCTCTTTTGATCACAAAACAATTGTTCCGAAAACAATGCGTCAAAGCTACGCACGCACATTGAGATCTTTTCACCCTGCAGCAACATATATTACTTACGAATAGAAACAAAACTTTATGTAGGTTTCAGTTACTAATAACAGAAACCTTTACAATCAAATTTCGATAACGCTTATTTTTAGGTAAAAGGATATTAGGATATTGAGCAAGTGTGTGTGTGTGTGTGTGTGTGTGTGTGTGTGTGTGTGTGTGTGTGTTGAGTAGGTGCAGTCAATGCTTGCGAGTATTGCGTGCTCATTACAGGGGTGGAAAATATAGTAAGGAAGGTGCTGACCTTTTATCCTTCTGTTATCCACCTGCGTTTTCTTTGTCTTTGATGGTTATAACAGGCAACGCCTGAAGGCTGCGCTTCAGATTTCGTCTTTCACTCTTTATTTTCCTTATTTGTGATTTGTACTTCCAGTAAAGCTGTTAGCGACTTTCATTTATTTGTTTTTCATAAATGTTTGCGCGCGCACAGAAATATGTGATGTGAGCGTGACTGTATTTCTTTGCAGATTTTTAGGAATATTACGTCTTCCATTTTCATTCGTGGGTGCGTAAACACTTTAGCTGTCTAGGTCTATTAGTCTACATGTATATCATGTATATATTGTAGCGTGACAGAAAATCCACTACTTATTAAGTCATATAAAACCATAAAAATTAATTACACCACATATGTTAAAATAATATTGAATGAGATTTAATGAAATCAAAGGAATGAACCACAATAAAATAAAAATCCTCATTACATTATATAAAAACCACTGTTTAAATATCAAAGAAAGTATTGAAAGCAACTCATATTATAAGATCAGTAATCTACCCAGGAAGCTAGGAGCAGTAAACAAATTAAATAACACCATATCAAGAAGAAAGAGAGTCAGTTTAAGAGTGGTGAACACCAAAATACCCCAAAAACAAGAAGAAGGAAGAATAAAGTTTGTGATCAGGAAGAAAACAATACCCTGAAACCTTTAGAGAAGAACGAGGTCCGTATCAGTAAATAACTTCGATGCTCCAAACTAAACATCAGTCGAGATAACACAAAGTACCTTGGTTTACTCAAGAATGAAGAAGGAAGACAAGAAGACCAGAAGAAGGAAGACTAGAAGAAGGACAAGAATGAAGACAAGAAAGAAGATAAGAAGAAGGACAAGAAAGAAGATAAGAAGAAAGACAAGAAGAAGACAGGAGTAGAGGAAGAAATAGTATGAAAGAAACACCGTTGTAAAACCTATTATTATTATTAACTACCATCAACCCCAAACCCACCAAAACGATTAAAAAGAAAGTATAACATACCAAAATCCTATAAAAATGTAATTATTTAGAAACCTAAAGTGTTGTATAGTATTATAAGAAGTGAACCTACTAAAGCGATTGTGTGATAAAGAAAATAAACAAGTCTTAACAGTCCATGATTACTAAAGGTCTGGTCTGAGACAGTGAGACTCAAAATATCAGAACCACCAGTGAAAGTGAATTTGTGTAAGTGTTTTTTGGAAATGCAATAAACTTAATGTTAGTGATACTATGACTTATCAATATGCTATATAACAACTTTAATGTCCAATAATAAACAGCATAATAAAATAATAAAATGGAAGATTTCCAGTATTTTATTATTTTAATGTAACTCTTTGTTTTTCTTTTCTTTTATAGAATTGCTAAACTGCTATAATTGTTTTTATTGCAGTTTAGCAATTCTATAAAAGAAAAGTAAGGATGGCTGCTAATTTAAACAATACGAAGAATAACTCTTTGTTTACAAGACATTTGTAAAAAATGCTAATAACTAGAGTATGGGTGGTCATGTTTACTGATGAAGGGGATCATAAATAATAATGGTTTAGGCCAGAAAGGACTGGCATTAATTTAGTATTCATAGGTTTAAAATGTTTAAATAAACTGTTTGTTCACAGCCATAAAATCAATGTGTTTGTAAGAGTTATTAGAAAATAAGATTTATATTATGTGTTTAAAATGAATTATGTTTGCTAAATAACAGCATGCATACCATTAATAATGTTTTAGTAGGTATACTGTGTTAATTTAGAAGGAGTTAAATGTATAGGTTCAAACCATGTCAGCAATAAGTTCAATTGTACAGATGGCTAAATCACGTTCATAATTATTGTTTTAATAACAGTAGTGTTAATTAAATACTACACCTCACAATAAGTTATAAACCATTTTATTTTCATGTAATAATAACTATGTAAAGTCAGAGGAGTGGTATGATTAAATTTATTTGAGAAAGACAGAAATGTAAAATTCTAAACTCTAGGCCATTTGGTGAATTCACAGAAACCATATAAACCAGTATAATTCAATTATAAATCCTGTAAACTAGCAAGATTTAGATAAGGTAAATCAGTTAACCACTACTGGAAATGATCCTATGAGTTAAAATGATAATAAGGAAATATACCTTAAAATATTGTAAATTTTCAAAATATATAAATTAATTAATTTTAAAGAGCAATGTCAAATTCAGAGACTAACACAAAAAACCAGTTCAAAGGTTTAATTTATATGTATTTAAGGAAAGGAAGAGAAATATGACTAATTAAAATTTATTATAATAGAATTAATAACAATTAAAATGGAAGAAAAATTTGTATAAAGGCGGAAATCAGATTTTGAGCCTATATTTCCAAAAGGGAAAGAAATTTGTTAATTTCCACGAAATGTCCACAGATATGGACTATAATACATCAATTTAAAAGGAATGAGATGATTAAACCAATGATAAGGTTCATAATTCATGAAAGTGATGAATAAAATAAATAAATTCCATATATAATGTAACATTGTATCGTGTGTATGGGTAATCGAAATATGTTAACAATACTTTTCAAAGATTAACTGGGCCAGATTTTGACCAAGTTAAAATAGTCTTTTGTTGAAAATCAAGCTGAATAGTTGTGTGAAAAAACGTTCCTTATAACCGAGTTGAAAAATGGTACTATGGTTAGCCATTCATATAAGTGAATCGAGAGTTAAATGAAATAAACATTTTTTTAACTAAATTTACCAAAACGTTGACGACAATAGTGAAAACTAACACCTAACTTCATTATGCGAGTGATCTAAAACAGTGGAACAATATATTTGATATAATTCACGCTACAACTCATAACCACTTTTACAGACAAATTAACCCACAGAAGTGAACGTACAAAATAACATAATTAACACAAGTATACACGGAACACTTCTTCAGAACACACCAAACAACCTAATAGACAGATTACACCAGTGCGGGAACATTTCAAACATTCGTGAAGGTAATTTTGCTGTGATTTTTTGACCCGACGACTTTCTCAATAACCTAGCCAGATCTAATAGCGGCCGTCTTGAAATACGAATCTGCCTACCTCATCCAGTGGTGACGTCAGTCTACATATGGTCTGACAAAACAACTTTCTTAAATATTATATATCAGAATTATTTAAATACTGTTAAATAATAATTCTTGAATTTATTTTAATTGTTAATGTTACACTTTCTCGTTACCCTCCTCTGACTATTAATTTAATCGCTCAAAAAACCTGTCCTTTTTATAATACTTATAATAATTTTTCTACTGTATGCACAATCGATAATTCCCTGAGACGGAGTCGATAATTGTTCTCAATCGATAAAAAATCGATTATTTATTAAATTGTTTAATAAATCCATTTATTTCAATTGTATTTATCTGTTATTATTTCACAGGCTAATTTAAGGTTATTTATTAAGGTAAAAAGACTTCAAGAAGAAGAAAATATATTTTTTCAGTGAGATATTGGACCAGCAAGAAAAAATTATCAATCGATTGCTGACTGGAGTTAATCTAGTTAACTCCAGACTTGGTTCAGATCTTCCAGAAGTGCTCGATAATTAATAAATACCTTCCTAATTCTTAAAATTTTTACAGAACATTTAAAACAGTATTATTTCTTAATTACTGACCTTGATTAAACATAAACAAATTTTTTTTTATTGAAAATTTTATTTTTTATAAAATTTTTCCTCTACTATTTTATTTTTGTAAAGACGGCATACAGGGTCTTCTTACAAAGTGGCGTCCAACTTAGAGGGCTTGATAAGATAAGCCTGGCAGCGGTTAATTAATAGAAGAGAGAAAAATGCAAAGACGAGCTACTTCGAAAAAGAGGGCGGCAGAGGCCGAAAAAGAGGTTGACATGGGGGATAAGGAGGCAACACCCGTGGAAGATCCGGAAGTGTTGGTAAACCCGGTAGAACCGAAACAACCAGCACCACCAGAGGAACAACTAGAAGTACCAACGCAGACAGTGGAAGTCAATGTCCCCGAGAAGGAGAAAACTAAAACAATGGAAGAGAAGATGATGGAAATGTTCCTAAAAATGAGTCAGCAAATGGAAGAAAATAGTAAAAAGATGGAGAAGAAAATGGATTCCACAAAAGAAGATAACAAGAAGATGGAGGAGAATTTAAGCAAGAAAATGGATGACGACAACCATTCATTAAATGAAAAACTAGAGGATCTGAAGGAAGAAAACCGATCCACAAAGGAAGAATTGGGCCGTAAGATAGAAAATACTAATAAGAGGATCGAAGAAACCAGTAGGAAGATGGAAAGGAAGATGGAAGAAAATAATAAGTATTTGGAAGAGAAGATGGAAGAAACCAGTAAGAAAATAGAAAGTGACAACCAACAATTAAAAGACTAATTAAGGGAAAATAACAGGAAAATGGATGAGACGATGGGAGAAAGATTGGAAGAATTGAGAGAGGACAATCAACTGCTGAGAGAAGAATTAAGGGAAGTCAACCATGAGGGAGGGCATGAATAAGGTAGACTAGAGAATAGAGTTGGCAAAAGAAGAGTTAAATAAAAAGATAACAGAGACGAAGAAATCCATCGTCAAGAAGTTAGAACAGGAAGTCGTGGTTGTGAACCAGCAGATCAGGGAGGTAGACGAAAGATGTCGTCAGACAGAAAACGAAGTGATACTTGAGCCCGGGAAGTAATACATAAAGAAATTACACATGTCAAAGAACAACAGGAAACGAAACTGGATGGAAACAAGAAATTTGCCTTGGAAGAAGTGAATAAAGTGCGGACACAGGTAACCGAAAGATGCGACGGCGTGGAAGCCGCTATGACGAACATCACGGGACAGGTGCGTCAGAGCCAGGAGGAGATAGAATTGATAAGGAACAGACTATCTGGATATCATAATTTCCCCATGTCAGAAAACAGAGAATGGCTCAATTTCCGGCAATATAAACGGAAGCCTATGGAGTTCTTGGCACGCATAGAGGAATACCTAGAAAAACACAGAGGTAACCGATGGGTCCAGAATAGGGAAATCCTTGACGAGTCGTTTCGGGAGGTGAATGACCATTGGTGGATGGCCAACCGAAGGGACATCGACAATTATCAACAATTTAAGAGCCTTTTCAAGGCCAAGTACTGGTCGGAGACAACTCAAAATTTGATAAGAGACAATATCTGCCACGGCCACTACAAGCCACAAGTCGGTAGTTCGATGACAGCTTATTTCCTCGGCAAGGTATGTATGGCCAAGCATTTAGAACCGGCCATACCTGAGGAGTGCCTAATAAATAAGTTGTCATATCATTATGATGAAGAAGTAATTCGTGCGAGGAGGGGCAGCCAAATAAAAACCATCCAGGCAATGACCGAACTCCTCGAAAACTATGAAAATGAAGACTACTACCGACAGAGTCGTAGAAGAAGTGATGGGCCCGAACCAAGGACATATCAGAACAACAACCAGAGTACGAACAACATAAACACTGGGTACCAAGGAGGCCGGGCATACCCGCAAAATAACAGTTTTAATAATAGCAATAATAACGTTAATAATTCTAGTTACAATAATAATAATAATAATAATACGGGTCCAAACCATCCAAACCCGAGTCGACCCTCTAATGGTTATCAGGGTAACCGCAATACCTACCCTAATAACACAAATAGTCAGAGAAGCCCCAATTATGGTAATGATCGTTACCATAATAGTAATAATCGTGCGGGTCCAAATAATAATAATCCCGTTAATAATACGTTTCCTCGCCCTCGAGTGAATTTCATACGAGCCACAGATGGACGACAGCGAAGATACAATAACAGTCGAAGAAACAGCTACCGCGGATATGAAGAAAGGCGGAGGAGCCTAGAACGGGACCAACCAAGGTACTATCCGGCAAGGAGGAGTAATAGTTTAGACGACGCTGAACGGAGGTCCAACCACGAACAACCGGAAGACCACAGGACAAATCGACAGGGGCCCACTCTAAGCATCCCGAATGAGGCATCAACTAGTATGGCTCAAAGGAACAATGATGCCGAGCCTTTAAACGGGCACAGGCAGTAATAAATCGCCAGAACCCGTTACTGCTCCTAAATACTGGGTATAATCATAATAATGAGTGTAATCATATGTGTAATAATAATCGTATCACAGTCATAGGGTGCAACTACCTAAAGGACATCAGACGTGAGTTATTGGAAGAGGATAACAGGAATCCCACCAATAACTTCAATAATGAAATAATACATGTCGACGCCGAGGTAGAAGGCATCCCAGCCAAGTTAATGATCGATACTGGTTCGAACGTGTCAATCATAAGTACGACGGAACTGGAGAGGATACAGTAAGAGTGCGGGAGAACTTTACCAACGTTGCCGTTGAATAATATTATTTTGTTGGGAGCAACCGGCCGACAAAACAAAACAATACGTAGACAAGTCTCCGCCAGTGTGATGAGCTGTGGTATAGCAATTGATATGGAATTCTTGGTGGCGAGCGGTCTACCATTTAATATACTGGTCGGGTGCGATGTGCTCAGGAGGAATTCCGCCATCATTGATCTGAGAACTGAAACATTGTCCCTGTATACTAACGGACATACTTGGACGGCGAAATTGGTGGGTAGTGACCAAGTCATTCCCGATAGTATCCACCAGCAAATCCGCAAAATTAACTACATCCATCCAACATCTATAATTGATCAAAGGATAGACGACACCTCCAATGAAGATTTATGGTCACAAAAAATCCAGGAGATCAGGGATTTCCGGAGCGGTATAACTGGCGAAAAGTTAACAATAACCCAAGCGAACAAATTAATAAACATTTATAACAAATATAAATCAGTCTTTTCTGTTGAGCCCGGTAAAGTGAAAAACTTCCAGTGTACTCTACAGTTCCGAGACACAGTGGACTTTAACCGGAAGTCTTACCCCATTGCGCAATCACGAAAGCAAGCAGTAAGAGCTGAAATAGAGCAAATGATTAACCGTGACATTATAGAGAGTAGCCATTCCCCATATACAAGTCCTATCGTGGATATTCCTAAGAAAAACGGACAAGTCCGTTTGTGTTTAGATGCGCGCGAAATAAATAAAATGATCATTAATGACAGGACTTCGCCCGGTGAGATTGAGGAGATTTTAAAACGGTTCCACGGTTCCAAGTACTTCAGTACTTGGGATACGGTGTGCGGGTACTGGCAGGTGGAATTACATCCACAGAGTCGTCAGTATCTGGCTTTATATTCGAGGGGCGGAACTACCAGTTTAAGAGGTTGCCCTTCGGACCAGATACTTGGCCCGTGCACTGCATGGACCAGATACTTGGCCAAGAAGCACTACAATTCACCACCGTATATGTCGATGACTTGCTAGTGTCCTCAGAAACTTGGGAGGAACACTGATACCGTGTGGAACACATATTACAGAAGCTAGCGACAAATAATATTACTCTAAAATTAGCAAAATCTCATTTCATTGCTAAGGAAATACAATTCTTAGGCTTCATCTTGAATGATCAGGGAATCTCACCGTCGGCTGAAAAGGTCGAAGCGATTCAGAACTTTCCTACACCTAAGAATCGAAGGCAGTTACAGTCGTTCCTGGGACTCTGTAATTACTACCGTAAGTTCCACGAAAAGTACTCAGAACTGACTGCCAGATTTCAGCCGCAACTGTCATCCAAAAATAAATGGATCTGGGGTAATGAACAACAGAATATATTATCTTTAATAAAACAAAAATTCCTTGAACCCATTATACTTCGCCATCCAGATTTTAACAAGCCTTTCTTTCTTAATTGTGATGCCAGTGACATCAGCCTCGGCACTACCTTATATCAAGAGGATGAGGAGGGCGAACATCTTGTGATCTGCTTTGCCAGCAGAGCATTGAATCAATGTGAGAA
The DNA here is from genome assembly GCA_034769895.1 of Magicicada septendecula. Lineage (NCBI taxonomy): Eukaryota > Metazoa > Arthropoda > Insecta > Hemiptera > Cicadidae > Magicicada > Magicicada septendecula. The sequence goes on from CM068368.1 coordinate 241,202,073, forward strand.
AAACTACCACGTTACAGAAAAGGAATTATTGAGTGTCGTGTTCGCGTGCGGAAAGTTCCGCACTTATATCCTTGGTTATTCCGTTACCGTCCGGACAGACCATAAGTCTATCTCGTTCCTTAAGAGATGTAAGTTAAGCCATGGAAGGTTAACGCGGTGGATACTATTGCTGCAAGAATACGACCTTAAGTGGGAGTATATCCCCGGAAAAAAGAATGTCGTCGCGGACGTATTGTCAAGAGTAGACATTGACAAACAGACGTTCGAGGGGGAGAAGGAGAGTATTCTTAAAGTATACCATATTCTAAGCAGCAGCGCCGGTCTACAATCAATTTTGGAACACCTGAGCACACACCAACAAGCTGACCCAAAGTTAATCTCTATTATCACAAGATTGGAAGCAGGGGATGAGACAATCTCCCAATATTATAAAATCCATAATGGAATCCTGTTTTCAAGACCATCTTTATATAAGGAGGAATGGAGGGTTACTATTCCGACCCATATCGAGAAGGAGATAGTGTTCAATTATCATGTTCGATATGGGCATATGGGCGCCTTAAAGGTGGTAAAGGCCCTGGAAGAGAGCTGCCATATCAAAGACATAAATCGGAAAGTACGAAAGTACATAAGAAACTGTCGCATTTGCCAACTCGTAAAAACCAACAACGAGAAAAGAGAGGGGCAAATGATTCCGATAACCTCTCAGTCGAAACTTGAGAAGGTATTCCTGGATATCTGTGGGCCATTTCCCCGCAGTGGAGGCCGCCACCGATACAAATATCTCATCATAATGGACCATTATACCAAGTTCGTTAAGCTATACCCAGCGAATCGGGCGACTATGAATAAAGTTCTTGAAATCCTGATCAACCAGTACTTCCCAACCGTCGGAAAACCGGTATCGATCATAACCGACCACGGAACACAATTCAAGGGGAGAAAATGGCGGGATACACTGCTGTCAATGGGGGTTCATACATACAAGACATCAGTATACCACCCGAGCAGTAACCCGGCCGAAAGAGTCTTGCGAGAGGTGGGGCGCCTATTGAGAACGTACTGCCACGATCAGCAGAGGAGGTGGCAAGAATACTTGGAGGCCACTGAAGAATTCCTCAACCTGGCATACCATCCAGCCATCCAGCCATAGGAATAACCCCTTACTCCGCAATGTACGAAAGACAACCCCCTAGGGAGATCGAGGATATATTGGAGTTCCCCAGAGAGCATAAATATATATTTAATAGAGTTCAATTTCATAATAAGGTGGCCGAACATCAGGAGAAGCGGCGGAATAAGTACAATAAAAGCATGGGTAAGGTTATTAATTATACCGTTGGAGAGAAGGTGTTGATGAAGAATAGGGAATTACCCAGTTCCTTAGAGGGGATAACAAAAAAATTATTGCTTCTGTACACTGGTCCCTATATTGTCTCTAAGAACAATAACAACAACACGTACGAAATAAAGGAGATGAATTCAAATAAAGTGAAGGGTGTCTTTAACCAGGCATCCATGAAGAAATTTTATGAATAACCATTAAATTCTAAAAACAATGTAAGACAATTACATACAATTTATTTGAAAGAAACTATTTGGAAAGAAATAAAAATCAACAAAATTCAAAAATAATGTAATACCAAATTACATAGAATTATTTAGAGGAAACATTTTGGAAGGAGAAGAAAAAGAATTTAAAAACCATCTAAATTCTAAAACACATGTAAGCCCACCTTACATAAAAATTATTTAAGAAAAACTATGTGGCAATAACCTAACAAGAAGAATTTTGAATTTCAAACAACGAAATTCAAAAACATAGTAAGCACATCTTACATCCAAGTATTTAGGTAGACAATTTTGAAGTTAGAGAAAAAGAATTTATTTTAATGAATAAATTCAAAAATAAGTAAGTCCAGCTTACTAACTAATTATTTGAAAGAAACTGTTTGGAAAGCAGAATATAACAAGAAGAATTTAGATAACCCTCAAAATTCAAAAATAAGGTAACACCACACTACATACAATTATTTTAAGAAAAACTATTTGGAAAGATATAAGAAGAAGAATTTGGACTTAATAATCCAAATTCCAAAGCAATTGTAAGTTCACCTTACTAACCAAGAATTTGAGAAAAAACATTTTGAAGAGATAAATATAAAACAGAATTTAGATTGAAATAATATAAATTCTAAAAAGAAAGCAAGCCCACCTTACATACAAATTATTTGAGAAAACTTTATGGAATAATATAAGAAGAGTGAATTTTGAATTGTGTATAAATCAAGTTTCCAAACCAAGAGTAAGTACGACTTACCAACCAATTATTAATAAAACACTTTGGTGAGATAAACAGAAGAGATTTAATACCATATTTATGGTAAGCATAAAATATATTTACCATGTTTATAAAGGATCATAATGGGATGAATAAAGGAAACAGACTTTAGAATTAAAACAAATAATTCTGGAAAGTATGATCATGTCTAATTTCAATATAAAGAGTAAAAACCTTTCCATAAAATGATGTTAAAGAAAAAAAAAAAAAAAATTTTTTTGATACGATTTGAGTTGATACGATTTGAGTGATTGAATATAATAAAGTACAAAAACTTAGGTGGAATTATGAGATAATAAAACTTTGAAGTGGTATGAGGAGAAATTATGACCTCATTATAAAATTAATAAAAAACATTCATTCGAATGGATAATAACCATGACAGGAATAATGTGAGAATAATATCAAAGATATATGTAATTAAACGAATTAATATAAAATGATTTATGAATTAAATGTCATTTGTGATAATGACAGTTATAAAAAGTTCTAGAAAATAGAACAAGTGGAAATAATAAGAACAAAGAAACAGTCTAAAAATGTCATAAAGATATGCTACAATAAACAATGCAGATTATAATAAAAAAACCAGAAGGTAGTAAAGAATTTATCACCAAAAGCTTTATATGATAAGAAAAATTGAAAAATGTAATAATAGAAGAGCTTCCTACCATAATATCAAATGAATGAAGCATCCAGTTAACGAGTCAGAAGAACAACTGAGATAGGAATATTAAAATCTCTGAGAAATATAATAAGTAATAAGTGAAGTATCCCAAAGATATTTTTTAAATAGTAACAAATGTGTACTAATCTGAATAATTTTTTAATCTGTCTGTAGATAATTGCAGCAGTATTAATATGTTTTTTGAGCAGAGATGATTTGCCTCTGTAATCAAATATGTGTGAAGTATTGGACAGCAGAGGAAGTAGCGTACAGAGCCTCTCTGAACTGAACCAGCTCACAAAGTAGGGAACGATAGGGAGGAAATATCCCAAGGAGAAAATACTAAGAAGAAATATGAAAATGAAATAATAAATATGAAACTCAGATGACTATTACTATCAAGGAAGATCAAGTGAGAATGAGAAGGAAATAAACTCAAATATAAATAAAAAAATTTTTTAAATGGAAGGAAGTCCAGAATAATAACAAACCTAGAATAATTATCATAAGCAATTGTTTCAGACAAAGCAAGTATAGTCTGAAAAAATTACTTCTGGAGAAGGGCATTCTGTAGCGTGACAGAAAATCCACTACTTATTAAGTCATATAAAATCATAAAAATTAATTACACCACATATGTTAAAATAATAGTGAATGAGATTTAATGAAATCAAAGGAATGAACCACAATAAAATAAAAATCCTCATTACATTATATAAAAACCACTGTTTAAATATCAAAGAAAGTATTGAAAGCAACTCATATTATAAGATCAGTAATCTACCCAGGAAGCTAGGAGCAGTAAACAAATTAAATAACACCATATCAAGAAGAAAGAGAGTCAGTTTAAGAGTGGTGAACACCAAAATACCCCAAAAACAAGAAGAAGGAAGAATAAAGTTTGTGATCAGGAAGAAAACAATACCCTGAAACCTTTAGAGAAGAACGAGGTCCGTATCAGTAAATAACTTCGATGCTCCAAACTAAACATCAGTCGAGATAACACAAAGTACCTTGGTTTACTCAAGAATGAAGAAGGAAGACAAGAAGACCAGAAGAAGGAAGACTAGAAGAAGGACAAGAATGAAGACAAGAAAGAAGATAAGAAGAAGGACAAGAAAGAAGATAAGAAGAAAGACAAGAAGAAGACAGGAGTAGAGGAAGAAATAGTATGAAAGAAACACCGTTGTAAAACCTATTATTATTATTAACTACCATCAACCCCAAACCCACCAAAACGATTAAAAAGAAAGTATAACATACCAAAATCCTATAAAAATGTAATTATTTAGAAACCTAAAGTGTTGTATAGTATTATAAGAAGTGAACCTACTAAAGCGATTGTGTGATAAAGAAAGTAAACAAGTCTTAACAGTTCATGATTACTAAAGGTCTGGTCTGAGATAGTGAGACTCAAAATATCAGAACCACCAGTGAAGGTGAATTTGTGTAAGTGTTTTTTGGAAATGCAATAAACTTAATGTTAGTGATACTATGACTTATCAATATGCTATATAACAACTTTAATGTCCAATAATAAACAGCATAATAAAATAATAAAATGTAAGATTTCCAGTATTTCATTATTTTAATGTAACTCTTTGTTTACAAGACATTTGTAAAAAATGCTAATAACTAGAGTATGGGTGGTCATGTTTACTGATGAAGGGGATCATAAATAATAATGGTTTAGACCAGAAAGGACTGGCATTAATTTAGTATTCATAGGTTTAAAATGTTTAAATAAACTGTTTGTTCACAGCCATAAAATCAATGTGTTTGTAAGAGTTATTAGAAAATAAGATTTATATTATGTGTTTAAAATGAATTATGTTTGCTAAATAACAGCATACATACCATTAATAATATTTTAGTAGGTATGCTGTGTTAATTCAAAAGGAGTTAAATGTGTAGGTTCAAACCATGTCAGCAATAAGTTCAATTGTACAGATGGCTAAATAATGTTCATAATTATTTTTTTAATAACAGTAGTGTTAATTAAATACTACACCTCACAATAAGTTATAAACCATTTTATTTTCATGTAATAATAACTATGTAAAGTCAGAGGAGTGGTATGATTAAATTTATTTGAGAAAGACAGAAATGTAAAATTCTAAACTCTAGGCCATTTGGTGAATTCACAGAAACCATATAAACCAGTATAATTCAATTATAAATCCTGTAAACTAGCAAGATTTAGATAAGGTAAATCAGTTAACCACTACTGGAAATGATCCTATGAGTTAAAATGATAATAAGGAAATATACCTTAAAATATTGTAAATTTTCAAAATATATAAATTAATTAATTTTAAAGAGCAATGTCAAATTCAGAGACTAACACAAAAAACCAGTTCAAAGGTTTAATTTATATGTATTTAAGGAAAGGAAGAGAAATATGACTAATTAAAATTTATTATAATAGAATTAATGACAATTAAAATGGAAGAAAAATTTGTATAAAGGCGGAAATCAGATTTTGAGCCTATATTTCCAAAAGGGAAAGAAATTTGTTAATTTCCACGAAATGTCCACAGATATGGACTATAATACATCAATTTAAAAGGAATGAGATGATTAAACCAATGATAAGGTTCATAATTCATGAAAGTGATGAATAAAATAAATAAATTCCATATATAATGTAACATTGTATCATGTGTATCATGTGTATGGGTAATCGAAATATGTTAACAATACTTTTTCAAAGATTAACTGGGCCAGATTTTGACCAAGTTAAAATAGTCTTTTGTTGAAAATCAAGCTGAATAGTTGTGTGAAAAAACGTTCCTTATAACCGAGTTGAAAAATGGTACTACGGTTAGCCATTCATATAAGTGAATCGAGAGTTAAATGAAATAAACATTTTTTTAACTAAATTTACCAAAACGTTGACGACAATAGTGAAAACTAACACCTAACTTTATTATGCGAGTGATCTAAAACAGTGGAACAATATATTTGATATAATTCACGCTACAACTCATAACCACTTTTACAGACAAATTAACCCACAGAAGTGAACGTACAAAATAACATAATTAACACAAGTATACACGGAACACTTCTTCAGAACACACCAAACAACCTAATAGACAGATTACTCCAGTGCGGGAACATTTCAAACATTCGTGAAGGTAATTTTGCTGTGATTTTTTGACCCGACGACTTTCTCAATAACCTAGCCAGATCTAATAGCGGCCATCTTGAAATACGAATCTGCCTACCTCATCCAGTGGTGACGTCAGTCTACATATGGTCTGACAAAACAACTTTCTTAAATATTATATATCAGAATTATTTAAATACTGTTAAATAATATTTCTTGAATTTATTTTAATTGTTAATGTTATACTTTCTCGTTACCCTTCTCTGACTATTAATTTAATCGCTCAAAGAACCTGTCCTTTTTATAATACTTATAATAATTTTTCTACTGTATGCACAATCGATAATTCCCTGAGACGAAGTCGATAATTGTTCTCAATCGATAAAAAATCGATTATTTATTAAATTGTTTAATAAATCCATTTATTTCAATTGTATTTATCTGTTATTATTTCACAGGCTAATTTAAGGTTATTTATTAAGGTAAAAAGACTTCAAGAAGAAGAAAATATATTTTTTCAGTGAGATATTGGACCAGCAAGAAAAAATCATCAATCGATTGCTGACTGGAGTTAATCTAGTTAACTCCAGACATGGTTCATATCTTCCAGAAGTGCTCGATAATTAATAAATACATTCCTAATTCTTAAAATTTTTACAGAACATTTAAAACAGTATTATTTCTTAATTACTGACCTTGATTAAACATAAACAAAATTTTTTTTATTGAAAATTTTATTTTTTATAAAATGTTCCCTCTACTATTTTATTTTTGTAAAGACCGGCATACAGGGTCTTCTTACAATATGTATGTATGTCACTGTCTATACACTTTAGCTGTCACGTATGACTATTACGTGTATTATGGAGTATGTTCATGAGGACGACGTACATGGACAATATTAACCTGAATAATACATATCACTTAGGCTATAAACTGATACTATGTGAATAAGAGTACTTTTTTAAGATTCAGTATCGTACTTTGTTATTCCACAGGCATTGAGTTAACTAATGAAGCAATGGCAAAATTAATTAACAGTCGAACAAGTCAAAGTTGTTGAAAAGATAAGATTTCCAATATGGGTTGCAATGATAGAGAGAGGTCGTATGGTTACACCAGACTGCGTGTAACACTGTCGCATATAAATTGATGTAGTGTCAGAGACAGTAACGTTAATGTCCCAGCTTTGTTGAACTGTCTACGTAATATGGAAACTGTCATTGTACACCTGTGTGTCTGAGTGCGTCCAGCATTACACACACACACACACACACACACACACACACACACACACACACACTTGATCAAGCATTAAGACGTATGAGAGCAAATACATGTGTACAGAAATTATTTATTGCTTTATACTATTTCGTCAACTTAACTCTATAGCTTGTTTAGACTTCAGTCGGATTGTGTTTATATGAATACTTCATCTCATAAGTGACTTCCAAAGCTAATATAAAATTGCGAGAGAAATTTATTAAGATATTAAATTGTACAACAAGTTTTGGATAATGAATTTTTAATGAATGTAACATTACCTAGGATGGCCTATTCTGAATATTACATACTTATATATGTAACGTAGGTGATTTCCGATCAGCAATTCATGTGTGTGTGTTCTATCACTTCTAACCAACTAACATTGCAGTACCATAACATCCATGTGGGCGACAAGCGGCTTTGGAATTTTACTATGGTAATAGGCCTATATAGCGAATTGCGTTTGGCCTTGTGTTTTCGCCTACTTGGTCGCTCTAGCCAGGGTGCACTGAAGCGTGCACACGCCATGCGGTTGTAGCATCTTGCGGTTGAATCGCGCACACGCCCTCGAGTATGAGTATGTTGGTAGCTGTTTGGTGAGTGTTTGTGTATAGGTTACCTATCAGTACCTATGCGGCTTCTCTTTGGTAGGGTTTTTCAAGCCACTCCGTCATTCGCAGTCTAGCAGTCCAATCGGGAGTCTGGCTGCTGTAAGCCAGCCATACAGAGCGTAAATGAATTGTTTTTTGGACCTCCGAGACGTCTAGGTCTTCATTAGGTTTTAACTAGTCTCATAGGAAACTTTATTCTGTTGTGAGAAGTGCTTATATTTTTTTAATCACTTACGTATTTGAGTAAAAATGTGAGTAATGGTTAACAGTAACGGCTTTAGTTGCGTCCACAGTTTCTACTACTCCAAGGCGGCTACAATTTTCCGCAGATGGATTCCTGAATATCATACACTATATCAGAGGTCCGGATTGAGCAGGAGTCCCGACTCTCTTCCATCTGACATCAGCCACGTCTCCCTCATCACGCCAGCCTCGAGACGAATTTCTGTCGTCATCTTTCTCACAAACAGAGGAGTACTGGAACATATGACCGTTGTCAAGTTCATCGAATATAACTTTATAACTTGCGAAAAAGAACTCAGGAATAGAGACAACATAAAGTAAGTTCCGAGAAGAGAGTCGCCTGTTCGCATCGAATAAATCTACGTACTAGGCCTAATTAAAAAAGTAAATAAATAAACTAGAAATTTATATTGACCGTACGTAGGCCTGCCTATGTGTAAACATTCAGCACGATATTTTTAAATATCAACCAGGCGTTTCAATTTTTTTTAAAATTGTACAATTGGGTCTAAAGCTGCGTCGATAGCGTGTGTTCCCAGAGTGTGTGGGACTTAATTTATTTGTTACACGATAGTTAGACGAAGTTACTTCACAACTGTGGATGTTACGCGACCCATTTGACACGAGGAAAAAATGATCCCACTACGGAATTGATTATACAAGTAGACACAAACATCACTATAAAATTCTCTTAGATAACAGTTTAAATATTATTTTATATAAACTAGGCGGATATATTACTGCATTTTTAGTGTGCTAATAATAATATACATGTTACTGTAATTTTTTGTAAGTTGTAACGCAAAAAATTATTTTTACACTGAAACCATTACGGAATTAGCAGATGTTTACAGTAAAATTTGTAACGTTTAACAGATTAAATACAGAAGAATCTGTCATGGTAGAACTGTAGTAGGAAAATTGTTTCCAAAGTTGAATTTTCTCATATCAGTTAGGCAAATTCATGCTTGCGATTGAACAGCGAAAAAACAGTGACTTAGACACATTTCGTTCTACTCTGAATCAAAAAAATTGCAAAAACTTTGAAACTATATAATCACGTACAGAATGCAATGAGAATTACAATCTTGTTTCCAAATAATGTCTGCGCTAAATATTGTAAAATCTACTACGTTTTAAATTAATGGTCCTCCTGTCTTTTACAAGAAATTAAGCAATATTTTAAAAGTCTTAATTCTATTCCATCTTAAAACGGTTTCTAGATATTAAACTAACAACATATACTTCAGAAAATTAAATAAAACGCCTAACGTTATTAAATTTATTTGATTAACCGATAAACGAAATTATCGTTGTACCCTTTCTTTTTTGAATCCTGATGTACCACTTAAATCTTTAGTATAAATGTTGTAATACGTTTTCGTTTCTTCTATGTGTAATGTGAATTGAGAGTTGCATCTTTCACCGTTTTATTTGTTTATTTAAACATAAAATATTTATGAAATTGTTTAAAATTACATTACTTCTTTTTTATTTTTACTTTGCAGATCTTCTTTAAGTTCAATTTAATTTACTTCTTTATGAAGATTCATATCAAGTATGATTAATGAAAACTAAAGTGTAGTGTTTATAACTACAAACTACTTTGTAAGAGTCCGTCACCCTTGCAAAATGTGTATAAATTTTTTTTAATTTTAAAACTGATATTAAGTACAGGGTACATACAGTACTGTGTAGACAGCAGTTAGGCCTCCTGTATTAAGCGTTTATACAAATTTGTGTGTATAACAAAGTCTTAACAAAAAGCTCGTTAATACTTTAACTATCCATGTTACGGTGCCAGTTTAACTGGTTTTCCAGATTTAATCATTTTTTTCAACGTAAACATCTGTTTATAAAATTAGTAGAAAAACAGTTCTCCAGTATGTGTCCTCGTTGAGCAACCTCATTACCAAGGCATAGAATCGGTGAGGGGACTGACTACTAATATCCACACCTATGAGACGGATGAAAAATTAATTATATGAGGAAACGTTGTATAAGACGAAAATTCCTATCACATGATAAGACTGAATTATATAGAGTCATAATTGTAAACGAACTTTTTTATTAATTTTCTAATTCTACACGTTGAATATTAAGTACTGAAAACGTAGGTGACGCCGAAGGCCTTAACTAATACGATGCGAGTGGTACTTCGCCAATGTTATGAAAAGGTTGTAAATATTTAAATTTCTATTATCAATTATATCCATAAATATCGGGAGAGGAGCACTTATTACTTTAACGTTTTTGCAAGGAAACGCTTTTGGTTTAATTTTTATTACATCCTCAGTTGGATTCACTTTGTCTAGCGAAGGCTGAATACAAATTGACCGTTTAAATCTCTGATGAGCATACCAACAGCACAACGTCTTTTCCCAGTTCAGTTTGAGCTGTGAGATACGTTTTATCCGCCTCCGACTCATGGGCTTAAAGTTTCTCTCTCAAATCGAATTCAACTCGTCTGTATCAACGATAAGCTTTAGAAAATTGATATCTCCGTTTTTCTACAGTACATTTCCATCTTCTCTACGTTTCCTTTCTTAAATAAACTGTATCTACATTGTTTCCAAGCTTATGAGTCTGAAATATAGAAATGTATGGCTTTACTGCTTCAATTATATATTTTTTGTTTCGATGTTTACGTTTTCCTATGATGATCAGATTGAAAATTATGGATATGTTTTGTATACAGGTTTGTGTTAAGTGCAATGTTTATGATTTTCAGTGCTGGTGTTTTATGATTCTGTTCTGAAATTGCCAACGATAATTGAAAGAAATTTGTTTTAACCATCTTTAGCGATTTCTGCTGTAGTTTATTTTAATTTCTGATACATCTTGTTTTAGTTTGACAATTTTTTTCTGATCTGCGAACACTGTATGAATGTCTCATAGTTTTAACAGTTAAAATTTCATAATACCTGATGCAATAAAATATTTCTAATATAATTAAAACGTCTATTACTAGTTATAAAGTTAAACAAGTTTAACAAGTTAGGCTAAGTCTTTGTAATTGTCTCTACTACGTCTACAAGTATTCAACATTTTTAATCTCCCAGTCTGTTTTCACTGTAATTTTATCCATTTCGTAAAATTAGAATACACAGAATATTGTAACCCACTTTTGTGCCTTTAAAAGTGTGTTCAAGTACATTTTGAGGTCTATAGGAGCCTAAACGTTAATAAAAAAATTACAATTGACTAAAAATAATCAGAAAATATATAATTTATTAAGAACAGTAGTAAATTAATTAAATGGAATAAGGTTTAGAAATCAATCTAAATATTAAGTTTAATATAGCTTTCCCCGTATTACTAATGGATGGGTTATAATAATTCCAAGCTGTCTTCTTTCCAGTTTAACGTCTTATACAATTTAACTCTGATAAGTTCAAACTTATCTCTCAGTTTCCAGTTGGTTCGGTAATATTGTATCTTTATTGCACTGAATTTTATATATATATATATATAAATTATATATATTATAATTACTTTCCGTGTAATTTATAATTACTATAAATTAAATATATATATTCAATCACTTTCTGCTACAGTCCGTTTCTTGATGTATATAATACATTTAATATATATAATTAAATTTACCTCAAGATGTTATTTTCTATTTGGAACATGTTTCGAGAGTTCCTGTTCTCTCATCTTCAGCCTTCGCGATCTTGTTTCTGGTGAAGTATTTGTGTGTTGGCTTCTGGATGCAATTAAGGTTGTTTGTTGGTCTTTGGTATTTTAAAATTGTGTTATTGTGTGTGATTGTGGTATATGTTTTTGTATTTTGTGTACTTTCGATGTTGAGTGCTTTGAATATTGTGTCATGTTTTGTATTGATTTGTATTTGTTCTGGCATTAGTTTGTTTTGTGTTTTATGTTTGTATATTTGTAAATTTTCCCAAATGTTCATTATGGTGCCTTTGTGTGGTATATGTTTTATTAGTGATACATTGGTTATGACTGGGAATTCGTACACGATAATGTGGATTAAATAATTAATTTGGAATATGAAAATCTGGTCTATTATCTCTGTTGATTTGACTAATTCTTCATCACGCTTCTTGCATCCTCATTTTATTAAATTTTGGCTAATTTTTGATTATTTTAATTTAAAATTGAATCGAATATGGTTTGGCTTCTGTATGTCTTGAGCGTCAATAATGAACTAACTGCTTTTTTTTATAATTATTTGAGTTTATACCTTCTCATTTTATTTTATTTATTATTTGTTTGTGCCTTTTTCATATACCTTCTCATTTTATTTTCTTTTATTGGGTCAATCACTTGGGTTGGGTCATAGTCATTTGTCTCGTCATAGTTATTTTATTTTCATTGGCTTAATATAGTTAATTCATCATAGTTTTTTCTCTGGTATTGGGGTGGCTTTTTGTGTTGTAACAATATTGTATTGTTACATGACATTCTGCCGTGTCTCTTGTTAACATAAATATACTTTATTACTCCTACCAAAAGTACCAAGAAACATGATAGTTTTTTTCAAGAAATAATTACTTAATAATTAATTAAATACTGTTTATTTTATTATTTAATTCATGTTACCGAAGATTCTAATAATTATGTATATTACAGTTAAAGGAATCTTAATAATTATAAGTAAGGAGGACAATGTTTTGGAACTTACTTATAGTGTTTTGTTGTATTTATAAAAACTTTATTGTACACAGAATTGTCATCTAGTTATGTCTTAAAGTTAAGAGGAATTGTCATCTATTACTAATAGTTATTAGTTATTAGTTCGGCTATATTGATTAATATTATATGTAATAATATTAATAACACAAATGTAATATTAATAGGAAAGTACCAAAAAGAAATAATAGTAATAGAGATTTGTAAAACTAGGCATATTAAGCTTAGATAGTTAAAGGATTTTCAATAAGAATTTATATTAAAATTAAAATAAACAATTTCAGTAGAAGTTATATTATTACTAATTGTGTCCAATAGTTTTAATGAAGTGAAAAATACAAGAAGAACTAATAATAAATAATTTTGGGACAAATGATTAAAAGTGTAATATGGTAACTCAAGAAATATGTATAGTCAAAAAAGGTGTCAAAATAATCAGTGTTTCATCAGAAGATCAAAGAAACTAATAAAGTGAAGATCAAAGATCTTATAAAAAAGTTATAACAGTTTAAAGAAAATGAAAGATAAAATATTAGAAGTTTGTTAGCTATATAAGATAAGATAATATAAGATAGGCCTTAGCAACAAAAACATTATAAATTAAATAAAGAGTACATATTGGATCTACAAGAGATAGGTTGATTTTGAAATAAAAGTAACTAATCCAAGATATAGTAAATTTAATATTTGTGAACTTAAAGAAAAGTTAAATAATACTACTAAATAAAAATAAATAGAAGAAAGAAGTACAACGTTATTATAAAGAAGTCAACCAAGGAATCTATGAAGAATTACCATCAACCTATCCAGGAAGAGAAGTATTTATTGATAAATAACTAAACTGAACGATTTTCAGTAAAGCCTAGGCCACTCTTTTCAAAGACATTGTTTACACTTTAAAAAAAAACAATATTGAACTTTCATGGTGAAAATAATCACTGAACAATATTATTTTCAGTATAAAAAACTAGTACTATAGAATAATACTATCATGTAAAGTGAACTATACCTTAAAAACACTTAAATCAACATAACCTAGACACTGAACATTGTAAACTATTAATATAATCTTGTTAAGACACTTTGTAATTTATTGTAATCCCATGTATTTTGGTACTTTTCCTAACATATCTGTCGTTTATATCGTAGTCAAAAGGACTTAACGTAAAAACATACTATTTGTATTTTATTTAGAAATTATACAAAATACAAATGTATTGTCCCTGGGCCATGAAGAGCTACTGCTGCCACTCTGAGCATATTTAAAGTACAGGCGGTTAAACTTTGTTAAGAATTATATTTGTCTTTTAAAAAATTTAAAGAAAATAAATAAACGATTTGAGTTTAATAACTACAGATAAAAGATTTTCGTTTCTTTATTTAATGGATACATAAAATGTGCATGATATTATAAACACTATATCAGTGACTGGTAATTTGCTTCATCAACTAGTTTAAGTTGGCAACACTGACTATCAAGAAGTATGGCAGCCAATTTGAATCTGCTTTGCTGAGTTTTAGTTATCACAATCGTATATTAAATAAAAGATTAAAAGAGATTGAATTATAGCTGGAAAAAAACCTTCATAATATTTTAAAATAATACTTACTAATTTACAAATACATTTTATTTGGAACCTTTGATTGCAAATTGGCGCTCAACAAATATTACCCTGACAAAATACTCATTCTTTAAATACTAAAAAAGTACTTATTAAGACCATATAGAGTCTTCTCGATACAATATCCATTATGGTGTTCTATCATAACATTGATTTGTCACTTACGGACACTTGATTTTTTGTGTAGTTAACTTTGTTATAAAATATTTTTAATAGAGTCTGTTAAATTCTTTTAAATTTATAATCTTCTTTTTATCGTTAACTCATTTTAGTAACACACATGGTTACAATGATATTTTATTAAACGGGCTTTTAATTTTAATCTACTCTGAAGTCAGTAGTCTGATAAAATGGAGAGGCTTTGTTGGTTATCTACTACCTCAGTACGCTTAATGTAAGAGTCCATACAAGTTTATGGTGATTTTATTTTGAAAAAAATCTGCAATAACCTCATATCTTTTTTATAATAATGTTTTCATAACCTTCAGTAGTTTTGAAAAAAATTAGATATCCGACGAAGATGAAACATAAAAGCAGACAGTAAAGAAACCCAATAAAAGAAATACAATAATTGTGCAACATAATAAACATAATTTAAACTTGAGAATGAAAGGGTCAGTTAAGGTCATATGAAGTGATTTGCCCAAGAGATAATAACTTATAGACCAACATTCCTGAACGAATACAACTATTATGTCTAGCCTTTAACACTCTATGTATATGTAAAAACACAACGACAAATATATAAATTGCAGAAACGAATTACGGAACATTGTAAGAACATGTTATATAACATACATGCGTTTATACAATAAATATAAAGATCTACTATATAATAGATACTAAGGTGTGTATATAATACAGTAAGCCCCAATGTCGGATAGGTAGATGAAATTTAAAAGCTTTGTGCTTTTCCCTTACGTAAATTTATGTACGTTTGAGTTGAACTGAATCGATGAGTCCCCAAGGTAATTCTTAGGGAAATACAATGCCTTTAAAATATGTAGGTTTAATTTAATTGTAAATACACATATATTTATTACAAAGTGACCTTATGCAAATAATCATCATTACAGGGCTTCTGTCATGTGCTATGGTAATAGTTAAGTGAGTATCGTACAACTTTCGCATGAAATAATAATTGTTTTTAACATTGAATGTAATTTTATATATTTTATCCTTACATTTCTCACAAATTCGTATATATATATAACTTATAACATGATATAACGCGGTTTTGTGTACGCTGATATTTGTAAACATGTAACACATAAACACATATGCGGATGTCCATGGATTTTGTGAAGAAGCTGTAACCATTACAAGACTAACGTAAACTATTGCTCAAAACATTATATAACAAAAACGTTTTCTCTGTATGGTATAATTTGAACATTTATAACGTAAAAAAATCAGTGTCTTTATAGAGGTTAAAGTTACAAAACGTATTCATATTACCAAGTGTCCTTTACAAAACATTAGCGGCTAGCATAGGAGAACTTCGTGTATTGAGTAGAGTTAATAATAAAATATCGTGGTTCTCGTACAGTATTAACTGGAAATGTATTAACGTGACTGGATCATCAGCGGACGGCCTTAACACAACACTCTGTACACTTCCATCAACATCAAAGTCTACATTGAAAACGCATCACTGCTTTCAATTATGAAGTATTAACAATAATCTGCATTGAAATCTGTACTCGATAAACCAAAGCCCACTGATTATTATACACACCATTACTCTCAACTTCATTTAATAATCACAAGTACTCTTCTCGTTGTAGTAACTACCGTGTAAATTAGGCCTAGAAAGTAAACAACCTTAATTATTTTATTTTCCATGATTCAAACAAGTGAGTAAGCTAAACGTGGCCATAGATTTTGTCAGGAATCTGTCAGGAATTACACAAAGTTTTCAATATCTTTGGCGTCTTAACAATAATAAACAAAACGAGTCTTATAATATTCAGCGTTTATATAAAAATAAATAATTTTATCAAAGTTGTATTAAAGTCCTCTCACAACTATTAAATCAATCATAATTCTTTAACAACAAAATAAATAGCCTAATAAATGTACGTGTGTTTAAACAAATGTTTAACGTAAGCGTCAACAAATACGCAAGTAACAAAATCAGAGCTTTAAGATGCGCGCCACAAGATTAAGGCTGGTAAAATTACATGGGTTGTATCTTTCTTGGATCATATTGAAGGTTATACAACTTATCGTTTACGGAATATTAAAGAGTTTTTAATGAATATATTGTCTTTTTGAATATCGAAAAATTAGAATAATTAAAAAGAATTCACTTAAAAAGTGTTCAAAACTTTTAAAGTAATTTAGAAGTCATAGACTACATAATTACTTAAAATTTGACTGAATTTATGTAACATATTAGACAATTTGCTTAACCATTTCTTTTCAGCTGTTCTAAGCGTAAAACAGGTTAATTACCTTCCGTCACGCTTCTTAAAATCCGAATACAGGATTATACTCGAGTTTCAACACATTAAGTGTCATCATCAGATCCTCAATGAATATTGGTAAAACTACATTTGTTGATGTTTGCACATCTCGTCAAACGATGAAAACAACACATAAATAATATCTCGTTTGACGAGATGTGCAAACATCAGCAAATGTAGTTTTACCAATATTCATTGAGGATCTGATGATGACACTTAATGTGTTGAAACTCGAGTAATCCTGTATTCGGATTTAAGAAGCGTGACGGAAGGTAATTAACCTGTTTTATAGTCTTAAACGCTCTTGGAGGCAAATAAAATGTTCTAAGCGTACATTTGCTTACTTTAAACACTTACTTCAATACTACTTCTTATAGTCGCAAAAGTTCAAGTTTCATTTATGGGACGGTTTAGTCACAGAATAATAAGAAAACAACCACTCGAAGCAATATTTTAGATTCCATAACCAAAAATAGCTTACAAAATATTGTTATCTCTATAAAATTGGCAAACAAATAAGTCAAAAAATTGACCCACATAAAAAAAAACACAAATAAAGTACAAAAACAAAACAAACAAACAAAACGAAATACAGAAATGAAAAGACATGAAATCCAGAATGAAATACAGAACTTCGCATGAGTTCTGAAATGCTGATGTCCAACCGAAATTGTCAATCAGAGGAATACATAATAATTATAATAATAACTGGCCTACGTAGCGTAAGCAGAACGAGGCTCTACGTCGAACACTCGCAAAACAGGTAATTTAAACGAAGTATACACTGAGCCCTTTATATAGAAATAAATAAATAATAACGCTTATATATAAGAGCGCTTTAATACATAGAACACAAACAATGTTTAGGTGTTTGATTTGCAGCTCAAGACTGTTTTGGGCCCCATTTAGTATCGTGGCTTTATTTAAGACTTATTTATATATGTTGTAAACTTTGTGTGCAATTCCATTGACTTTTGTCAAGCAAGAATTTTAGTTTTGCTATAAGTCGGTTTACATTATCTTGAAAAATGCCTGTACTTCAAATAAGTATGTTAAATATCAAATTCATATAATTATAGGCCTATATACTATATTTATTACAGGGTAAAAAATGAACTTCGTCCGAAGTACAAAGGCTTTTCAATGTACGGATTTTAAACACTTTTTGAAATGTTAAAAGTAGCTTCTAATGGCTATTTAAATTAACGCTTCGGTATTAAAAATATTGTTTCGGGAAGTGATTTTCAAGATAGTAATACAAGTGATATGGTGTGTATATACGTATTAATATACATACACACACACACAATATAATATGATATAATATCATGTGTGTGTGTGAGTAATGATATAATTTATAAAAGTGATATGGGGATTCTAGATTAGTATTGGGACAAAAAATAGTATACAGAAACATATGACTAGCAATACAGCCTACGCTGCTAGTTGAACGTTAGTTACCATCTTGTACTGGATGCACGTTTTACCATCAAACCCCCATTTATTGTAAAAATTATTATTCTGGTAAAACACCTATCTTCATTAAAATAAATTTAAATCACGCCAAAAATTCTGTTAGTTATTCTGTGCAATGGACATACAATTTTCGAAGAAATTATTAAAAGCGTCAGTAATGTATAGACTCTATTACATCACAGTCAAACATGCAATCATGCAGCCAACGCATTCGAAGAGCGACTCTACTAAGTTATCATAGCAGACGTGCTGTCACAAAATACATTTTAATAATTCTAAATTAATAATATTTTTTACTCCACTGTGATGTGAATTGTGAATAGGCATATTTGTTCATTGTATATATATTAGAGACGATGCATTAGAAGATTAACATATACGGTGAAATATGTGAAAATTTTACAGAGGCAGTAAATCGATTAATAATTATGTCACTTAGAATTTCGTGTTCCAGACGAACTAAAGATCAGCGAAACATTCATCGTAAAAACGGTAAGAGTTTTGTGGAATATTAGATTATTTATGTCATGTTATTTAAGTACAATTACTTTAAAGAAACAAAATAAGTGTCACTTTAAAAATTCAAATTTTTATTGTTACCGGTGTACAAAATTCATATATTAGTACAAGTAAAACAATATTAAAAAAACCTGTTGCTTAGTACGAATTCTTGTTGCTACACCGCCAAAACGTTTATCAGCTTGATTCATTTGTGTCTCTAATATGCTCATGAATTTATACGGATAGTATTTGTCCTCAAAATAGTAGCTCTATCAACTATGATGATGTTACAATCTACACTCATGTAACTGAGCATTGTAAAGTAATGGAAATTTGAAATGGTTCTTAGACGACAGTAAATAAAAGTGTGTGCGTTCTCAGAACACTGCGCACTGTGTGATTTTCTGAGTGTGTCTTCCGACCTACTTAGAGAAATAGTCTACTTACAGTCTGTCTGGTCGATATCCACCAGCCAAGTATCTAACTACTGGAATTGTCCGACCACTTGCTGCAGGAAGCTTTCTTTTTGGAGAATATTTCTTTTATGATGAAAACATAAATATTTCAATAATACTTACCATTCCTATTAAAAACATTCCTTGAGATTGAACATTTTAAGTAAATAAGCCGATGTAGGGCTGTGAAAATGTAGGAGAATGGGTTGCGTTTCCAGTGCCAGCTTAGTAGTTCTCACCAGAGAATACAATACGTTAGCGACATACAATGGATGGGACGGCCTTCTACCTTTTAGGAGATTAGTGAAGAGCACGGATAGCGAACGGACTGACGCGCAACCCTCTGCCCTGCTTTATCACTTGACACATGACTTTAAAACGCTTTTCTTCTTTAAAGCTTTGCACCGTCTCCACCTTATCTAGTAGCTCGGAATGTACAAGCGTTCATGTACGTTACATTTCAACGCTTTCAGTTTTTCTCTTACGTCTCTAAACATATCTTTGTCCCTGCATTTGCCCGAAAGTATAGGAAAGCAATTAAATTACGGAAGCACCTTAATATCTGCAACAGGAAGATTGAGTCTTGTGGTTAAAAAGGATTTGGTACTCCATACTATAAAATATTACTGTGGCGGGGCAATCTTGAGGTTAGAACCTAGTCATACGAACAGCCTGACTGATAAAAGCCTCTTCCAAACTGACTAATGAATGAACACAGCGGCAAGCCTTCTCCAACGCAATCGTTGTTGCGCGCTTATTGGATAACATTGTCTGCGGCGCCGTTAATAACCTGCCGCGAGCCTGATCGAAACATTGACAACAGAAGCACAATGTCAGAGCACGTCTCAGAAAACGTTTGTTCCATTGTCAGAATGTATTTACGACTGTCTGAAATTTTACGAATGAATTTAATGAAATCAGTTAAAGCTAGTCTATCGTACGCCATATTATCACAGTATAGGAAAGGAGGAGCAATCCACTTTTTACTAGAACACATGGTATTCTCTTCTCATAAAAATTTTAAGACGCACAGAAAACGCAAATTTGGAATCGGACGTTCTATAATTCCAGCATATGAAATTTTACTTTTATTTCAAACTGCACATTCCTTCCTAACCTATTCCGAACTAATTTGGGGCGGATATTATTTTTTAATCTACTTTTTCGAGTAGTTGTTCATCTTGGTCCACTAGTGGCAGACTACTAGTAGTTATAATAATTAATCACTTGCTGTGAATAAAAAGTGATTGCCCCTCAAAAAGCTAGAGATAATTTTGGACTGCTTACCTTTAGACCGTTAATCGTGTAGTTTTTTCAGGATGTCATATCTCAAAATTTCATCAAAAGCATTCTCTAAGACGAAGAGTACAGCAATCATATGCTTCGCCATACATGAATCTGTTTTGAAATGATTTCTCCAGATATACCAATTGGTTAGTAGAAGAATGATCCTTCCAATACCCATACTGATGTACGGTCAGTAAGCCCTGTTTTTCAAGACACAATGTGAGACAGTCGTTGACCATCCTTTCCAACAATTTTCGTGAACATCACCTAAACGATACAAGACGATAGTTCTCTGCGTAAAGGGAATCCCTTCAGGACTTCAGAAGCGGAATGATAATTACATCTTTCCATAATTTCGGATAGTCCCCTTGTGTGCAGATGATGTTACAAAGTGCCAACAGTGTAGGCATAGCTATATCCGGCAATCGATGGTAATGATTTAAGGGATATAGTCCTGCTTCTGCAATGTTCGCGGTAGGGAGGATAGCAAACTGTAATTCCCTCATCGTGAAAGACACGTTAGCTTATATGCCTTATAGACTTCAGTTTCCAAGTGAAGACTTTGTTCGGCTCCGTCTTTCCTTGCAAGGAAATCGTGAGGATAAGTAGTCTGAATTACTTATCTGGGCATATCGCACATCCAGGGTGCAGTAATTCCTATAGGTCTTCACATCAAGTCACCATCGTGGTGTATACATGTGATAGGCTTAACACTGAACGACCAGCAATTGATCTGATCTTCTTCCATACTTCTGTTACTAGGGTCGATCTGACAGTGGTTAAGACGTATTTTTTTCGGCTTGATCTTTTCCTAGCTAGTACTATTCGATGAGGGGCGGCTCGAAATCGCATAAAAGGGATTCGTTTGTGTCGGCGCTCGTTTGTACCTAATTAAGGCTCATCCCTTCTCCGTTACGTGCCTCTAACGTTGGTATTTCACTACGGTAACGATGTTTTGGATGAACGACCACCGGTCCATAGGATATGGTCCGTCTTTCCACTGAAGTATATTCTCCATACAAGCACAGCTAGAATCAGTGCTAAGTACTGTTGCATGGTATTGCTAAGTACCATGATTACTTTTGTGGCTTTCCTTTTAGCTAGTTTCTTTTCTTATTGTGCAAACGTCCAAGCTCTGTCAGTTTACGGAGGTTGGTGAAGTCACTCGTCAGGCAATACAGCTGAACTCTGACCAAGAACTGATTGCATGGTCGTCGGTGACATTTTTTGTCCCCTTTTTCATTTTTATGAATTCCTCCACGGTGTAGGCTACATGGGAGGACGGGGCGATGGACGACAGTACCCTCTCGCCTTCTCGCCACCACTGGAAGTACCTGCAGTCGCAACCATAAGATTTGATTATATTTATTTTACAGCAGACTCACTGTTGTTAGATATCCTCACACTTATAAAACTGCGTTGCCTTAATTTGCTTTAACCGTAGAATACATTTCAGCAAAGTATCTCTCGATGAAATGCGTAACTGCAGACACACTTCGATTAGATGTCACTGTGGATTTAATAGCTTGCGCATAAGTGACTTTTTTCTGATTCCCTGAGCAAACAAATTTCATGGCTTCAAGGTAGGCGACTTTATTTACTATTTTCATCTCTTACATGGCTACCTCGTGTTTGTACACAAGACAATTTTGTGACCTTGAATAGTGTTACCCAACGTAATCCATGCACTTCATGGGTCTTCACAGGCATGCTTCCTAAGCGTGTCTTGTCTCGGGCATGTCTGGATACCGAAGTGTCCAAGAATCAAAAACTGGAACCACTGTGTGTGCTGTGGGATAAATGATATTACTATCAGGTGAATAGTTCCTGCGCGTATTTTCTTTAGCAGTGTTGGCTTATTGACGGTAAGACGTAAAAGTCACTTGGAATAGTGTGTCCCTTCCTGGGTACTGTCAACCTCCGACATGCTATGGGTCATTGTGGTGCTAACTATGTGGCAATTTGTTTTCAGTTCAGTTGAGTAAGTCATGGGATACCACCTCCCTTATGCTATTTACAGTGGAATGAGGTTTCACATCAGCGTCTATGTCGCTGACTGACTTTCGTAAAGTCCTTTTCTTTACTTTTAACAATCGATTACTTAGACACTGTAGCCGTGCCGTAAAACCTCTCATCACGTACAGTCTCCTTCTCTTCACCCTCCGAGTTCGGCTCTTTTCAAGACGAGAGTTTTTAAGTAACCCTTAAGTTCTGAGCTCATATGTGACTCTAGTACGTAGGTACAACAAATGACGGGGAAATAAACAGTCCACTGAAGCAGAGCCTTCGAATAGTGTAACTAGGACTAAGTATAACAGTGTGCGTCCTGGTGCTCTAAGACCATCGTTCGCGGGTCACCAACGTGAGCTGCGCCCATTGGCATAATCGGTCATACCGTGTGTTACGGTGTGTTTTACACAGGCTGACACATTCTTGTTAAAACGTCGTTACTACTAACCTGTTAGCAAGTGAAAGAGTGACAGCTGTTGTCCCCAGTGCCAAAACCAATAATGAAATATTAATGGCACAACCATGATTGTATAAGGAGAATGTACACTGACAGTCAGTATAGAAACACATTTGCATATTTGTAAGGTTATTGATTTAGTATATAGTTGAATTGGTTTTGCAAAATAAGTTACAAAGCAACAAAGAATAACATTTAACTACAAACTTATTGTTATTATGTAAACCCACTTACTCTCTTTTATTTAAAAGAAAAGAAAAATTAACAATGAAATTTTGCTCCCTCCCACGATTAAAAAAATGTAACTATATTCTTTTACTCGAAAATTCATCCGACATTATGAATGTTCCAGTCAGTCCCCCTTATGTTTCCTGCAAGTGTTTCCTAGGTCTTGTCGTAAACAAATTATGAAGTTTTGTTGCACAAACATAAACTTTTACTAAAGTTACATGTTGCACATATAACATCCTACTCAAAATAGAGTAGTTTACAGTGGCATGTAGTCTCAGACGCCTTCTCGCTCCTTCGAAATATAACTCTCACTTTGATAGGAAGCATACGTATTACTGAGTTTAAAATTTTTGCAATTTTCTCTTGTCTTTGAGAATATATTATGTAATATACTTGTACCTTGCTTTCTCATTGGTAAATACGCGTGTAACAGTAGCTCTATTTTATTATCGCCTAAGTAACAAAATAGTCTATCTTAGGTGTGCGTAAGGCAATGTTACCGGCACTACAGCCACTGATTATTACTCCAGGATGTAGTCCGGGTAATCATTCCTACAGGATAAATAGGTCTGGGTACTAAAACAGTCACTTGGTTTTTTGGTATGCCGGAAATCTAGTCCAATCAGGGACCTCTGGATTAGTAGATCAATGGTTGTTTAATTCACCAGTTATTGTAATACGTTGTACTTATTGATACAAATAATTAAAAAAACAAGATCTATGTCTAATAAATAATACAAAAAATTTCCAAAGTAATTAATACGCGAACTAAATATTTTTATTCAAACAAATAAAATACAGTTTTAATTATTACAATTATATTAAAATATAATTTTCGATAGTTTTTTAATAAATAAATAATAAAAGATAATACATAATAAAAAATAATAAAGAAACAAGTGCTTACATATTTTTAATTACTAATTGTAAGGAATTATAAGGAAATATTGTTGAGATGAACTAAGGTTAATATAATATTTTTATAATGCTAAATTGCTATAAAATAATTCCAATCGTAATTACATTCAAGTTGTATAGAACCAATTTTCAATAAAATAATATTTTCGTTTATTAAGAACACACAATGTAATATCCCAGTCACTTTCTTATTACATGGATTGTATTTACCTACGTATGTCTTACTGAATATTTCACTCAGCAAAAGAAATAGTAATTACCCTATTATCCACCATATGCCATTGAAACATTTTGCTATATTACTACATATTACTGACAGAAACGCTCTAAAATTATTAGCCTACCTTTGTATACAGCTTTACAGAATGATGAGAAACGACAAAACTGTGTATTCTCAGTTTGATTGAAATACCCAAGAAGATTGCTGTACCTTCTGCTAAACCAAGATTTACAATAATCTCAAGGAGATTTCTTATGTATAGAAGTATAAAAACTGTTTAACATTTAAAAGCTGTTTTGCATATAATGTTTACATTAAAAATAACATTTAAAAATTTGTAATAAAATAGAATTGTCAAAGAACTGAAAATAATCACAATGTGTTTACAAAAAAAAAAAAAAAATATACAAATATCATTATATTATAGGCAAATGAATATTATGTAATATTATTTTCCTAGTTATTTAACATTTTTAATTATTGTATGTAACGTAGTATTCAATTTTTTCATGGTGCATATGGATTAATCTACTCTGTTGATTTTAGTAAATCCAGAAAGCTACTTCGAAAGAAACACAAAAGGAGTAAATATTACATATTCATGAAATTTATTAGACAGCTCCAGAATGCGGGAAACCTAAGTTTTTTAATTCAGTAAACAAATGAAAAAATGTATAATTGCAACACACGTTGAGAAGAATTATGAAAGAAATTGTATTTAATGTGGGACATACCTTCACTTGCAAATCACTAAGTGAATGTTGCGTAATTGGGTTAAATTCTAATTGCTGGTAGTGAAGACTTTTATCTTGTTCGTTAACGCGCGAGAAATATGTGTGTGTGTGTGTATATGCGCGCGCGCGCGCGTAGGTCTTGTGTTTTCTTTTGAAAGATGGTTCTGTTTGGTTATAATAATTTTCATTTACTTCCAAAGTTGTTTAAAACTGCCGCAAAATATTTACTTCCTAATATAAATTAATTTAAACAATCATAGCTAATGTAGAGAAAATATTAAAAGCTTAACTATATTAAATCTTGTAAAAGGAATAATTAAATTAAATACCTTTTTATGTCGGCCAATATCGACTATCCTTCTCCGTAACGATCGTTCAGTTAAAATACAAAAAGTATAAGAATAAGGCTTGAGGTGTAAGATAGGTGGACCCGATTTAAATTACAGGATAGTAGAACGAACTGTTATTCTACAACGTGGCGCCCATAGTCTGTCCAGCACTTTGCCTGCTGATACGGTGTGTTTGTGCGTTTATACTTAAGAGTCTCGTGTAAATGGTGACTAAATACTGACTCCAGTTGGCCGAGCAGTATTCGATTGGACCGACCTCGAGACAGACCGACTACATAACTCTATACAGTAAATGTTTTCAGTCGCTATGGATACGCCACGTACTGCGACATGCCAAAACTCCTGTGTTTGGTTACCGTTTTCGTTCATTCTGTTCAATACGCGTATGTTACTGACCACGTGCTTATTGTGTTTAAATACAAAGCATAGTACATTGACGGCGTTATGTGTGCTCCGTTTGCTTGTTACTCACCGCCTTGGGATTATGCACGTTCAAGTGAGGCTACCTGGAAAGGCTCAAGCAGACTCAAGCTCATCGTTACGTACATACCAGGTTATTTTCCCCTATTGAGCATTCGTATATTACCAATAATAAGTATATTTTTTCATTAGGTCAGTTATTTATTTTGTTCTTGGTTTTATACTTGAAAGGACATTCACTATTCGTAAATTAAAATTAACTATAATTTTAGTTAATTATCCACGCTCACAACGGAGTTTGTACGCTTTTATCATGTCAAGCTTATTTCTCCCCAACCTACACTTCATCCATTCCATTGTGAGTGGATGTTGATTTCCTTCCACAAAACTCGTTGGCAGAACATTTTCCTAGCAAACGAACGCGCGCAAAATATGCTTACTGCTACTGACATTTAACATGGAATTCACATTACGATTGAGAAACCTTTTCGACACGTCCTACAGATGCGTTACCTACACTGAATACTTTCATTACTTTACAACAAACAGGAGTACATGTGTGTGTGTGTGTGTGTGTGTGTGTGTGTGTGAAGGCACCATTTGCAGTTGTAATACGTATAGCTCATATGAATTTAGGAAATTTATATACGTTTTTATGTCTCTAAAAACTTTTTGAAAATTTAAAAACTACATTTTTTTCTGTTTCTAGATGCCACTAACTTCTGGATTACAACATCAAACTACAAACCCTGAGATTTTTTCACAAGGAATGAACTCTACTGAGCAGATATGAAAAGGATATTGAATTACAAACAGATATTGATCAAACAATATATTTTCTACTATAAAAATTACCAGAAATTAATACAGAATATCAGGTATTAATTTACCATATCAGGTCGTTGTTTAAGACCTGAAGATGTCAGTAATGACGAAAAGCTTTGTCTAAATAATAAAAACAATTATAGCAGTTTAGCAATTTTATAAAAGAAAAGAAATTAATACGCTAATAATAACTAGTACTCTCAGACCATATATGCCTAAAAACATTATTTTATTTTTAATACAGTATATATAGCATTCTACACTTTAGTTTATTTGTGTATATAAAAATTATTTTTTCTAAATTATTTAATTTCTTATTAATGTGTCTGATAGCATGTCTTTAGAAACGCCTTGGTACAACGATTGTTGCAAAAACAGAACAGACTATCAGACTTTAAAAAAATTTAATGTCATTTAAGTACATTTACTGTATTTACTATGGATTCGTAATTACGTGTATTTGTCAGTATCTATTTTTTGTAAACGTAGCAAGTTCGTTGAAGGAGAGTTACATTAATGTGTAACATGGTATACGGTACTTTCATTTTTACAAGGTGTTTTTACAGAAATCATGAATATTTTGCTTTATCCTATACGTATGGTAAGTATTTAGTAGAAAACAATAAGAGACGTACTTTTTGTAACAAAATAAACTTAACATATGTGAGAAAAATGAAATAAAATGACTGTAAATAATTTTTCTATAAATATAGATTAGATTGTTGAGTAAAATAGAAATTTTTTTATATTAGTTTCCAAAACCTTGTAAAAATATCTATTTTTCCCACTGTAAAATCTTCTAATAATTCCAATTTTTGTAAAACATGGAGGATTACGGTGCATTTTAAAACTAGATAACTTAACTGAGATGATTTATGAAGAAAGAATTGAATAAATACACTATGCAAATAGTACGTTTAGAAATGTCTATGAGACGGTAAAAAGATATTACTCTGGTAATTTATTCATAATTACATGGAATTCAGATTATTAAAACTGCAATAATTTCCAGAGAATTATTCTGAAGTTTAATAAACGTAGCCTCAGAAGTCTCACAGTTCACAGTCACTGAACTCTAATCCATCCCTTGTCCTCGCTGAAACTGGCTCGACTCCATCGCTTCTTTTATAACCTGCCGCTATCCTCGTGTAGAACTTCTTTATAATTCTCTAGTATACCCTATTATAAAATTTGTTATTTCTTTCTTTCGTCTAATAGCACATTACGTTACAAGCCGTATTACCTTTTTTCTATTTTTTTCATGAATCATCGTTTCAGCTCTTAACCTTTCCACCCTTCTTTTTTCCAAAACTAATCCTACCTCGTATCTCTACTTTACTAGTTCCCGTCTTTTTGAATTCTGCCTCTAAATACATGTATCCCGCTTCATTATGATTGTCTTCAGCTACAAATTTTTTACTAAAATATTTCCAACGACCAAATATTCCAATTTGCCTAGATTATTTTGCAAATCAGCTTCCTCGCGATACTTATTACGTTAAGTAAACATATAACCAAATCGTCAAAACAAATCTCTACACTGGACGTATCCCATTGTTATATGTAAACATATAGGCCTATTAGTTCTACTTCGTAAACAAGCAATTCATAAGTTAATGTTATTTTAGTTTTTTTGTTCTTCCTGTAGATAATTTTGGTAGACTCATATCCGACTTTGCGTTAGACGTATATAATAGTGAGGCGTTGTAATTTTCAAAATAAATTTTTCATGTAGAAACAATGCAGCGTAAAACTGTCATGATATTTTTATTAAATTTATTTTTAAGGTAAAAAATATTATTGTTATTCTCATACACAATATCAACCTAAAAAAATGTTTAAACATAATCTTCTTACTCAGTATTTATAACATCTTCTTACAAATGTTAGAGCTTGTTTAGATAACATAGGCCTATGCCAACTCTCACGGAATTGAATAGTACACATGTATTAACACGTCCCGAGAAATGCATAATGCTTTATGTGTGAAGATTAATATTATGTTATACACATTCAAAGGCTTTCTCACAAAGGATTTTTTTAAATAACCCTACTGACATTTTGTAACTGGAATACCTTTTGTAACTTAGTTTCATAAGAAACGGAATTACCATAACTAAATCGTGTTGAAGACAATCACAGACTTGTAATCTAGTTATGTAATTCGTGAATCTATATGTTATACAGTTACTCAAAACGTAGATAAAGGATTTTGTTCTTACATATATTATCAAATATTATTTATAAATTTTAAAATGTTGCTATTTATGAAATAAAAACTTTAAAACGGATTTTAGAAAAACTGTTACTGTAAGGAGATTCACAGAATTGTTTTGTAGCCCAGTCGTGCGTTATAGCAATGTATTAAGAGGGGCCGAGGTTATATTAGTTACACAAAACAGAAATAATACGTGGCATGTAAAAGCTAATTTTATGTAAATTTTATAAATAATAAAAGAATTAGGCTATTAATAACACCCTGTGTTTTATTTATTTCTTTTTTCAATTTTCAAACTTAGCAGACATAAAGAAACAATTGTACCTGAACTATACGTACATGTCGACACTGTGTAACTGTCCAAGTTTAACAGTGATATATGGAAGAAGGTTTTGCACGCTATCAAGCTGTCTGTGACCTGTCCGATCCTATCTCCATTATTCTTAACGCAAGCGCAAAACACAGAGCAGAAATTGTTTAATGTCTACTACCACTCTCTGTCTGTCTGTTTCCTCTCTCTCTCTCTCTCTCTCTCTCTCTCTCTCTCTCTCTCTCTCACTCTCTCTCTCACTCTCTCTCTCTCTCTCACTCTCTCTCTCTCTCTCTCTCTCTCTCTCTCTCAAGCACACTTATGTCTCTTACTTTTGTTTTTAAATATTTTCTACTTTATCCTTTTAGCTCTGTTTACGTTTCTAACAATGTTTGGCAGTAAAAGAAAAAACCTTTACATAGTAGTTATTAAATAGTATTAAGTAGTTAATAAGTATTAACTTATTCGTAATAAGTTATTTTATAACCAGACATACATTGTTTGTGTTTCAAAATGATGAGGATATTTACTACTGTATATTGTTGAACACTAATCTAATGCATTTTTTTAGAGGTTGTTTCACGATTACAGATGTGTCGGATTTCTGGCTTACTAGATTTCTGATACTGCTAAATTTACATCTGATAGACAATTTGGAAATTACAGTTGTTTACCATAATCATGAAATCTACAGGCCTATCTTTTGTCTAATGGATAGGGGAGAAAAAGGACATGTTACATGTTACGAATGTAAACACATGATTATGCGTGCACGTGTGCGTTTTTCAGTGCCCGAAATTTTTTTTAATTCCCATATATTTTTATATGTGACGTAATGGTTAAAATGATTTTCGATAATGCCCTTTTGCGTAATAGTACAGTCACTGAAGGAAAAAATTTAAAATTAAGTGGCTTCTACGAGATGTTTTGCATAAGGCTAGATAAAAGGGTGAGAAACAATTTAAAAAAAGTTTACATAAATTCCGTCGCGGTTTTTCGAAAAAGAGGAGGGGGAATGTACACAAAATTAGTTTGTTTCAATTATCTTGAAAAATAACAAATTTACGATAAAAAGACAAATTACAAAAATTATAAAGCATTAAATTCTCTATAAAAAAGCTATTCATCATTTGTTTTGTCAGAATAATAATAATAATACTTTGTGAGAAAAATGGAATTGAAATATTATAAAAAAATTGATTGTCGGAGTCCGCCCCGATGAGCGGGAAGGCTAATTTTTTCTGACATTGCTGCATACAAATTTTAATAAAATCCGTTATAATAGTCGTAGAGACAAAACTCCAAAAGCATTTTAAAGCTAAATGTTTGCACTTTTACATAAACTGGAAAGCAAATAATTAAAAATAAATACATAAAATAAGGTAATACCTTTTTTGTTTTTTATTTTTTTCAACTAATGCATAAACATATTAACAATTTATTACAAATGTTAAAAAAAAACTTCACAATATGAACTTTACATATATAGGTTTTTGAAAAAATCATAAAATATAGTATTGATTTATTGGCATAGAATGAGCGAGTTTTAAAATTTATAATTTTTTTGAGTTCGCAAGTATACATCATTTTCTTAATTTACAATTTCTACAAAAATTTTTAAAATAAATATTTTTTAACAAAATTATGAACACATATTGGTCAAAGTGTCTTCTATAAGACTGCGGTGTAAAGAATTGTTAACATTTAGTTAAATTTAAATAAATGTAACTTTAATTAATAAATGTAAAAATATGTCCATTGCGCGTATTAATATTAATAGTTAAAAACCAAAAAAAAAAAAATATTAATATGTAACTATTGAACATAAACTACAATATCTGAGGTTTCTCTTCTACATAGTGAGAATTTATATCCGTGCATGGGCATAAAAAGAACAAACCCTGAAAATTGAAGAATTTTAGGGAGAGCGAGGACGACAGCTGGTACATGCGCCATACAGATATTGAATTAACGCAGTTCGATATTGAATGTTCCGTGAGTGCGATACTATTTTTTATATTGTATTTTGCTGGAAGTTCAATTTTATGTTTTAAGATTTGTGTTAGTAATTTTGATATTTTATAATTTGGCGCGGTTCTAGCGTTTATTAAAGGTCTGATAGGTTTCATGATGTTGTGTAATTTTATTAAAGAATTTAATTTTGGTGCACAAGGATTATCCATTTTATATTTATAGGAGTCTTTAGCATTTATGATTTGGGTACTATTTTTTAGTATATTTGTTATTTGTGTTTGATATTTGTTTGTGGGATCTTTATTTAATATTATCCAATTATTATTAACTATAAATTCTTCTGTTTTTTCTTTGTTTTAAAAGTTATTTTATTGTCAAAATCTTCAATGATTGGAAGAAAAACTATTTTTGAATATATTTATAAGGTGCATTTTTTAATAACATTTTATTATATGTAATGCGTAATAAATAAGTAAAAATTATACATAATAATATATACATAAATGAATAATAATGAGTTTTTAAACTTATATTCCTGAAAAAATTACATGTCTATGTATGTTACATGTCACATGTATTTTATGTGAAAATCCACCTTGTGAAAACTTTGGCCAATTTTGAATTAATTTTTCTACTAAACGTATCGCACTGACAAAAAAAAAATGTTAATAACCTTTTTTATGTAGAATTTTGTGCTCTTTCTTTTCAGTATTTTATTTTTTTCTCATAAATTTAATATTGTTTAAGATAATCACGAAAAATTAATTTTTTGTACCTTCCCCTCCCTTTTTTCGAAAACCCTCGACTGAATTTTTGTAAACTTTTTTTTAAAATTCTTTCTTACCTTTTTATCTAGCCCTATGCAAAAAATCTCGTAGAAGCCACTTAATTTGGAATTTCTATTTTTTTTCGGCTTTAATGACTGTACTATGTGGACATCGAGACTGTAAGTGGAGCCACAAAACAACGTTGTGAAGAAAAAACTTAGGCCTCAGTGACTTTTCCTAAAGTCACGACCTTTTCTATAATCCTAACGCTTTTAAGCGAATCAGAAATTTAGTTAATTACAGACGTTATCTTAAGTCAAGCCGACATCTTTGATGCTAAGAGCTGCAAGCGGACGCTCGTAACACAAATGAAGAACGAAACTACAAGTATTTTCAGTTCTCTACACAGACGAAATCTCCTGTGTCGATGGTGCTCTCATAACGGTGCTGTGGTAGCATGGTTTCTATTCAGAATCCCTCCACTTATGGGTGTGTGAGTGTGTGCGCGCGCGCGCGTGATTCAAGTTTCTTCCATTAAAACCAATAATATTCATTACGATATTATGACATAATGCTTTTCCCAATACCTTGCGATCCGATATCTTTTAAACAGGTTCAAGGCGATTTGTCTGTAGGAAGACTTTTCCCTGTAGGATTACTAGCTTCGCCGTAGTACACGTCTAGATCTGTAACAGTATTTTATATATCCGGCTTTTATCCAGTGTAAGATATAATGATTTCGGTTTGACTGGACCTGTATCGCCCTGACAAACAAAATTTTAATAACCTTTTTTAGGCAGAAATTTATGCTCTTTCTTTTTGGTATTTTGTATTTTTCTCATAAATTTAATATTTTTTAAGATAATCACGAAAAATGAATTTTTTGTACCTTCCTCCTCCCGTTTTTCGAAAACTCGCGACTGAATTTTTGTAAACTTTTTTCTGAATTCTTTCTTACCTTTTTATCTAGTCCTATGCAAAAAATCTCGTGGAAGCCACTTAATTTGCAATTTATATTTTTTTTTCGGCTTCAGTGACTGTACTATAAGGGAGGCGCCTACTAAAGTTGTTCTAATTTTAAAGCAAATTACTGTACAACGGAGAGTATTGTCTCGTTTGAAAGACAATTAAAACAAAATGTGTTTCTACTTGTCTACACAAACCAGTTTACACGTTTATCACATTTTCGGTAACATACTCATACCTGCTTCTAGGGGAGCACACATTTTAATTGTCACTTTAAAGTTAAGACGCAGTGGCGTGGGAGGAGTAAAAATTCTATTCAAAATTTTAAGAATTTAACCGATTTATTAATATTCCCCTACCTGAGATTCATTGTTCACATTTCCTAATGGCTCAGAACGTTTATAATAATTAATTAACTTTACACCTTATCACAGCAATTATGCTTACATTTAATTTAAAATATTAAAATATGAAGCGCTGAAAGAAAATCCCTTTAATACCAGTTCACAAAACATTAAAACAAATGGAAAAAGTCAACTAAAAGTACAGACGCGAGAAACTATATACCGTCCCAGATTTAAATTTTAGTGTTTGTTTAAGGATCTATAAAAGGGAGTATTCGCACTCGCCATCTTTGTTCCGAGACTGACAAATATTATGGTGGCGCTTGTGTATACATGGGACGCAGTATAAGTTTGTTTTCGATATTACATAAACTATTATAGTTTTTCGTGCCAAAAATATAATTTCAAAGTGTGAAATTATGTCCCACGTCCTTAAAAATATGGAAATAATAGTTTTCACCTTAAAACTTACTGATTCAGACCATAGTAAGAGGAGAATAATTTTGTCTAAAAAACAACAAATACCAATCGTTACCACTTACCACTTTGTTATGTATATATTCTCAGATTTTACTTTTATTCCTGTTTATAATAGATGGCTGTTGAATTAATGTTTACTAAACTTCGTTTGTCCAAAAGTCAAAATAAAGTTACTAAAACTATTTTTAATAAACACGAATTTACATTTTTAACTTGCTTACTATTAAGTTTATATTCAGGTTTTTTGCTTAACATTTAGTTAAAATTAACAATAATGTATTTTTCACTGCACTAGACATTTTATAGTCAAAAGTATTTTTCTCGGTTAGTAGGAAGGGTTAAACTTTGTTAGTACAGGCGAAAAATTTGCAAGTTACAAATTCTCACGGCCATATCTTGAAAACAACTCGTGGATTAAAACCCGGCCACAACGCATTTTGTTTGTTATTTCGTATAGAATAATTTTGGTCCTATTCATTTTTACTATAAACTCAAACCTTTTTTTAGTTATTCGCTAAAAATTACGCTAAAATCCTGTTTTTTGGGGGTAAAAATCGAAAATGTTGATTTGGAATAACTCGAAAACAACGCATTTTTCAAAATAGTTGCGTACTGACTTTTTTGCTTAGAATTTGATTCTCTATTGGATCCTGGGGTTAATTTTTTTTTATCAATCACCCTTGAAAAAGGGGTGGTTCTCACCCCCAAATAAAAAGCGTACAGTTTAACTTTGTTCTAGAGTGCATATAGAACATACATATCAAATTTCGTGAAATTCCATCGACAGTCAAAATTTTGTTACGTCAAAAACTGCGCTTACTGGACTAGAATTTCTTCGTGCTGATTTTGTTCTCGACTTTATTTACGATCTACTTGTATGTTTCGCACTTGGCTGTCGCGCAGCTGATTTTCGAAAAACAGGTAAATGTGCAATTTTGTGCATTAAAACTACAGAATGTGCAATTTTATGCAGTAATCCCCAAAACGTGCAATTTTGTGCAAAATAAAATGTATGTTAAAATGACCTACACGTCCCGATTCGGATAAATAACTTGTCACTGGCCGTTTACGAACTAGCAAAAAAAAAGATGCAATT
This sequence comes from Magicicada septendecula, assembly GCA_034769895.1. Taxonomy (NCBI): domain Eukaryota; kingdom Metazoa; phylum Arthropoda; class Insecta; order Hemiptera; family Cicadidae; genus Magicicada; species Magicicada septendecula. The sequence continues at coordinate 241,237,101 of CM068368.1, forward strand.
GCACGTGAATCCGGGCTTTAGTTATAACATTATATTTATAATTAATGGATTAAAAAAATAAACCACCTTGTACAGTGATCTGCGTGGAACTCGGCCGATCCTAGGAGGTGGATTTGGTACGTCAAACAAAGTCGGTATGGCATTAGGCTTCAGTTTTTTCCAACCATCTACTCGTGCCTGTTCAAACTGTGAACTTTCAAAATGAACCTAAAAGTGCAAAGGTGTATTACATTTTTAGTCGTTATGATTAACATTCACAAACTTTTAAGGAACAACCATTAAATTTACCTCACACAGACCCATTCCCTTGCTTAGAATATTTTTGTCTCGTCTCATATTTTAAATCCATTTTGCACATCGAATAGGGTCTGCCGGAAATTTGAATGTTCTAAACTTAGTTTCTGTTCGATTTTTGCAATTTACAGCACAACAACCAGTCATTATGATTATGAGATGTAGTACAACAATCTGCAAAACATACTACATAACATAATAATATCTCTAACACCAGTATTTATAACCTTGTTTTCACTGACAAGATGAGATGATTATTATACATATTCGTGTGTAATACATAAATCAAATTAGTACGCTAAGGTTATAACCCTGATATGTAAAAATATTAATATTTACATACATAATTTACATTAAATAATCCAACGCACAGCGTGCTTACATTGCTCCCGCCACATTACATTTAAAAGTCTCGGAGCAAAGATGGCGGGTGCGAATACCTATATTATAGAGCTCTAGTTTGTTAAACGAACTACACTGTTACCAAGTTCCTTTTGTAGAGATAGTGCATCACTCGCAGTGAAGGCGCTTGAAGCAGAAGAGACCCCAGTGTCATTCAATATTTTATGTAAAATAACTTGAAATTAATCACCAAAAATGAGCTTTACCTATAACTGCTATAACTGGAAAAGTGTTTATATTATTTAATGAACAAGCGGAATGGACAATCAATATAAAATATCAGGTAACTGACGGGGAGAGCAAGACAAAAGGATTTGTACCATAGAAAGTGTAATTATGTAATATGATTTATGAAATAAATGTATTTACAACGTTTCGTTAGTATTAAGCAATGTCATATTCAGATTACACATTAGAACAAACTTTAAAAAAATGATGAGCCTATAAAAACAACAAATAGGCCCTACATTCTTGTACAAAAGAAGCAAGTATTATTTATTATTAATAATTATTATTTCAACAAGAATAATTGTGAGAATATATATATATATATATTTACATCCCGCTATCATTTAGACGTCCTTTCAAAATGCCTCCATTTTGGCATCTCCTTGAAATCGTGGAGTATACTTAATTTTCATAAGAGTATATATAAAAATGTGTGGCTTATACCCTGACTTTCATACTTTGATTTTAGAAGTTATTAAGAAAAAATACACATTTTTTCAAGAATAATTTTTTTCACACTGCCTCCCATTTGGGCTCTTTTCAAACCCCTGTAATTGTACATCCGGATGTATAAATTTTACATTTTTTCGTTAAACTCGCGCTTTCTGCGTATGTTGTTGTTCGGAAAATCGCTAATCTGACTTCCGACAACGTTGCCGGTTTTAACTTGTTGGTGTCATTGAAATGTAAGACTTGCTGTGCAGAAGTAATGTGTGGTGTCTTCACTCCATGTGACAAGTTTTGTATTTACCCTTTAAAGTCTACTGCCGATTTGTTTTAAAACTCCTTTATTCATAAACAAAACGCCAACAGCAATTATTCTAAATTTGATTCAACAGGCCTCTGTGTATTTTGCTTCTACTGTAAAATTTAGGTTTTGGCACATAAGCAGTGGCGCAACCAGGGAGGGGTTTTAGGGGTTAGAACCCCCCCAAAAATCTGGAAAAAATTTTGTTATCAACATATGTACATACAAACAGTAAGAACGTAATAATTAAAAGTAATAATTATAGTATCTTCTTTATATGTTAATTACTATGTTCTTACAAAGTAACATTTTTACCATTACTAAATGATAAACTAAAATTCAGCATAGTTAAGTTTACCAGACGTGAATTTTGTCAACGGCGCATGATATGTAATTGTCTTCGTTCTTTTAAAAAACACCAGTTTTCATCGAAAGCGTATCTTTTAGTAGCCTATATTGCTATATTTTCCGGTTTTGGAGAGTGAACTGGATCAATCTGGGTGGCCTGTCAACTTCAGTGCAAAGAAAAGTCATACATAGTTAGAGTCGGAAAATAATGTGTAACGTGTACAAGTTTATTAAATCGGAAGATAAGGGAATATCAGAAAGAAAGTCATAGGAAAGGGTAGCTCAGGCATGCGGTGTGTCTCTAAGTAGTGTTTTTATAATTATTAAAGAAGCATCCGCGTATACGGCTGACATAAAATCTTTCAGTACTTCCCATAAAAAATGCTCAACAAAAGAAATACAAACTGATTTAGACGATTTGACAAGTGTACTATTCGATTAATTATTTACGAATATCAATTCGTAGAAGGGGAAACACCAACATTCAAACTAATTTAAACAATTTTAGGAGATGAATTAATTATAATGGTAGTGCTTCTAGTCTGAACCACATTATTCGTCAAATACGATTTCGATGAAAACGTGCCAAAAGCAATAGGAAACTTTTCTTTTAATAGCATAACAAATTATAAAGTTAAAAGAAAATATATAAGAAAATTATGGCAATTCAGAGAATAACGGCAGCCCATAGTATACACACACGAAACTGAATTCAACGTCAGTAAAAAAAGTGGATTGACGCCATTCTCTGAATTGCCGTAATTTTCATATATATTTTCTCTTACCTTTCTAATGTTTTATTCTATTAAAAGTTTCCTATTGCTTTTGGCACGTTTATATCCACAAACGTGGATGAAAATTTCAATTAATAAATAAATCCACCTGCAACATCATTAACAAAAGACAAACACGATTAACTGGTTAGTGAATTATGGGATTTCTTGAGTCCATTTATCATAACCTGAGCTCTATTCACTAAAGTAAACCAACGTACAGAAATTTTATAATAACCACTGTTTTCGCAAACCATGGACATTATATTTTACGACTTACACTCTATCATCCTGAGTTACTGATCTTAATCCTAGAACTGATTTAGGCAATCGTGAAGAAGCATGCTAAAAAACACGTGCATTTTGCATCGACAGTGTTAGAAACTTAGCAAAAAAGGAATTTTAGTGTATTTCTTTCATAGATTGCAAATTAAGATGTGACCATGTCATGAAAATTGAAAAGATTACGTGAGATCAGACCAAAGAGTGTATAGTGTAAAAGTCCTTTTCAAAATTAATAAAATAACGGGATAGTAGCAGTGAAGACGATTTGAGTTATAATAACAGTGAAGGAAACATTAGTGGGATGGAAGAATTCAGCTAAATATTTGTAATTGGTTGTAAGTAATTAAATGCTATATTACTTAAACAGTTTTGGTATAATTTTTTTATTAATATTGTCTCTCCTATTCTTTATGGAGAATTTACATCTGTTGTTTTTTTTTTAAACACGCACAGTCATTTCACATTCGAGCCTGTTGTTGAACAAATTAAGTTGCGAGTGTAATGTTGACTATGTTCATAGATTTTGTTGTCCATGACGTGTCCGTTGATTAACTAATTATAAATATATCACTACTGACTCGGAATTATTTGTACTAATTTTTTATTGGCAAAAATGTTAAACTTTTACCTTGTAGCGTGAACTAGTTTTCGCTTATTACTAGTTACGTCAGAGACTCATTTTTACCGATATTACTACGTTTTTCTCTGAATCGTAACATGTACACAAACTATTATGTACTCCAAAATATACAATGTTTGTTATGTCTAGGCTTGACTAGGAGATCTGAAGAAAGACTGGAATAGACACAACATGCCAAATCACTGTTTACAAAATAATTGCAATAGGCCTACTAAATGTTAGACATTTTCTAATTCGGTGAAATCTTTGTATGGTAACTCTGTTGTATCTATTGCTTGTTTCTTCTTACAAAACATCCGTATGTACTGTTTAGTAGTGTCGAAATAGAAATCGAAATCAAAACCTCCGTACATAGACTCGTCATTCAGGGAGAAGGCTAATATTTCCAAAAGGCCTTTCTCTACTCATGTGTATAACATTGTTCCCGCCTTATCCCCACTACAAAGTGCGCAACTGCTTCATGTCTGTTTATTTTAAATATATTATTGTGTTACTATTTCAATAAAGTCGGCATCTACTGATTAAGTAATTTAAATTATTCAATAAGCATATGCAAATTAGTAACCCTGTGCTCAACATGATTTTAACTCATGATTCTTACAAACATTGTGTGTATGATTCTTACTCGTGCAGTATGTGTAACAGAGACCTTTGCAGCATTATAGATGGAACGTACATGAGTGAAATTCTATAAAGCAAAGTTAATTTTTTCCTGTTCTTTTGACATTGGCTCCTTATAAGTTGCGTATTATCTTTTCTCCAGGAAAAAAGCCCTGCCTGTAAAGAAATGAATTAGGAAAACCAAAATTGTGCACCTTGTTTCTAAATTTTTAAACCCCCACGAAAAAAATCCGGGATGTGCCTCTGCACATAAATAATAGTAGTATTATAGTGATACTACATGTGTCCTACATTTCACAAAGGTAAAAAAAAACGTGTTTTTACTGATTCTACGTATATGACAGGTACACGTTTATAAATTAGGAGTAGAAACAAAAAACTCCGATTATAATTTTTAATTTAGGTATCGTTTTGCAGTCTTTTTTTCAAAGAAAATCTGTAATTTTTAAAAATTAATTCCCAAAACAATCTAACCTTTCTCCTTTCTGTAATGAAAGCATTAAAAACAGAGCACCCTTTCTTGCAAAGCCGATCTACAAATTTGCAGATTTAGCAAGTTTTTGAACAGATGTTTCACTTCAAATCTAGTTAAGGCCTGTAGATATAAATCCTAAAAAGTGGTTTTCGCATATTTAACTACGTAATATTTGTATTTATGAAAAAAAAGCTGTTTAATGAATTTCTTGTTTCCTCGCCACTTTTGGGCCTATAGTATACACAGAAACGCAGAAAAGCTTGATTTTTCAAGTTTTTTATGAAAACTAGAATACAAGTAGTGACTCTCTATATAGGCCTACTGTTATCCAACATCAATTTTAATTTTCTATTAGAAAAAAAAAAACAAGATGGTTAAAATAAATTACATCAGAAGGTACCATCAGGAGTCAACAGAAGTCGCGTAATCGGGTTTAGTAATCATCTAAACACCCTAATAACACTCGGAGTTCTTGTATCACCTTCGAGTTCTTTTATGCTAAAAAATATATCACTTGTAATTTACTAATGGCAATTTTGTATCAAAAATACGTGTTGGAAATGTAAAATAAAAAAGTTATAAAACAATGTTTGATTGCTACATGTTTATGCCTAATAGGTAAGTTCTAAGCATGATTTGAATACTGACTCACACAGTAACTCTGATGATGATTATTATTATTGTATACACCGATTCCTCATATTAAATGATAGTAAACACCGATGACGTCCTCTGTTTAGTAAGTTGCATGCAAAACGTTCTCGGGTACTCAAGGTCCGTGCAAAATTAAATTTTGTAGGGCTAAATAAAACTGAGTTCAAAAACATTCTTCATTGTTACGTAGTTTTAATTAGCTATTAATAAATGTTGTTGTAATAGTACGACCAAAGTTGAAACTGTTTTTCATGTCAACATATGATAGAAGAATATTAAGAAAAGGATTTTCCACCAGCATAACTTAAAAAGAGTAAAAAAATATTAAGAATTGGTAATAAACTATATCTTATATACCCTACAATAAGAGTGCGAGATCTATCCTTCTCACCATGTAAATCATACAGTTGTTTTAATGACCTTGACGAGATAGCCCAAAAGAAAACACGCTGCTATATTGCGTTGTGTGATAACTGACTGGCATTTCAGGAATTGCTGTTTTGTACAATTACCTACGTGACACTGGTCAAATTCGAGAATGGAAACTGCATTTATAAAACAGGGATGCACGAGTAAAATTACGGGAATAAATACGCTACCGTTAGTTACACCATTAGAAAAAAAGAACGATATATTGAAAGTGGTGTCAGCTTATACTCATGTTCGCGGTTTCAATAATTTTTTAGACCTTGTGGTCTTAAAAATTATCAAGTAACTAAAAAATAAAGTAGCTAACACAATAGTTATAATAATATAGTACATAATTAAATAATTAAAATAATGGATTAATTAGTTAGTTAAAACTGTTGAATTTAAATAAGTATTTATTACAAAAATATAGGATAATACGATAAAAATGACTTCTCTTTTACAACGAAGCTTGACAAAAGATAAGGATCTTAAAAAACTTACTAAACAAGCAGGCGCGGATCCAGGGGGGAGCGAAGGTGGCGGCCCCCCCCAAACGCCTCAATTTTAATATTATAATCAAAGACATTTTTATACTTTTCTGCGTAAAAAATCACAAAAAAGTTGTAATAAGTTGTAATTTTTTAATAAGTCTTGTAAGGCATGTTGAAAATTAAAATATACGTTCAAAAATTATTTCTTTATATGATAAAATGGATTTTGACGTCTTTTCATTATTTTCAAAAAGCTCCGGTACAGCCGAAAAAGACAAAATTTCTGTTCACTAACTATTGTACTATATTTAAGGAGAAAATTATAGTGATAGCATAACTAGCATAAAGTAATTTGAAATTCAATTTTTATGTACAACACAGTAATTTATAATGACATAGATTATTGCAAATCAATATCATAATTTTTTCTATTATTATATCCTCGTACCGTTCAGGTAGTTCGGTTTGAATTCGCGCGTTTGCATGTCGAAATTATAACATATGCGTATGCGCTTTGCTATCCAACGGTCTCAGCTTCAGTCATACAGTTCACATTTACATTTGTTAAATTTAGACTGCGATACTGAGTATATGTTAGAAAAAACAATCATAACATCATCAAATTTTCATTATCACATTTGGATGTAAAATGTCTTAATAGTCTGTGTGTTTTTTTTTTATTTAATTATTATTTTTTTTTTAAGACGTTGTATTAAGTTTTCTTCAAATCAAATACAGAGACATTTATTTTTTGGACAAAGACGTTTATTCTTTAACTTACTCACTAAAGTGACAAAACTGGAACGTATGATAAACGATATGTATATTTCAACCAATTAAATTCTTATGAAATTCCCTTTCTCGCACGAAAAAAGGGATTCTTTTGTAAATACTGTCCATTTTTTTGTCAGTTCTGCTGAGGGTGGACGCCATGGAAGTACTCGATTCCAGAAATTAGTTCCAGAACCAATAACCAACTTTGCTACAGTATTGGACAAAGGTGGAGACTTTGAAAAGCGTGCACAAAACAAATATCACCAGGAAGCTGTGATAAAAGGAAAATATTTCTTAAAAATTTACAAAAATCCTGAGCTATCCGCTACTAATAAATTACATACTGGACGTCAAAAAATCGTGAAAGAAAATCGTTCTCGATTAGTGCCTATAAATAAAAAGCATTATTTTCCTGGGTCGCCAGAACATTCAATTTTGAGGACCGAGACGATGGCAAACTGGTGAATCTGATTCGGTCATAAATACTGGCAATTTCCGAGCTTTATTGAAGTTTCGGATTGATAGCGGCAATTAGGTTTGAAAAAATATCTCGAAGAGTCAACATCTCGTGCAACATGTATAAGCAAGACAACTCAAAATGACTTGACTGATGGTTGTGGATGAGACATTTTACCTAAGAGAATCCAAGTTGCTCAAATTTTTAGTGTAATGTTTGGTGAAACGACAGATCTTTCAAACAAATCGCAATTATCACTAATCATTAGGTATACTGACGATAAAAATTTACGTACCATTCATTCAATTTATTGATTCTGGCGCCAAAATGAATGAGGATAATTAAAATAATGGTGAACCAAAGTTGACTGGAGTAGCTATTGGAAACATTGTTATAAATGCTCTAAACAAAAGTAATTTAAATCTAAGCAACTGCGTTGCCATAACAACTGACGGTTGTAGTACTATGGTATCTGAAGTACGCAGAGCCGTTAAAACAGTTATGGAAGAAGCTCCTAATGTTGTTTTTCCCCTCTCTTGTTACAGCCATTGCCTCAATTTAAGTATTTTTCGAACATCCCAAGTACAGGCTATTAAAAATGCTGTTTCGGCAATGCAAGAGACAATATATTTTTTAAAAGGTTCATCCAAGAGAGAAGATGTTCTAAAACGAACATTAGGCCATAACTTTTCGGGGCTTCGCGAGACCCGCTGGATAGGAATGCATAATGGAGTACTCCAGTTTCGATCCGGTCTTCTAAAAATTATATCAGTTTTAGACTCAATAACTGAATGGAAAGATTCTGCAACAGCTGTTAAAGCTCGAGGGTTAAGAATAGTATAATGTGATGGCCAAACACTTGTTGCAATTGTATGTCTCTCGGATTTACTTACTTGCACATTCCAATTGAGGCAATTTTTTCAAGGAACTCAAGTCGACTCAAAAGTTGCTCAGGATTACTTAAGCGATACTGTAAAATTTTACAAAGATGCCGTAACAACTGCGAAGCTGTTTTTAAAACTATATATGAGGAAGTATATGTGGTATTGCTGAAGAATTGGATGTGGAAATGAGGATACCCAGAAAAGCTTCCAGACAACTGTTCGAGAAAATCATCCTACAAACGATATAGTTACATACCGGTACTATAAGCAGACGATATATATAACTTATATATGTATATAGGCCTACAGGCATTCGATAATTTGATTCTGGATTTAAAAGATCGTTTTCCTAAAGAAACATTACATTTCTATAATACACATATTTTCTTCTCAACGACCAAACCAGATAATTTCGATGAAATTATACATAACTTGGTAACAAAGTATTAGTCATTCTTCAACGAAACTGTAGATGTGTTTAAAAGAAAACTAAAAGCTGAATTGGAGTTCTGGAAGTTGCATATGGATAGAGAAGAAAACGTTGGTCCACACAGTCCATTAGATGTCATATCAAAATGTAATAAACAGATGTACCCTTGTATACATTTTTCTATTAAGCTTTCGCTAATGTTACCAGTATCGATAGCCATGGGCGGCATTCGGGGGTGGCAAGAGGAGGCACTTGCCCTCCCCCCCAATACTATCAAATAAATTACAAATCAGTGAACAGTAGCTTTGTACAGTATTTGACACGGCATTGGAAGGCTTTTCAAATCTAGTTTTCTTGCGTAGTTTAACTTATTAAAGCTATGCTATATGTAATGTAAAGTTAGCCACTTGGTAAACTAAAGAACTTCTCCAGGAATTATCACATCCAATGACGGATTAACCATCTTGGGGGCCCTTAGGCAGCAGAATAACTGAGGCTCCCTCCAGATTATTTAATTTTTTCATATTTGTGTGTGTGCATGTGTTTACACACGTTTGTGCGTGTGTGTGTGTTTTTGTGTATATATGTGTCTTGAAGGGCTAGCAAAAAAATATAACCTCCGAGTGGGCAGATAGACGAGCAGAAAGGCGGGCTAGGAGCCTATCTTTCTGCCTGTTCGGAGGTTAGCATTCTCGCTAACTCGCCTTTCCGCCCGTTCTGAGGTTAGAATTCTCGCTCACCTCCCCCCCTTTCCCCCGTTGGGAGGTTAAAATTCTCGCTAGCCCGCTTTTCACTCGTTCGGAGGTTAGAATTCGCTAGCCTATCTTTCTGCCCGTTACAGATTAGAATTGTCTCCAGCGTGTCTTTCTGGGGTAATGCCAATGCCTCCTCCGGAACACCGCCATTGATAATTCCTGCCTTTCTAGTCATTTCCTCAATAAAGGTAGAACGCCTTCACCTCGATTCGCTTAAAAAAAAAAAGGTTGCCGTCGTCGATTTTTGCCTCCCCAATCCCGTAGGTGAAATCCCGCCTATAGCAACAGCAGAAAGTGTCTTTCCGTGCTTAAGATTGTTGAAATCGTGGCTACGATCTTCTATGGGCCAAGAAAGGCTCAATGGGCTTGCTTTAGTGCATGTTCATTACAGTGAAAGTATAGACATAGTAAATGTAATTGATATGTATGCCGATTTCAGAAATAATTGTTTCCAGTTTACATTGTAATTATAGTATATTGTTAATATCAACATTTTTGTAACGCAAATATATTTTACTATTAAAATAATATCTTTTTATTATTATTATTTTAATTACTATTGTAATCTGCAGAAGTCACTCTTCCTTTTTTTACGCCTCCCCTCCCCCGAATTGACCACTAGCTCTAGTTCGCTCCCCCCCAAAAATAAATCCTGGATCCGCGCCTGACAAGAGGGACTGTTAAATACTCTCGCAAAAACTGTCGCAGCTCTGTTAAATACAAGGTTGGAACACTTGCTCGGAATGTACATGTCTTATCAACAAGTTGATAAAACATGCCCACGCGACACACACACGCACACGCGCGCGCACACACACACACACACACACATACACACACACAGAGCAGCGGAAAACTGAGTCATTGAGAAGGTATATGAACTGAAACAAGATAAGTTCTACTATCTTTAGCCAGTGTTGCCAAAACAAGGATTTCAGATTAGCTGTGGTTTGAAAGGTAAGCATACGCTTCAGAGGGGAAGCGGGAGGAGGGCTATAAACGGACAAGCGCTACGTGGTGGCCAAACCTCGAACTAATGACGTATATAGTCATTTAATTTCCCATACTTGTGACGTCCGTCAAAATTTGATAAAATTGCTAAACAAATCCGTAATAAGAGTCAAATCTTTTTTTTCTCTTGGGTTGGCAATCCCTACATATTAATAAATAAAATGGAGTCTTCAGAACGAAGTTATTGTTACTAACAGCCGGTCAGCCACGATTTTATTAAGGTTTGTAATCTGGAGTCCATATACGGAACTCATATGCACATGGGGTTCACACTGAATGTAACTTTTCAATGTATGGACGCAACTTCAACGTTGGAATGTAAATATATATATATATATAACAACACAAATTACCAATTTAAATCTAATTTAAATTGTGTAGCCCCACGCTTTTGGGAGACAATTTATACAACGGTATATCTTTGTGTATATATGTTGCAAATTCAAATTTATTTGTGTTTGAGGAGCCCCACGTTCTTGGGACATCATTATTTTATAACAGTACAAATTGATATTTATTTAATGTAATTCAAATGTGTGTGAAAATGTGTGTTATATAACATAACAAATTCAATTAATTTATTAAATTGATTTCATGGGTGTAATCGTTATAAGAAGATGATACGTTATTTAAGTTTAAAATTGTTCCATAATTTATTTATTGAACAAAATCTTTCATATCGCATATTAAAAATTGACTCATTATTATACCTATCGTTTGTACGAAGTTTTCGTACATAACTTATTGCTAACAAATTACATACACAAGTTATACACAAATCTTATTATCTAATTTTAATTACTTTAAAATAATTATTTTGCTCTCGGCTTACTCATTGTGTGCTCATCTTTTTGCAATTGCTGATTCATTAGCTTCAAAACTGAATTTACTTCTATTCAAATTTGTTTTATATTACTTTGTTTTAACTTTTTACTGCAAATACATTCTCCTTTATCATCAAAGACTTTACTAATTACGTTAATTCAAAATTTAAATCTTTCTCTTATCATTTACGTTACTAATTACTAAATTTGATACAAGAAATATTATTCTATTTTTAGTCTGCTTTTACATTTATGTATAATTTATTTATTTTAATATTGGTTGAATGTCTTTCATTCCAACTTTAATTAGTGTCTTTCAAATGTTTATAATTACAATGGTTTTTTATCACCTCGTTTGACGTGGTTATTCATCTGTACGTCCTCCTTCCGGTCCTCTAGTCGTGTCCTCCGTGTCCTTCTGGTCCTCTGGTCGTGTTCTCCGTGTCCTTCTGATCCTCTGGTCGTGTTCCACTGCATGTGCTGTTTAATAGTCGTCTCGTCTCACGTCATTTGCTGCCGGTGTGTCCATAGACTTCATCGTATATATTCTGCGGCTCTGGTTGGACATCTACTTTGTCCTGTGACTCTTACTATCGATGTGAATCGGCGTCGTCGATTGACATAGCCTCCTGCGGCAACGGTTGAATTGAGAAGAAGAGAAACTTTAACAGCGCGACCTGGTATTTATAGTCAGGTCGTGCAAAAATTCCTGTCTGAATGTCTGAATAATATTTGACCAGTCAGATTCTGTCGAGCGTCACTTTCCCCACTCTGGTTCAAGTCACAATTTTCGCCTATTTTCGCGAATTACGAAGTTTGTTTCACATCACTCGATCACTCGCTCAATCGATCACTAATTTTTATGTGATTACTATACGTAAATTGCACTTCTTTATGGTACTCACAAAAGAAGGTATTAATTTTTTACGTATAGTAATTGCATTTTTCGTCACATCGTTACGGTTTTTTAACACTTTATTCACCTATAATTTCTATACACTTTGGTGACTCTTGTTTTATCCTATCGTACTAGTTTTCTTGTAATTAAAATAGACATACAACTATTTTACTTGAAAAGGGTTGGTTACATTTCAGGAACGGACAGGTTTCACACACACCAACAAAATACGCGCGTACACTACGCTAGCGACAGGTGTGTCGAAAATGCATGTCCATGCATGAATTCTGCGCTCCCAATTTTTACTACGATCCAGCTTATGCAATCTGAATCATGTTTATTAATTTATATTTATTTATTTTTATTATTTATTTCATTTATTTTGGCAATGCACAACCGTTAATGTTTGTACTGTTGCAATATGTATTGCAACGTTACGATTATTTCATAAATTCACACAAATACAGAACCATGTACTCAACGCTGCTATTAAGTGTAGTACACCGGCCAGGTCGCAGGATTTTTGTTTCTCGTTGCGTCAAGTATATGTACTGTAGTTGCACAATAATTAAATAAATTTTAAAGAGGAGTGAGATGTTGTTGACATGAAATAATTATTTAAACCATTTAAAAATAATCATCCTAAGATTTATTCATTAATAGAAACATTCCAATATTAAAAAATTCAAACATTAGATAGATCAAATATCCACTTTTGTAAGTTTCACACATATTAGGCTGTTCATAACATTTAAAAACTAAAGAATCATATACTCTTATTCACTAAACAGACGTGTTAAATAAGTCATCTAAATTCTTTCATTTTTTGTGTGTCTGCCTTTGATTCAATCTTCAAATGATAATAGCAACTCATTTAAAAAGAAACAAAAATAATATTAAACTTAAGCATAAAATTACTAGTTGCTATAAACAAAACAAAGTTATTACATTTTTTCTTTCAAATTATTATTTAACTCTATTGACACACCCAAATTTTTAACATATAACAACAGATTTAGTAACTTTCAAATTTTCTTATAAAATTAAATTATTGACTTTAACTATTATTTACATTTAAAATTTTTAAGTCTTACTGTTTATGTAAAATTGTCTTTCTAAAATTTCTTTTCACAACAAAATTATAAATATTTAGTCATCACCTGCATCCTGCTGCCGTTACCGTTGTGCGTGTGTGCGTGTGTGTGTGTGTGTGTGTGTGTGTGTGTGTGTGTGTGTCCTGAATCCTGAGAATTTGATGATGATGATGCTGTGTTCTATGTCTGTATGGGTTGTTGTTGTTGCTCCTGGGTTCCTCCATATGTCTTGTGTGTGTGGTAAAAGTGTGTTCAGTCGATCGGCAGACCAGCAGCGTGACGTCCTTTGGAAACACCTTATCAAACGGACATAGTGTCCTCGTGTAGAGATTCCTTGAGTCTGAGAATGCCCCAAAATTGTCGGTCGTATTTATACTGGACTCAATCTCACATGTCCAGGATTGGTCTTGACATCTTAGAAATTGTAACTTTCATGCAAAGCGTCCTTTTAATTACGAATCACTTTTTTGTTCATTTTAGCAAATTCGTAAACACACTTGTTGCATGCGCGATATCATTGTTTGCATAAGTTTTTCTTTTCACGCACATATAACACAAATGTTAATTGCTCTTTAATTACACCCGTAATTAACATTAATTACTTAGCGTCTTTAAGATTGCAAATTTCTGCAATATTTTATATATCACTGCATTCGTTAAGAATTCCTTAATGCAGTGGTGTTTTTATAATTGGCGTAAGTCTTTGCTTACAGGTTTTACACAAGTAATTAGTTTATTATAATCCTGTTAAGACATGATTACAGACAAAACAATAAGTCGTTCGCATCACCTCATATTTTTATGTCGTAGCGTGCTTACACACACAAACACACGCACGCTGTAACTTAAGCTACCACAGCAGGTGTCCCTCCCTACAGTTTAGATATTGTCAATTCCTGCATAAAATTATAATATATAACTGTTCCTTATTCTATTTATACTAATTACAATATAAAATATACCGCCCTGGGCAAATATGCAAATATATGTATTGTTGCAATATATAGCTACAGCGATAGAACAATGCAGTAAGAAACATTTTAGAAATGACTAGACGCTATTACACATTTTATGACGTAATTGACGTGTTTTTAATTGAATTTGTAAAGTAGCTGGTAGCTGTAAGTTTTGAAATAAGAGATGGGTAATTATGTGTTGTATGTCAAAATGCCCATAAACGTATCCTCAGTCATGTCGAGTGCAAGGTTTGTGCGCGTGTGCGCGTGTTATTCGTGTTTTCCTGAATAACTCCTATAATAATTAACATATCACAATGAATCTTGGACAGCGTATGCGTCATAAACAGCGCTACATTTTTCATACGTCACAAACGCAAAACACATAATTTTAATATGTATTTTTTAACTGAATTCACTTTTCTATAGAAGCCTTATCTGCAGAAAAGTCATAAAACTTTTAGATAAAATCTATACAAGATTTTGCAGACTCTGGCATATTCTTACACGATTTCTTGCTATCAAGGTAGAAATCTATCACGTGTTCTAAATTTCAACCAATCAGGATCTTTAATTTTCATTTGCGGTGTGCTATTGTAGAGGAAATTTCGTAGTTCTTGTCTACAACTTGTCCTAATAAGACGTACTCTCTGTGCGAGTTTTTCGCGACAGTACATGTTTGCTATATGAGTGACGACCGTCCTAAATTTTAGCTACGAGTTACCCGTAAGCCAAAATAAAGGGTTATTAGAACGTAGAACAAAGTTGTGTAAAGATCTATAAGTACTAACTCGCACTAGTCATGATTTTCCGCTTACCGCAGTTGTACTCACTCGGAGAACACCTGTATGAACGCGTGGACCCATCAAGGTTGCCGGAAGGTGTAAGCTAAACACACCGCATTTTAATAATAACCAACTAACCCATTTATTAAATCTGATATTTGTAAATATAAAACCCTTCTATTGCAGATAAACGGCATGCGTGTGTGAATCGCGTGTGACTGCAGCAGCGAGACCAGACGTCGACGTTAATGCAGCAGCTTTCAACCGGACGCCAAGAAGGAATTCTTCAATCAAGTAATATAGACGATTGTTCAAATAAACATTCATTGAATTTAAAGACAATATTTAATTTATAAATAATTTATGTAAAGAATTTACAGACAAGATTTAAATTTGTTTTAGTTTAATAAATTCCTACCTCCAGATAAGTTACTCCGTTAAACATTATTAGTTCCAATACACATCCATGCATACACATCAGTTTGTTTCGTTGGAATATATACATATATATATATATATATATATATATATATATATACACTTAGCGCCGCATAATTTCTTTAACACACCCCAATTTTTACCCAGGGTATCTACAACAAATTTGGTGAACTTATATAAGTACATTTTTAGGTGTTGAAGTTACCTTGACCATGTTATGGTGTGTCAGCGTACGAAAAACTTATACAAAATTTTATACATCGTATTTTTGCGGTACGCTGAAGCATCAGAACTAGATCGAAATATACAAATGTATATAATGAAATATGGGTAGTTAGTCGGCCATATTGGCATTCGTAATAATTATTCTATAAAATTTTTAACATGTGTACAAAAGACAGACACTACAGAGGGAAGTGTGTTTTTATTCTGTTTAGTTGGTATAACGAAATATTGCGACCGGCCATTAGTTTAGTTGGCGCTGTGCGGTAATTTGTTTTCGTTTGTTAAGGTGTGTGGGACAGAATTTTGTTGTTCGTATGAAGTGTTTGCGATTGCAAGTCAAAGTAAAAACATGTTGGAGGCGCTAGGAATAATAATGAAAGGTAAGATGATCATTTATTTAGTGTATGTTGTCCGTTGTTTGTAGGAAATTAGCTGTGTTAGGTTATGTATGAATGTCTAGATTACTTTGGGTCTGTAACACTACCTGTTATAAACCCAACTATACATAATATCACTGTGTTCTGTCCAAAATTTAATAATGGAGCAAATTAGCATTCTAATTTAATTAATACAATATACCTAGGCTAACACCGCGTTCTTATGGGAGTAAAAATTTAATTTTTTGTCTCCGTAAATAGGTTCGACCGCCGTTTAAAATTATTTTTCTCGTGTTTATATAACATAGAAGAATATAATAAAAATATATCAGCGCAATATCAGCATTGATGAGAATCTTCATAATTACCATAGGGGTAATTAACTCATTTAAAAAAAAAAAGTCCCTGTAAGGCACTGACTGCAATTTAATTAAATAATTTTCTTTATTATAGATACTCCTGTAAGTCTGACAATTACTACTCTAGCCTACCTATATTTGTGTAATGTATCCAATTTGTAAGTCATTTTATTCGTAAAATGTCGTCCTACCTAACACAAGATGATAGGCCTTACCATAATATATTTAATTTGAACTCTGCTCGTATTTAACTAGTTACATATTCTATTTAATTCTTCAGTCCAGCTATATTACTCTAAATATACTTTCAAATTCAGCATTTTTCAGAGAAACGTAATTACTTGATAAGATATGACTTACGGTAGAAAGTTAAGGTTAATTTTAAGACCTAATATAACAAAATTTATAATATAGGCCTATGTGTACTATATCCTCACTGAAGCAAACTGTTGTAATTGTTTGTACACATAGTTACTTTCATACCATTGAGTCCATTAAATTGTAATATATTTGTCATAAAAATTTTGTTTTAACACAGCTTTGCTTTAAAAATTAAAGGCTAACATTTGTCAGGTAAAAGAAAAATTGAAAAGAGAATTTGACCTGTGACTTCTTTAATTTTTGACTTAAACATGCATTTTAATCTCGATTAAATTTTTTAATAAAATTTTGCTGTTTTTAAATTTTATAATATTAACTTGCAGACAGAAAAGGTTTTGCTGGTGACTAAAGAAAGCATCGTTCTTTTATCTTATGTAAAATTTATTATTGCATGCAAGTCTGATTAAAGCTCACTAAACTAAAATTATCACTGCTTACAGCAGCAGGTTCTTAAACCCGATAATTGATGTAGGCCTATAGTGTTATTTTTATTTAATTTCTTATTATCTGTATTTATAATCTGTAACTTAATGTGTAGAATTGTATTTATATTGTTTAACCTCCTAAATGATACTCAACTAATATCACATGAAATTTTAAAAAATTAGTATCTTAATATTCTAAAATATTTTATGGGGTGTGTTATACTTAATAGTAGATTTAAATGATACAGAGTATGGATGAATTATCCGTAATGTATTTGCTAGTTATAATACCGTTATAATCAGGATTATATTATTCAATGTTAATCATTTGAACAGTTTTTGTTTTTCGAGTTTGTATGATTATATTAGAAATCTTTTTCAGGAATCTTCAGTGCAGGGATGTAACCAAGCAATAGTGATTTGAGTTCATTTAAATTAATATAGATTACTATAAAATAACTACTAGATTATGCTGTAAATTTAATTTTTTTAGAAATTTACACAAAATCCATTAACTTTTTGTAAATTCATAGTGCTAACCTACAAATATTGTGCTAGGTTAAGAAAATAAATTATTCTCTTAATTATTAGCTTAATATTCTTAATTATTAAGTTAATGAAAAATTATGTATGAGTTTTGTAATGCTCTTTCAGGTTTCTCCTGAACTTTCCAGAATTGACTGGGAAAAAATGACTATTATTGCACCATCAGTAGTATCTACATCAGATGATATTGATGTGGAAAACATATGAAGTGTAGAAGGTAATATAATCAAAGCAATTTAACCTATAGATAATTAAAATTTTTTTTTCTGTTTGTGAATTTTGTAACATTAGCATATTTGATTTAATGTTTGTTTCATAAGTAGTGTTAGGTTTACCTAAATTATCTTTACTTGACAAACTAGACTTGTATAGGTACTTTAAATCAATTAAGAAAATCAGCTTTGAATGTAGCACAATGAATTCATACCATATTTCATTAATGTTTTGTTTTCAAAGCATTTTATTGTTTGGGTGTTAGCCTATTTAATTTGTGTTATGGCAAAGTTAATTTTCTGCATCAGGAATGTCCTATTTCATTGAGCAAGCTTTATAGGAGATTTTAAAGTTTGTGATAAAATAGCCATTAATGATTGTTTTGTCTTGTTAATGACAACAATATAAAGTTATTAACAGTCCCATTTACATTTTAAATGAGAAAATTTAGTAACATAGTAGTTGGAATCATTTTTAATTAGTAGTATTATAGGGTGTCAATGCTTTCAAATCAGGGGCTACCTTTGGAAAGTATAATCATATGATAATTTTAAGATAAGTATTGTTAGAAGCTCTAAATAAGTTTGTTTATATTACTTTTTATATAAAGAGTTTTGGAAGCTGCTGGAAAAACAAAAGTTCTTAATAAAGTACATAATAAGTTTAATAACGTTATTTCCCATAAAATTGCAATTATTTCATTTAGTAATTTGCACTTTTGTTGATACTGGCAATGGTAATTATTTTTCTCTGTTAGCTAAAATTCTTTCTTTGTTACAGAGTCCATTGTTGTAGAAGAAGCTCTTATATCGCCAGATGGTTGTGCAAAATTTATAAGTTTGGAGGTAAATTTCTCCTTATAGAACTGCTGTATTCTTATATAGTTAACTCTCTCTGACCTCTATTTTGCACTATGAGGTGTACACTTATTTCCATTCTTATTTGGTATTCTTTTATCTCTTTCTACTATTATTTAGTTACAATAGTTTAATCATAGTAGTCTCTTTATAATTGGTTTAGTGTTTATTGTACACTGGTCTGTCCCTTAGTGTATATCATTGACTAACATTACTTACACCTGGTGTCACGTGACAGGTGTTCTTAATTACGATTATAATACATTATGTCCTTTCTTATAATATTCTTATACTATTACAATAGAGGCATTACACCTTACTTGTGGTATAGACATTAACCTTTTACTTCTATTTGGTATTATAAAGTGGTTTTGTTCAAGTTTTACATAGTGAATCCCCTTTTGTTCGGTTTTGGTTCACTTTATTTACTTAAATTCTTATTAAAAATGCATTTTGGGTATCTTATATTGGTACCTGTAGAAAGCTTATCATTTCTTCTTGGTTTAAGGCACAAAACATTTTGGTTTAGGTAGGCTTTTCCTACTGATAGATGTGAATTTAGGTGAAATTTATACCAACAATGTGTATGTTAGGTTGATACAAATTTACATTCTTTTAACCTTATTTTCTCAAGTTTGGTTTTATTAATGATAACTAATAACTCTTTAGTTATTGCCTTTTCTTATCTTACATGATTGTTTGACTATTTGACTAATATTTGTTATTATTATGAGACAATTTTAATACTTTTTTATGTTACATGGGTGCTATGCATAACATGTTACTATGCTTTTATTCACAGATTCTGTTCAGTTAACAGTATAGTTACTTTCATTCTTTTATAACATATCTTGTCCTATACATTTATAATATTATCTGTTGTATATTGGTCATCTCAGTTAGTCAGTTCTTGTCCATCTCTTCAATCTGTAAGTTGTTCAGTCATTGCATATACGGGTAAGATGTTCTATAGTTGACTGGCTCTTGGAATCTATATTTTATGCCATGGTTGTTAGGTGTCTTTCTCGTAGTATGTTTCTTCCTTGTCTTCATTGGTTCCTTACTGACCGAAAACTATTGGGTTGTTGGTTCGTGTGGTACAATCATTGTTTGGTGCATCTTCTTTGTCTTATAATGTTATTTCACTTGTTAGTTACCATTAGTTTTATTAACTCTTATTGTTGTGAGTTTATCCTTGGTGATGAGTAGCTCATGTAGTTTCATGCTTGGCCTTTTAGAAGAAACACTTGGTTTGTCTCTTTCACTCAATTATTGACATGTGTTAATATTTTGGGTTACTGAAATATTTGGGCTCATATGTCTTGTTACAATATTAACTGGTTGTAGGCATATAAACTTATACACTGTTGTGAGAATTGTACAAAAGTACCTTTAAGCTAATTTCAAAACACAACATTTCAGAATTAATCACATTTTTTTCACTTTATAGGCCATGTCACACCAAAAAAAAATGTACAGGTCACTTTCAACAACAGTTGACAATAGCTGACTGAATATTATCCGATGACAAAATACAAAACAGATGCGAGATAGTCACACCAACCAACCATTTTGTATATAGTCTTTAAAATGAGATTATTTTGCTTGTACACGGAAAACCTGGATCACTGTATTAAGATATATATTTTAGATATGTAGGTCAATTTATTAATTTTGAGCTATTAATTTAGCTAGTGCTAAGATTTTAGTTATTTGTATGAAAAGCACAATTTTTTAGGCCAAGTAATAAATCCAACTATGATTCTGAAAAATTGTCACGGGTAGCAAAATAAAAATAATAATAATTCACCGATCTGAATGACGTTTTACAGAATCGTGATAAACATAAAATTACTTTTGATAGTGATCCCATGCTCATCCCAAGTTGAAACTTTCAGAATATGTAGAGGAAAACTGTATCTTTCACATATCTTTTTTTGAGAATTTTAAAAACACAGTTTTTTAAAATTCAGTAAATTCAATAATGATGTGTTTATAAAAAATATATATTTTCAACTAATTATGTTTTATATCATATGAAAGCGCTTTAAAAGAGCTTTCAAATGAACTCGATGTCATTGTTCTAGCTTAATTAGAACACAAGTTGTGAACAAATCAATATTGTTGTCCAAGTCAAACATTTTATTTTTTTTTCATTTTTGAGCACCCATTAATCAGTAACCTTTCGTCAGAAAAATGTGAAAAATTGGTTTGTGTTACTATTTATGAATACTACATGCATACTTAATTTCAAATAAATCTAAGAGGGTCAGGTTGTAGCACTTGTTGATTTGACACGGAATATCTCTTAAATGTGACTTGAAGTTTTCATTTTGTTGTAAACATTACCAGTCTAGTTTTTCTATTTATAGTTTATGCTATTTTTTTTTTAATAATTTTAACTAATTGAACCCCTAATCAATCCTACACTCCCTCGCAGAAAAACCTATATTTAGTTCATTTATATTGTCATCTGAGTTTAGTTATGTTTGATGTAATAAATAAAATGTTTATTTCATCAAAGGTGTTTTACTTCCATGTTCCTTAAGGAAATGGAAGTATGGTGATGGCAAAAAAAATCGTGTTCGAGATTATTGCAGATTCTGATTGTACTACACTCAAAACATGAAAAAAAGTCGTTTTTCGAAAAGTGTCTGTGTGTGGGTTTGTGCTGTGTGTCTGTAGATTTTTTTCTACAGAATCATATAATTTTTTGCATACAGCCATGATTTGTAGAGTACTCGCGACCTATTGTTTTTGGTAAAGATCGGTTGAGGGAAGGGGGTAGTTTACCTGCAACGGTTTTTTTTTATCAAGGGTAATTTTGTTTGTTTGGCAAACGATAACAGCCGCAAATTCAAACAGAATCAAATAATGTTTCGCATACAGCCCTGAATTTTAGAGTTCTCAAGATCTGTTGATTTTGGTAAGGACCGGTTAAGGGGAAGGGGTAGTTTACCTGCAACGTTTTATGTTTTAACAAGGGTATTTTCTATGGCAAACGATAACAGCCGCAAATTCAAACATAATCAAATGATGTTTTGCATACAGCCCTGTATTGTAGAGTTCTCAATACCTATTGGTGTTGGTGAAGATCGGTTAAGGGAAAGGGGTAGTTTACCAGCAACATTTTATGTTTTAACAAGGGTAATTTTTTATATGACGAACGATAACTGCCGTAAATTCAAACAGAATCAACTAGGTTTTTGCATACCTTTTTGAACTAAAGAGAACTCAAGGTCTGTTGATTTTGTTGAAGATCGGTTAAGGAAAGGGGTAGTTTATCAGCAACGTTTTATGTTTAAAAAGGGTAATTTTTTTATGACGAACGATAACTGCCGAAAATTCAATGAGAATCAAATAATTGTTTGCACCATTTCCTGAGTTGCAGAGAGCTCAAGGTCTGTTGATTTTGGTGAAGATCGGTTAAGGGAAAGGGGTAGTTTACCTGCTACATTTTATGTTATAGCAAGAGAAATGTTTCCATTACGAACGATAACTGCCACACATTCAAACAGAATCAAATATTTTTTGCATGCTTTCCTGTATTGTAGAGGACGGAAGGTCTATTGATTTTGGAGAAGATCGGTTAAGAGAAAGGGGTAGTTTACCTGAAACATTTTATGATTTAACAAGAGTAAAGTACTTAATTTTTATAAATAAATTATCCTGATAAGAAGCACATAGTAATCCACTGTAGAAACGTAGATGAAATATCTATAAATGAAGAAGTTAGGTGAACGGGGTGGGGGTATTTTTCTAATATTAAAAATTACAGTTGAAGGTGGAGGGGAGAATTTTTTGTATGTGTACTACGTTATCGGCAACAAAGAAGTAGTTTTTTGTTAAAATTGCTTCCCGGGCTCTTTAGCCGTAGTCCAATGTTTTCTGCAAAACCAGACTTTTCGGCAGTGCCATCGACTGCCATCATCGGTGAAAATCGAGCGCGAAAACGTATACGTTAGTGGTATACGTTAGTGACCACAGTACTGTGGTTAATGCTGAAGCAATAAGTAGAAAGACGTAGTTTCTATGGAAATATTTCATTTCGAATATGATTTTAAATATAAATCTTAGAACATGGAAGTCATGTATGGTTCTCCATACCGATATTTTACTTTTGTAATTATGTTCTTGTAAATAAATATTCTATGTACTTTAGTAATGTAATCTTATAGTTACTGATAAAGTAACAAAGCCCAAATGTCTGTGTGGTACTTTTGTTGTAATAATATTTGTCTGATATGTATTATTTTTGCAATGTTTTTATGTATCTTCTCTGAAGAAATAATTTGTTCATTATCCTTAACATTTATGATTTATTGATACCATAGAATTGAAACTGTTTTGTATAAATTTTGTAATAAAAATCAATGTACTTGTAAGTCATTTTTTATCACTAACCTATTGAAAATAACACATTCCTTGTGCAATGCAAGTAGGCCTACCAAATACCTACCAAAAATGTATATCCCCAATTTTTGATAGAATATTTGATTTTTGTTGCCATCAGAATTTTACTTTGATTTTATTTTCATGTTCCATAAGGAAATGGAAGTATGGTGATGGCAAAAAAAATCGTGTTAGAGATTTTTGCAGATTCTGATTGTACTACCCTCAAAACATGAAAAAAAGTAATTTTTCGAAAAGTGTCTGTGTGTCTGTCTAGATTTTTTATGGCAAACGATAAGAGCCGCAAATTCAAACAGAATCAAATAATTTTTTGCATACAGCCCTGAATTATAGAGTGTTCAAGACCTATTGTTTTTTGTGAAGATCGGTTAAGATAAAGGGATAGTTTACCTGCAATATTTTATGTTGTAACAAGAGAAATTTTTTCATGACGAACGATAACTGCCGTAAATTCAAACAGAATCAGATATTTTTTTACATATGTGCCCGAGTTATAGAGGACTCAAGGCCTATTGATTTTGGTGAAGATCGGTTACGGGGAAAGGGTAGTTTACCTGAAACATTTTGTTGTTGTAACGTAATAGTTTACCTGATAATTTTTTGTATATATGTACTACGTTATTGGCAACAAAGAAGCAGTTTGTTTTTAAAATTCCTTCCCGGCCTGTTTGGCCGTAGACCAATGTTTTCTGCAAAACCAGACGTTTCGACAGTGCCATCGACTTCCATCATCAGTGAAAATCAAATGCGATAACGTGAGGTGGTATACGTTAGTGCCTACAGTAAGTGGCTGAAGCAGTAAGTAGAAAGAAGTAGTTTCAATGGAAATATTTCATTTCGAAAATGATTTTAAATATAAATCTTAGAACATGGAAGTCGTGTATGATTCTCCATACCAATATTTTGTTCTTAAGTGTGCTATTAAGTATTATGAATCTTCTCCATGTCAAGGTATAGGATTACAGCCTGTTTTGCCTTCACTGAAGGCATCTCTTTTCCTTGCCCTACCTATATCTCGTCTTCCCTGAGGTCTGTATCTTATTACTTGTTTAGGTAGTCCCATGTTTTCCATTCTCTTGATATCCTGCCTCATATTTTATTTGTCCTTCCCTTATTCTGCCGGCTATAGAATATACATTGAACTTGGTTCTTATATTTTCATTTCATATTTGATATCTAAGTGTTTGTATTATGAATACTCGACACAATATTTTTCTTGTTAGATTCGAAGTTTTAAGTAATTTTCTCTTAAAAAGTGTGTATGAACATTTTAGCACGACGAGATCGTCTGTTTTATTATTATTCTTAACGTTTTGGTTTTTTATTATTAATTTTTGGTTTATTGATTTATTCTACCCAATTCAATCTATTATTGAATCCGATATGAATAAATTGGTTTACTTACTCTTTGACGTCGTTTATTAATTTTGTTTAAATAAATTAGAATGTTTTTTGTTCCATTTCTTGAGTTCGATTCTGAAGAAGTTGCGTCGACTCTTCTATTATTAGCTGCGGTGAGTTGCTCTGTACTTTCCTGTATAGACACTAACATAAACACAACATGTACATGATACTTACTATTATACTAACATTAATAGTTAAGAACATTTTATTATGGCCAATGCATACTGCATTGGTCATTGTCACTTCTGATAGTGTCCTTTTTCTTCATCTTGTGGTTTTATTACCTTAACTATAGTTTGTTTAGTGAGTTTACTATACTTTAGGAAGTTACCTTTTTATATGGGTTGTAATCCTATCAAATTATTCTCATTATTGCTTGAATATCTCTTATCATTGTTTTGATAGCACTGTTATTATTGTGCAGTAGTTCATTGTGCATTTATACTGATAATTGCTTTGGTTTAAAATAACCAAGATTACTTGCATCTAGCTGTCAACATGGTTTATTTATTATTATTGTTAGTATTAGTATTTGGGTGGCTATAATCCTTGAATTTACTTATTCAAATAGTATTCTGCCTCATTCAATGTTGTTTGTTTAGTTCCTACTCTTTTATGATAAGTTTACAAGATAATTTTGTTCATCATGCATCCATTCTATGGCAAGCATATAGTTATAATATACAACAATGGATTATTGTCGGTTTTGTGTTTCTGTATTACATTTGATTTATTTGACTTTATGTAGTACTGGTATATCTATTGGTTATTATTAGATTACATTTTGTTTATCTTTTACAGTCTTTACTATTGGTAATTAGTGGTTATTTCTAATATCAATTCCACTTTACAATTGGTCATTGGTGTTTTGGACATAGTCCTCTTTTCATGTCTACACATAATTTAGCTAAGAACTTTTTAGCATTCAGAAATAACCGTATTTTACACTTTACATTGTCTGTTGCTGTTTTGTTAATAAACGTTTATAGTCTTTATATTAAATGTTATTTTGTTACAGGCTACGCATTGTATAGACTATAGGCCTACACATGAAACGCTATATATTTCCTAACTATGGCTTTTATTTCTTTAAATGGTAAACGAAAAAACGAATTAATATTATTATCTAACTTATGAATGAAAATTGATTTAATTGCACTGTAAATTAATAAATATAATAATTTGTAGTTAGTGCATTTCTTCTTTACGTCGTGGTATATAGATACTATCCCATATTCAAAACAGCGAAACCCATATTCAAAACAGCGAAAATGAAGTGTTGGTACGAATATTGGGAAAGTACCCAAAAATGTATAAACATTGTTGTATGTGTTATACTCCAAGCTGTTCGGCCGTGGTCGATAGCTTAAATTCTCGTGTCTAAACGTTTAGGCGCAAGAACATAAACAATCAACCACGGCCTAGCAGCCCAGAATACAATAGTTTTAACAATGTCGATCCCGGACGTAACAGCCTTTGTAACAAATTTAAGTAACAGCTGCAGTGTGTTGTAATGTTACTTTAATTATATTTTTGCTTTTCGTATATCACAGTGAGCAGTAATCTAATTTTTTTGAAATAATACGTGAAGGCTTATATATTAGGAATTAATTTTTTTTTATAGTTTCCGTAACTTGCTTGTAAAATAATTAGGTATCCAAAAGGTAAGTTACATATTTTAATAGCAACTTATAAGTTCCTCATCCTCGGTTTTTTCCTTTCTTCAAAATGTACCACTTCTTAATTGCGGATAAATTATTTAACGTAATAATCGTTTCACCAAAGACTGTTTGGATCCTGTTAATAAAACTCTTGAGTCTGCTGCACATAATCCTCGCTTTTGGTTCATGTTTCGTTAACTTTCTACATTACAATAAGTTTAATTATTTTCAAGTTCCTTATAAGTAGCCAACTGTAGTAAACATCATGTACTTTGACCTCTCTCTCACTCGCTCTCTCTCTCTCTCTCTCTCTCTCTCTCTCTCTCTCTCTCTCTCTCTCTCTCTCTCTCTTTCTGTTACTCTTGTTCTTTTCAATAACTGTATCTCAGGAAGTCTGAACGTAACAGGTTCTTAAGTAAACTTCATATGACTTAACGTGCAAAATCTTAAACATCATTTGGGCTTCAGTTATGTTATAATTTTGTAAGAAAGCTTTACAAAATACTTTTTACACTGCTTCTGTATACGAAACTAGGTGCAGGTATGTAATACAATTTTTAAGTAGGCCTATTTATTCTAACACTGTTACAGTTTCTTGAAAACGCCGTATGTAAACAAACATTAAAACTTAGTAATAAGGTTTATCAAAATACTATTTTTCTTGGATGCATTAACGCAAATCAGTAATCTAGAGACCAATTTTATATTGAAAAATCGATGTCTAATAAACGGAATTTGATATGCAAAAATTCATCGGTTAAAAAAATAAAGTAAACTTGGTTAGTAACAAATAATTTTGGCAAACATTTTTAATTTGATATAGACTATAATTGATTCCAATTTTATTACAATCTGAGAAATGAAGCCAAATAGATTTTCATAAACGTTGGTCCAGTAACAAAAAAAGTTTCATTCTTAAGCGCACAATATTTTAATTTCCCTTTCATCCCGGAAAAAAGACTGTATTAAGCTACTATCATACTTGTCTAGTCTACACTATTTAATGGGTATATTATATGTTTCACAAAAATTGATTATCTTACACATGGTTTTAATATATCACTAAACTTTGTGAAAAGTCTGAGTGAAAAGAATTATATACACAACGGTTGATGTTAATACAGGTCTTAATTCGTTTCTAAATTTATAGATAAATAAAAAATTAAAATTATCACATATATTGTGTGGTGTATAAAATAAATTGTAATAATCCTTTCTAATATGATTACTTAAGCCATAATATCCGAAGTTGGACCGTTCCTTTATTCTTCTGTTCCGTTATTCTACATTCTTGCATATCTGCTGTCATATTCGCGTCTCACAGTCATAGTAGACAGTAGGCTATAATATTATACCTTTTTTTGCGTTGTCTGAGACTTGTCTCAGAGGATAAGACTCAGGCTGATCTGGGGCAAGCACCCTTCCGCCGATTGGAGATTTAGAGGAGTCGCACGCCAGCGCAGCGCGGACCGGTGGCGAAGTAGGTGGAGGCATTCAGGATAGAGTGTAGTGTGTGGATGTGTATTTGTGTGTTTACGTAGTGTGCAGAGCCAAATGGGTGATGGAAGAGCCATAATAAAAGTATAAGTCAAACGACAGCCAAGACGAGGTCGAGTAACGCAGGACGCCAAAGCTGGAGGGAGGTGTCAGAGAGGCGTCAAGGTAAGGCGGGGAGGCACAAAAGAGAGGGATAAAGACCGGATAGGTAGATAGGAAAACTTAAGATGTTAAGTGATCAAGAAGGAAGCCAGGTGTAGTAAGTATGACGAAGAGACTTAATTATTTCTATTTTTCCGTTGGCGGGGGTTTCTGGGAGGAGGTCCATCGGGAATGGTGAGGAGACGGTTTATGAAAAAGGAAGGTCTGCGGTAGTTACAGGTAGTATTAATATTATACAATACCTCCTTCACATTTAAGTTGAGGAATTCCAGTCAGCCTTCCGTTGCGTTACTTCTCTCTTGAGCCCTTTATCTAATTCGTTGCCTGCTCTTTATTGCAGCTGTAATATCTCCTTCGTTTTATAATTCGTAACGTTAAATATTCTTCCTCACCCTAGAATTTTCCATTCTCTTTTACTAATTTCTTTTCACTTCATAAGACTTTTCTATACAAAAGCAAGTATATAAAAAAGTTATAAGGTCGGAGATTAGCAACCAAACGGCATTGTTTAAAAACATTTATCTACAAGTTTCTTTTCTATAGTTCATCGTACACACCCTTGCGAGATAAAAATAACTACACGGTAGTTTCTTTCGCAACTTTTCGCATTATTTTGAGACAATCGACTGGCGATTTAGAGATAAATACTTAATATTAATGGGGTCTCATACATTTTATATTATATCTGTTTTCTATCCTACTGATAGAATTAGAAAAACGGTAGCTATCTCTCTTTTCCTTTTAAAAGCACAATACATATTAATTTACCAAGTAGCAGTTTCCTTCTTCATTTAAAATTTCTATCAAATCTACTGTATATTGGACAAAACAGAAGGGGAAACATACGTGCTTACAAGGTAGTGTAAACATCCTGTAATGCTGTCAAATCAAAATACAAAGGAAGGGGAAGTGAATACTGTAATGAATAGCCCCTACATTCATATTTATGCAGGTGTAGGTGATGATAAAGAAACACCTAAAAATATATATATATATGATTAGAAGTACTTACAAGAAGGAGTACTATCACATTTACAACACATAGATTCGAAATATGAATTTGGCGTGTTCGCACCTCTAGCTGTTGCCTGTAAAGAGCATAATCCCTAAACACAAGTTTTTGTTTTATTTAGGAGAAAGAAACTGTTTTCCACTAAAAACATTAAAATTATTCATTGTCTCTAAAATTTCACATAATTCACCTAATTCGAGGCCTAGCTTAGGAGCTAATTAGTAGATAGCAAGAGAGGGTAACGAAAAGAAAGTGTCAGGGGAGGTTGAAATGAGATTGACAGGCTGACATGCAGACAAAGGGAGAGAGTGAGTATCTGTATGTGTGTGTGTGTGTGTGTGAATGTTTAGGCTATATAGTTTTACAAACACTGCATATGTTTATGATACGAATTGCTGTTTTAATTCACATGCGTCAGATATTAGGCAACATTTATTTACGCTACGTAGCGTGCCCGAGTTTACGTTTTTGCGTATAACAGTAAACTATTTGTAGAATTTGATTAATGAGACAGATTTCTTTATCTCTGCCCTTGTTTCTCTCTGTCAGTCTCTCTCTCTCTCTCTCTCTCTCTCTCTCTCTCTCTCTCTCTCTCTCGCGCACACACACACACACGCGCGCATGCACGCGATCGCCACTCATACAGTTTCTTCTTTTTCTTGTCACAATTTCAGTGTTACACACAATCCCTCACTGTCCTTTTCTTGCCCCCCTCGCATTTTGTTTACTTCTCCATCAAATCCTAACCTATACGTCAAATTAGATCGAAACTAGACATATTTTGTAATAGTTTAATCGATATGCCTAAATCAGAAAAATTATTGGGTCACTTTTGTGAAAGAAGAAACTTTAATTTATTTACCTTATAACAATTCCCCCTAAATAAAGGGAAATCCCCAAATTCATATTTCGAAGCCACCTGTTGTAGATAAAACGGTATTTATCATGGATACATACGTTTAATCTCATACAAACGTTTTTATGTGTGTTCCCATCAGCACCGACACACCTTTACAGGCTTCTCCATATTTTTCTACACCTGTCCAAATATGACTATACTGATTGCAATAGTAATTTCTTCTGCGGTTTGTTTATGACCATAAGATATGTCTTTATAGTTCCTTTTAAATACCATTATTTTCTGCTCATTCGTACAAAACTTTTAATTGTTGAATGTGCCAATTCTGATAATCTTTGCCAAACCCAAATATTAATGTTATACGGCGTCACCTTATTATGTAGCAAACAAAATTAGAACAAATCACTGTTATTTTAGCAATAGCTTTTTTAAGGAGCCCAGAGTAGGCCTACTAGTAGGCCTATACCTACCCGACACACACACATTTGAAGGATCAGTATTTTGTCTTGAGTTCACTCTCCCAGCTGAGATACCCATGTTTTTAGGGACCAGGAACTCGCATTTGAAGTTCTATCATCAGCTACATAATGTGAATCCTAGATAAATGTACAAGCCTATGCTCTAAAAGCCTAAGCTATGGTACCCACAATCATCTACGTTTTACTAAAATAATGGTTGCAAGTTAAATTTTTTGATTCATGTTGATGCTTTTGTCTCGAAGAAACCAGGTAAATTAATCTGCTTTTCGTATCCGGCCGACGATGGTGTGCTCCCACTTACAACAGTGGCACTTGCAACTCGTTTCACTTGCGAACACTGAAGTAGATAAGACACGTAATTAATTTTTGATACGTGAGAGTACGTCCCACTTTGCGAACACACAAACAACGATGTATGTACATCCACCCAGTATTGTGTTTATGTTTTTATAATTCGTTAAATGCATTTTTTGTTGCCAACTACGTTTACCAAGTTACAATTTTTATAAAACGCGCGCGCGCGCGCACACACACACACACACACTTGCATAGCCGCTCCCTCACCCTCTCTCTCTCTCTCTCTCTCTCTCTCTCTCTCTCTCTCTCTCTCTCTCTCTCTCTCTCTCTCTCTCTATAAATTAAAAAGGAAGGTTATTTTTTATTTATTTTTATTAGTCAACTTGTAGAACGGACGACGTGATCTTGAGAAACATCCCAACATCAGAATCTTTTTCATATCTTTTAGTTTATCCAATTCAGTATACTTTTTCGTCCTTTTCATAGCTTAAAAATTTCACTCCATCGTTACATCGTGTTCTGAATAGATTTCTCTGCCTCAGATTACAAACAATTGAAAATGTTTTTTATTCTTGGATGTGGTCTTCCAATTTAGTTTCTTTGATGCGTGCTTGTACGGTATTATTCATTGTATGACGTTGGAAGCAGCAGTTCCGTAACTCCTGTGGCACTAATCATTGTCTAGCTATTGTTCTACGAAACAATTAAAGAATTAATCGAGTTTCTCTTCCTCTGGAACTTGACCATGGATATACTGCCAGCCACATTCTACATCTTTTCGAAGGAAAGCAAGTATAGCACACATTAGGATTTTTGTGCTCCCTAAGTCATTTGAATGTGTATACTCGTGCAAAGTGACTACTGCAGCTTTTGAATTTTCCATTCATGAAAAATTACTTTTAACCTTTCAAACTCTCTTTTCTATTGATTTAACCAAAAATCGGGAGCTTAGCTTGCACAACGTCTTCGCCCGGACGGAAACTACTCTCGTCAATTTTCAAACCGGGACAATTGACAAACTGGCCGGGACCCCGGGATCAGGTCGTCAAACCGGGACAATCCCGGTCAAACCGGGACGTATGGTAAGCCTATTTATACATGTATTTATCGGTTTTCAATATTGATGTGAGCATTGTACTGTAGAATTAGGAAGCGATTGTAGAGAACGAATCACGATTATCAAATGATATACGGTATTCCTTTTAGTTCAACAATTCCGTCATCTCGTCTCCGGTACTTTGGAAAACCATTGTTATTTTCAATAGTTTAACGTAAAATGTTGCTCGGTTATTACGTGTACATATTCCATCAATCATGCAAGGAACATTAGGATTACGAGCTCTACAAGATCCATGTATCATTCGAGATAACAATTTTATGAATCCTTGGAAAACTGACTGGGTCAGGTATTTCTCCGCACAAAACTTAGGATAAGCAAGAGGTAGTGTATTAACTTTTTAAATTGTATATTATTATTATTTTTATTATGTTTTTACTATAAAATATTCATATTATTTTAATATGATTTTCTGGAACACGTTTGGTGGAAACGTAAAAACAGACAGCTGATAAATAAGAGGTTGCGAGTTCAGACGTAGATGTGTATATATGTGTCAGCCAAAACAGTATGTTTTGTAAACGTACACGTCTGTCATTACAACATTAAGAATGTTATTTGACCTTGAGTAGGTACTCGTGTTGACGGGAATGAGAAATCTTGTCTCTGTGCTGGAGACCTGTGGTGTTAACGCTGAATAGACACAACACATATCACTGTACATAGCAGTGGCTGACGTATATTAACTATTTCTGAGTTCGCGATACCACAACTCAGATTAAACTGTGCACAATGTTTGTAGAAAATACGGACGTGTGTGACGTAGACGCCAGTTTGCAAAATGCATAATCGTTCCCGCCAGAAATGTAATCACGTTTCTCGTTTATCTTGTCTCAGCCAAATAAATATTACTATGCGTTTACCATGTTCCAGTGTCCTTCTTATTTCATAAAAACTTGAGAAATTTTATTGTTTCTTACAGAGGCAACCTTAGAGGTGTCCGGCAGGTGTAAATGTACATAACCTCCTTGGCTCATTCTTTAATAAAAATAAGGGAAAGAAATAGAACGAATAAGGAGAGAAAGAGAGAGAGAGAGAGAGAGAGAGAGAGAGAGAGAGAGAGAGAGAGAGAGAGAGAGAGAGAGAGAGAGAGAGAGAGAGAGAGAGAGAGAGAGAGAGAGAGAGAGAGAGAGAGAGAGAGAGAGAGAGAGAGAGAGAGAGAGAGAGAGAGAGAGAGAGAGAGAGAAAGAAAGTGAGACAGAGGTACACAGACAGAGAGGAGCTGTTTCGTTAATCAGGGTAAAATTATATGCAAAGTTTGAGAAGGACCGGTGTCCTAGGCCAATGAAAACTTAGCTAAAAACATTAAAAATACGAAATATATACAGTGTACACAAAATCTGAGGTGTACAAAACATATAAAAGACATGTCATAAGATTTATTTAACAGAAGAAATAATCGGAGTGGGCGAATGGTAGGAATAAATATGTAATATAAACAATCCCTTTTAATAATAAATGGTTTTATAATAATTATGTTCAATACATATAGGCCTAAGTGTGTAAAACGAATTCCCTACAAGAGTTTTAAAGAGTTAATGAAGATTTGTCTTAAATTTTTTCAGAGTTACATAATTATTATTTGTTAAAATACACATATATTTTATTCAGAAAATATTAGATACTTGTATTTAATCTTTTATTTTATTTTTATTTTACCGAGAATAGTTACTATTTATAGAAAACCGTAGCAAAAAATATTTGTAATAAAAGTCTATCTGTATTCATACTTTTACCAGTACAGGTACAACCTGTCATATCCCGACTAATATGGCGACCGGCCGATCCGGATATAGAAAAATCCGGATATCACAAGGTCATTTATAAATACCGTATTTTCTTGCATAATTAACGCACTTTTTTGACAAAAAATACCGGCGAAAATTTCGGGTGCGTAAATTATTCAAGGATTTCAGATATACCCAAATTTCATTTGAAATTTATTGACATTTAAAAGATACATTAAATATACTGTATTATACACAAAATCAGTTCAACTCATTGAAGTTATCGTCATTTGGCGTAAAATTACGGTTGAGTTTTCTTCTGAACAATCAAATAGAGTACATTAGGCAAGTTGGAGTTAATGATGTTAATAATAAGATAGAGCAAACTAATAAATAATCAATTTTTTTATACCGAGGAGGGGTATATATAACGATTCATAATATGTCGTCATTTCTAAGCGTTAATTGAAAGGGGACAGGCTGTGCGCCGTACGCTAGACAGAGAGCGTATAATAAGCAACTATCTCACTCTAACTTCGTCACAGTGAAGCTCGCGGTCGGATCAGAGATGAATTTTATTCAATTCATTTTTGCAGTTCAACCTGCGATAACTTCAAAACCAATAAATATACAGCAATTCTGAAAACTGCATTGTGTTCACTAATTAAAGCTCTATAAGTATCCAAAATCTCAATTAATATAATTAACAATTACAGAAGATACACAGAAGAAGAACGTGTTTTTTTAGACGTTTCTATTGGTTTAGCATTTGCGTTTGTACACTGTACTCTTTAAAATACAAAAAGTAAAATTGGTTAAAAAGTTTTACTTACAGTACGCCTACATCAGTTTTTGAAAAAGTTTGTGATTCGGCTGCTTCACACAATGCACACGTTTTTTGGAAGCCATGAAGCCAAAGTGAGTCGACCTAACGCCGCTGCCCCAGACTCAGTTGCCCCAAATAAAGTATTTCAATTGTAAAAACTTAAAAATATTCCAAAATAGTGAACCATATCGCAGAATGACGTAAGTGTAGTGAAGAAAAAGTGGTGATCAGCCAAAACATCAAGAGTAGTATCTTTACATCCCTAACCATTTCGCTAACCAAAATTGCAAAAATTAGTTTGGAGATACGTCCGGATATGGGAGGTTCCGGAATTCACAGGTCCGGATGTGACAGGTTATACTGTACGTTTTAACTACATATTATACTAATGTACAATGAAGATATACTTATTATATCTTTATTTAGTATATAGTTATTTACGCGTCAAGAAAAGAACGTGTGAGTAAAGTGATCACAACATTTTATACCTTATATGTTTTCTGTCATTGAATGATTAACCCACTTTTTAATAACAGCGTTGAAAAATAGTTGATTACGTCTTTCAAAGATTATTTTTAATACGGTACTGAAATTAAAAATAGCTAAGATCGTATACAGGAATTAAACGTAGGCGACTGGAAGCAGTAATTGTATAAACAGCCGAGACACACCAGCTGCTAATATTGCAGCAATTGCTTACGTTCAGTAGACTTGGCAACGTTGTGACCTTCGTGACTTTATATACATTTTGTGGCAACACTGTGCATATTTTTTATCACTAAAAGCTAAACCGATTTCCGTGATAAAATAGTAATGCATTTTTTTAAACGTGTGAGTCATTTGTAACGACTAAGTTAACAGGGTAATTATTATTCAACTTTTTTCAACAAACTATCTTGAAACGGATATATATTTTTACGGTTTTTTATGCTGATTACGAATATGTAAGAATAAAATGTCTAAGCTTACTCATAACTTTTATATATGGGGTCTCAAAAAGATCAACTTCTCTGGTCAAAACTTGCATGTTTAGGTAATGATGGATAAACGTGATTATATATATATATATATATATATATATATATTGCGGCAGTACAGGTAAGTGCTGTACTGAGCATTGAATATAAAAATTTAATATACATAATAAATTGTAAAATAATTAATAATATATTAAAAGTACTAAGCATGTCAGGGATTGCAAGCTTGGCTCAGACAAAAATATGGACAGGTGTTTCGACATGAATCGACATGTACACACACACAGATGTAACTGAAAGTGTGTACAACAGTATTTTGCATGTGTGTGACGCAGGTCTATGCAGGCGAGTTTGCCACCCTAGTATGAATAATTGCGTAATTACTGTTTTTTCGTAATTATTCATGAACTATAAGTAAGGAGTAAAATCCAAAGACACAATAAAATGTAATAAAAGTAACTACATACCGTGTACGAAAACCACGTGAAAGGAACACACCGTACGAGTGTAGTGGCGAAATAACTGCGTACAAATCGAAAGGGTTAAGTTACAATGTCCAAAAGTACAATGAACATGTGTAGTGAAAATAGTTATAAGATGGGTACAAGAGTATACTTACAGGACTCTGCAATTCGCAGAAATATAAGAAATAGCGAAATTGACGAGGAGTGGAGGAACAAACCCCAGAGACAATTTCAGACAAGACGATTTCGTACAACTGCAGGTGTTAACCTAGACGTGGGTATAAATAGGACACACACGCTACAGTTGTATCTTTTTTGATCACCCACAGTTGCCGCGGGAGCTTCTGCCCGTCCGCACGGAGTATTTATTTTTTTGTAAACAGTTTCATCCTTCCAGTTACATACAACTATGTAACTGAGTTGTAAATACAATCACTTTTAAATAGTAACAGAATTACACGAGAAGAAAATCCATATAAGATGATCAACTGACGTCCGAAACAGCACGAAAAGAAGTAACATGAAGTTCCGGAGAGCGAGAGAGAGCTGACGACTTAGTTCCAGAGAGCGAAACGACGCTGGAGTCTAGAGGCGGCTGCGCTGGACAAGGGGAACATTACTGAAGTCTGGAAACGACGCTGGACAAGAGGAACTGATATTTTAAAGTTAAGAGCCAATGTTTCTTGTAAATATAGAGTTAAAATGGTAGGTATTATCGAAGTAAGATTAAAGTAAACAAGAGCTCAAATTAGTATTGAAATGAAAAGAATGCAAAGCATTTAAGTAAAAAAGTAGAGTTTTATAAATTAGTACTGAAAAAGACAGATAAATTCAGTAGCTATTAATATGTTCAATTTCGTTACAATATCTAAAAAAAGAGGTATTTAAGCATTGATAGTTAGAAGCACACTAATTGTCTGAGTAGTCAGGAAATGATATTTTAATAAAATAATTATTAGAATAGAATATTTAGTCAGTAAGAATGTATACAGCGTAAGCCTTACGGCATAGTAACAAAGCAATAATGAATGTTATTAAGTCGAATCAAGTGCCTTGTGCACAATTTCATTATTACTAAATAAATTTGAAATACGGTTACAAGTTACATAGAGTTATTATTACAGATACACCTGAACCCCAAATACATACACGCCATTATAGGAATGTTATATAAAGAGTATGAGTTAAATTAATGTACAGATTAAAATACAAAAGGAAGGGTAATTTGTCACCTTTTGGCGTCCCAAAGAACGTGGGACTCCACAAATTTAAAATGCACTTAAATGTTGGTATTTAAAATGTTGCAATATATATATATATATATATGTATATATATTAACGTCTTATTTTTTTTTATCTTTATATGTTGATGTAGTTTTATTAAAATAGAATTGGTTTGTGTTTTGTTATTTTCAATATTTATAGTTGGTGGTATGTTATTTTACTTTTTTTAAATAAATAATTATTTAGATTATTTTCCAGTTGTTGAGCGCCAAATTGTATAATAACATAAACAATTTAAACAAAAATTAAATAATAATCCGAATTTTTCCCAAATGATTTAGTTAATTGGTAATTATTCAATCACTTGATTGAAAATGTTCACCTTGCTGTATAAATTCAATAAAATTGTAATTAGATTTATACCTATAGTGGTAATTCTAACACTGTATTCTTCTTACTTCTGCTTAATATTTATTCAGAAAATATTTATAGTCTTGGTTTTCTTAAAATTCTGGAGTTCTTTATTAATTCTTCTTCCTTTATTTTTGTTAATTAACTTACCTATCTGAATTATTCAATTCAAAAGTTGTACCAAAAATAGGCGTTGCCACATCTCTGCTATGGTGACAAACAATACTAAGGTTCAAATGCATGAACAGAAAAAATGTTTAACTCCCAAAATAATAATTATACATCCAAATTAAATAAATCAATTCTCTTTTATTCTTTCTCATTCATATTTTTCTTTAAATTAAATTAAGTTACTTTCATTTTTAAATATTTAACCATGCCAGTAAAATTTTTTTAGCTCAGCAGGTGGCACTCTTTCTTGTCTCTAAGCATAGATTCTCAATTAAATATTTATGGTTATTAAAATTCTGTTGGATTCTTTTCACTACAAGAATACTAACAAAAATACTATTAACAAAAATACCTTTTTTGAAGTACACAAATAAAGTAAAATATAATATAAAGTAACAACTAATTATAACCAATGTTATAAAAGTTCGCTAAGTGAGCAGTGTCTGTTTTTATGTTAACTGTGGATAAAGACGTTATACTCTTTACAAAATATTCGAATACACGTAGAAATAATAGTTCAAAATTGAAATAATTATAATAATATCAGTGTCTCACTTCACTGAAAGTGTCACAAATAATTCATAACTGTATATACTCGTAAGTGGAAAAGTGAATTATCATAAATCGTTATTATTTCGTTTTATAATCTAAGGTTTAGTCAACATACTTTCCTTTATATTTGTTATACACTATTATTTAAACACTTTAACGCCTTTCTTATATTTTATAATAACTTGCTAATATATTCTTCTTCATTTAATGTTTTTGCTAGGTATCACTTTCATCCAACCTATCAGTTCGATCCCGGATTCAATTTTTTTACCCCGAGTTGTGTAGAGGTTTTAAAGTGTACTCTTCAAAATCCAATAATCAACTAACTCGACTCGTTACAAATTTTGGTCGTCAAATCGCAAAAGTGTAAAATTCCCATTGGTGGAAATTTTATAACATTGTTAGAAATGGCGTCTACTTTTTTAGACAAAATTACCACAATTTCTTAAAACTGACCTAATTTTCTTATACTATTTACAATCATAAAGATAATTACACCAATGAACAGCTTTTTTGTTACAGATTAATTTGAAATCTCACATGATTTTAATTTCTGTTTAGTAATTCCAAAGTTACCTTTTTAAGATTTTACCTACTCTTATAAATTAAGTTTAAAATAGTCTTTTTTAGCACATTGCTTATTCCTGTCATAGTACAATTAAATCTAAGTTAACAATATATCTTTTTACATTAGTTCTTACTTATAATCATATTAATTTTTTGACATCTCTTGTTTTTACTATAGGCATTATGCGGCCTAGTATCTCTTATGCTAAAACTCATCCCATTACAATTTTTTTTTAATCTTATTACTATTTAACATTTTGTAAATGATTATAATGAATAGTATTAAATATTACAATACATTTGGTAGTCAGTAACTAGCTTGATAAACTGCAATGACCCTTTCCTACCATCCTAGGTAGATGTAAGTCCTTAGGTCATAATAAATATATTCCTAGTTAGTTGATTAATAACTCATTAAGAATTTTTACAATTACTTATGACTTACAAATACAAACAAATATAATTATTACATTACATAGTAGGTTCATACACTAATTTATGTACATGAAATGTTCTTTTCTACCCATTAATCATATATAGGTTTTAACTTATTTGTGCCTTATTCATAATATGTTTAATTGGAATAATTGTTCTAAAAGTTCCCTCAAGACATGTTTTGACAGTTTAATTATATCATATTACTTTACACGTGTTTATAAATTAATTTTACTACTAGTAGTTTATACATTAGGCCCATTAAGGATACCATTTTGTACTTCATTGATTTAAACCGTATTATTCTTATGTGTGGGGGGGAAAGCGTTACGTTACAATATATATACATATATATATACATACACACAGAATACTACAGTAGTATAATATAAAAGTGAAAGTAATATTAGAAAACACGGTGTAAAATAAAATTAAAAGCTTTGGTGCACGTACCATCGCAATCTACACATATTACTTTGCTATTAAATGCAGAACAGTTTGTAAGGCACAAGTCAACTAATGTTTTACTATAATAAATTTATGTATTCTACAAAATAAGTTTTAGTAAGGAAAGACATTTTCAACATTTGTAAAAATTTGCGTTAGGCATTTGTTTGTTTAATACTAGTTACGAAATTTGTATAAATGTATTTTTTTATTATTAAGGGGAAAGCAAAATGAGTTAATGCGAAATAAGGTTGCAACAAGATTTGGCGCTAATGTCTCGCTAGTTTCCAGAAAGGTTCTGTATAAGCCTTACAAGTAGTTCTAAATACGGTTCACACCAAACCACCTTATGTAGAAGTTGCATTAAAAATAACTTTATACTATCTGCTACAACTTTCGTGGTTACACTAAATGTTTATGTCAAGACACAATAAACTTCATGAGAGAACAAAAATTGTAATACACACACTGACAGTATTAACTAACTACAGACAACAAAATCAATAAAAATTATATTTACTGTGCTTTGGCTATCAAAATGTATTCAAAACAAAAATAATTTCTTCTAAATTAAACGTGGTAAAAATTAGTACGAATGGTAACATTGCAATGACAGAAAAGGTAAGGAGTATAGAGGAAACAAATGGTTGAGGAAGAGAGAGAGAGAGTGTGTGAGAGAGAGAGAGAGAGAGAGAGAGAGAGAGAGAGAGAGAGAGAGAGAGAGAGAGAGAGAGAGAGACAGTGACAACTACCATAAGAAACAATACTGAAAATTAAAACTAGGACAACCTATACTATAATTAGATACATATAACATATTTAGTATTTCTTATATATAAGTGGCCTTTAAAAAGTTATAATTGAATGATTTTTTATAAGGACGTATGTATTTTGTAAGTGTCCCTTATATCTTTCATATATTTCAAAACAACGTATCATTCAGTTATGTCTATTTACTGTAACATCCAGTTATTATAAGAAAATGCTACAGAAAAACATTTTTTTAAACAACCAAGTAAAAGATCTATCTTGTAACTCAGATGAATCGGAGAGTTCAGGGGCTGTTTAAAAACGGGTAAGCCCATCCCTCACGTTAATGCCGCCTTCCGAGCTTCAGATGAGCT
Organism: Magicicada septendecula; assembly: GCA_034769895.1. Lineage (NCBI taxonomy): Eukaryota > Metazoa > Arthropoda > Insecta > Hemiptera > Cicadidae > Magicicada > Magicicada septendecula. The sequence continues at coordinate 241,277,986 of CM068368.1, forward strand.
ATTGTTCGCCGCGATGACAATGATGACTAGTGGTTTTTAGATGTGGCCTGATACTGGCCGTAGTAATTCAAATGACTTACTGACATTAATTTTTTGTTTTCTATACTATACGATTTATGTAAACAATTAAGTAGTTAGAATTTGTTCATTTAGTAACACAAAAGTCTTAGTTTTTGTATCAGGCAGTAGTTAGTAATGTAAAATACACCGAAACCGCTTGGAACGAATAAGGTAAATGCTACAATAAAAATGTGTTGATATCACAGGATCAGGCTACAAGTAAGCACTACGGTTTCATGGAGACCAGCAAAATACATCGACTCCCTACAACTCCTAACTTGACATCACATATCACACTCAGTAAATTTACAGTAAAAGTTAAACAAAAATTACACAAAAGTAACAATAAATTTTATACAGTTGCATGCATGATTTTGTCAGATATTCCTACTAACTGTAAAAGCAGCAGGAAAAGTAACGACGTTAATCGTGACGTTTAAATCTGCTTAGAAGTTGATTCATTATTTAAGCATTCATTGAATACAAAAGCCATTCATATGGAAACGAGGTTTCTCGCACGTTAGGACTACAATTTGGTTAAGAATGAATCATGAATTACCATATCTCGCAGTTTAGTAAATTGGGCTTAATGAGTAAACACGTTTCTAAAAATAATTTGAAATAATTCTCTGCACGTGAATGGTCAAATCAGAATCCTACTTGTACTACTTTTAAGTTGTTAAGTTGAAATGAGTACATATGTTTGGCTCTGCGTGCGTCTGTGTTTTATCACTTATATTTCTGCTACTATTACTACTACTTATAAGAATAGTAACATTTATAATTATAAAAGTATAATAGAAACAAGAATTAAGATAAACCGAAGAGAGGATGATCAGAAGCAAAAATTTATTAATATTCAGCTATCAATATTGGCAAATTAACGACGTTATTTTATCCCAAATAAAAGGGTGTTTTTCGACTTCGATGTTCTGTATTTTATAGTTTTTCATATAAACTAATTAAGATAGTGTTTTGGAGCCTCTTTTATTCAGTTTTCAAACCAAAAATCATCAGAAACCACCAAATTTACGCTTTAATTTATACCTCAAGAATTTCAGTATGGCTTCATTTTACCGTGGGGCAGAAATCAGGGCGAAATATTTTGCAAGCCGTAACTTGCTAACGAACCGTTTTCGGACCTATCTTATATAGACGTTGTTTCTTATTTTTAGCTATAGAATCAGCTCTCCGAGAGATTGCCGTGTAATTTGAAATCACCCTGTATATATAATATAAAATGCTTTCAATTAATTTTGTATGTCACTCAAATTACTGTCAGTACAAGAACTCGTAATATACTAAACTATATGTTGAATAGGGGAATCAAAAATCGAATTACGGGATGTCGAACTATGTAAGAAAATAGCATGGAAAAATAATTAATCAGTAAACTAAAAGTGTTTTAAACTAAAACTAATTTCTAAACTTTTTTTTAATATAAAATGTTACACAAAAACTACGAAACAATATATAAACGTTTGAGGTAACTATCGTTAAGGAAATAATTGAATTTTTTAATTAGTTAAGGAAAATGACACATGATTCGCTAACTCTTGAACTGATTGCATAAAGTTCAAACATGAAAAAAAAACTTTCATGTACTTCAAAATGGAATCCGATTGAACTTCTAAATGCTTGAATGAACTTTCGAGTTATATGAAGTTATATATAGAAAAACTAGAAATTATATCTAAATAATCAGAAACGTAAAGATATTTTTACAACGATAGAAAGAATTTTTGCAAGATATGCACTTAACAATTTTAAAAATTTAATAATTATAGAAACTGAAACTATAGACCAGGGGAATTTGAACGGAGAATGAGGCAAAGATCTCAACTTTATCGAAGTTACATGTGATTTTAGAACTTTAGAATATAAGTACTCAGTAATCTACGGATTGAAGTGGTCAGTAAAGGAAAAAGAAACTAATGATGATGACTAATGACTTATGAGAATAAGAAGAAGAAGAATGACTAATGACTAATGATTGTAGTGATAATAAACCTTTGCTTCACAATAATAAATAAATTTTAATTATAAGTACAATTATTCGAATTGAAAATCACGCATCAATGCTGTTGCTTTTCGTATCCCTGAAACTATTCTGAAACTGTTGGCAGTACCTATGTGTAAAGCTGTAAATGCTTTTTAAGCAGTTTCTGTTTAGAAACTGTCTATCTAATCAATTTTTAAATCGTACGAAAAACAATGTAAACAAAACGTGACTTATCTTAATTCTTCATTTACGTAGTTATATTTTGTCTTAACAAAAATTGTTATTTAGTTGTAATTTAATATGATTATTGAATTTTAATGTTATTGTTGGACTGTTAATAAATATATATACAAAAATGTTTAGGCATTACTTAGATGTTATTTTTTATGATTACAAAAACTTGTTCACTTTAAAAAAGTTACTAACGCTTTTAAACAGATTGTTGCTGCAGTTAAGTGAGAGTAGCGATAAACTGAGTGAAATCTACAGTTCCTTGTTGGCGTGTCATCTCGGCATTGATTATAGAGAGGGACGGGTAGATCCAGGCTTCGAAACAAAGCTCAGTAGCGACAGACGGACAATATCATTTGACGTAAGTGACAGATACTTGGAAAACCACTCAACACCAATGGAAATCCCTGCGCCTATGATCCCTCCTCCTTTTTCATTAAATAATTGAAATTGAAAGTACTTCGTAAAATGTTCGGTTTATAAGGACAAATAATTAATATTTTACTTACCTTATTCTACGAATACAAAGTGTAAAGAAATTTAATTCTACATAAATTAAAATTCTCTTCTGTCCACATAAAAGTTATAGAAAAATGATTTACCAGTTTCCGTTAACACCCAAAAGTAACAGGAAATGTTGGCATCTAATATCATAAGAGGTATAAGTTTTCTTTTCAATTAATTTTTCTGTCGAATAAGGTTTAAGAGATAGCTAACAAACATTTCACTTCACTAATAAAACTTTTAAATTCAGTGCCAATAACTACTTTATAGAACTACTACATGTTTGAAAATGATTTTGATTACTTTAAACTACGCACTACAGGAATGTAGTTTTTTCGGTTAATTATTATTCAGTTTGTCAGGTATTTTTCCTGGACAACTTTTAGCCTGTAGTAAATCGACAGTACAAATAAATATTTTATTACGGTATTTTCTTGCAAACAATATTTTACATATTTTTGGGTGCATTTCTTAAAAGCTTGTTTTTATCAATACATTTACAATACAGTTTGTTTTAGTAAATATTGGGAAACATTACTAAACTTCTCAGTAACTCCATTACCTTACTCTTCTTTGTTGTTCCTCACAAACCTGTTCTAAGTTTTGTCTCCTATCTTCTTTATATTTGATTCTGAAAGCCCACACGAATTTAAGAAACCCGCAAAGTTTGGGGCAAACAAATAGCAAAAATATGTTTTATTTTTGAGTAAATACTGTAATTAAGGTTTGTGATTTATTGTAACAAATAAAGTTCTAAAGCAAAATTAACTAGCGTGTTTAATAAGAAATTTAATATTTTTGAGGGAAATATATTTAAAAAACATATTTTTGCTTTTGTAAAAAATACTGTGTTTTCTGGTTCGGAGGTACAACGTTTAATTTATTGAATCATACTTGAGATTTTATGAATATTTAAAATATTGAATTGTTACGTTATCATAGGCTCATTACGTTTTCATGAAGTTTAATGAATGTTGCATAAGTTTGTCTCCTGATCACTCGATTGCATTTGTCTATAATTAACTAGCATGAATGAACGGAGATAACAGCTGCTTTGCTGGCAACTACAAAATAAATGACACAATGTTAAACAATTATTGAAATTATACCATGGAACAAATTTTAAAGGCAATCATAATGCTTTAGTAAAGATTACAAACAAAATCGTTTTACTGCAGTATTAAAATGAAGACGCTAATTTAGGAATAGTTTAGATATGTTAACGTTAAATCTTTATTTGCAGCTAGTCTGGTGAAATATCTGTGTTAGAAAGAAATTTAGATTTACTGTCATTTAAAACATAGAAAATATGCAAAAATATTTTAAATATTTAGTCATAAAGGAAATAGTCTCGTTTCCTTTCAATCACGTTTTAGTAGTTTTATGTGTTTATCTGCATTTATCGATATAATTTTATAGGCATTTTATTTGTAGTTGCGAAAGCAAGTTTGAACTATAATTTACATTCCTACCAAGAAACATTTTTTTCCAAACTTTTAACCAACATTTATAACGTAGCTGAGGAAATATACGCGTGCAGTTGCCTATAGTAAAGCATCGTTGTGAATAAGAATGTTGAGTGTATCACGGCTGTACTTTTAGGCTACAACTTATGTCTATGAGACGGCCTAATTTTTATGAGTTATTATGTAATTAGGAGATATGTAGAAATATTTGAGATCAGACTGTGTCTCGATTTGTTATTACCGACTGGTTTCAGCACGGCTATCTTTAACTCAATGACTTTTCCATTATATCTGATAACTATGTCAAAGATAATTTTTTTATTCAAAAAATGTTAAATTCTAATTAAATTTACGAAGGTTTTTAAATATTTTTTACAAGTTAAATATATTGTATGACATATTCAGTTGTTTACAGAACAGGACTAATTGGTTATAAATTTACCATTTCTAATATAAAAATTGTCTCCGATTCAGTGGATGGTTGTTATCGAGCAATATTCTTTAAATTGTGAAAACTGAAATATGCGCATTCCTGCTTTAATGTGTTTCTTAGAAACCAATAATACATACCTACATACAAACTAATTATACCAAGCCGTCTAACCAAGCACATTTTGAAGACAATTTAAAGTGCAATTTAAACGTAAACGTAGGGTGTTTGAATATTTGGAAATCTGGCTTATAGACAGTTATATACGTATACTGAAATTAAATAGTGAATTTATCGAAATGTCTAAAACTAATTAGAATAAAGTGACTTAATATTATAATCAATTGATCACCAGTGAAGATTTGCAAAAACATACGTACATATCACACGGACGCTGGAGTGTGAATGTGTGTAACAACGAATCAGATTGAGTTAGATTTGTTTTCCGATTAGCACACGTATGTGAGTGAAGAGGGGAGAGCAACTGAGACCTTTCGGCCTTTGTTGAGTGCAAGCAAACTCAAACATAATAACCCTCTCTATTAATGTGATGTAAAAGCTACAATTTAATTTAGCATTATCCGATTGCGCATAACCATCAGTAAATTCGTCACGTCTAAAACTCAAGAAGCTATCGACTTAAGGGCTAAGGCATCTTTGGCAATAAATTTAAAGTGATATGGTCTACTTTTTTACACTTAACGGTAGCATTTTGGACACGTCATTGGTTAGCCTATACTAACATTTGTGCACGATAGAAACCTAATTAATTAATTAGTGTTTACAAGGAGGCATAAAGTTCAGCCAGTATACTCACGCGTCTAAAATTCGAGAACCTACGGTGCTAAAATTATGGCACCGCTAAAAAAAAGTTTAAGCAATCAAACTTTTAAATATAATTAAATATAATTAATATTATATTATTAATTTAATATATTATATTATTAATTTAATATATTATATTAGTTAAATATAATTTAAATAATTACTTATCGGGAAGTATGTAACACTGCGCCAATAACAAAACTTTGTTTACATCCCAGGAGACTGTAATGGTAAAATGATGTCAAATAAAATTTAAATAACTTATAAACAGAATAAATTCTGATTACGTTAATAGTTACATTATAAATGCGGAACATTATAAAGCGGGAACTGCGGTCGTCTATGAAGATACGATATGAATACTATATTATGATATCCTCGGAACCTTTGTACCACAAGCACGTAAAGATATCTTCCCCACGAGGAACAAGAGTAACGCTGGGGACATCGTGGACAACGTGAAAAGGGTCTTCATAGCAGTAGTTAAAACGGGAAGAACTTAAGAAAAAAAAAGAAGTGAAAAATTAATTTCTGTTTGACAACGGTGAAGATATTCCATAAGGTCACAGTTGTATAGGGCCTACACGTAACACCATATTATGTAAATACCTGAAATTTATATAAATGAACGTTTGTTTGCAGTTTTAAATATGTTCTGCAATTATATTGAATTTTCCACTTATGGATAATCATTTATTCTTATGTCACTGAATAGTACAACTTCTTAGCGTATGTCTATCCACATAAAGTAGACCCATCAGTTTAACACCCGGCTGAGTAAAATTAAATCATCATTTGGGATTCTGCAAGATGTTTGCATGTGTGTGTGTGTTCGCGTCTTTTAACTTTAATTTTCATGCTTCTTTCAGTTTCTGCACGTGCAAAAGTTGTTTCGGCTGTGCACGCCTCACACGATTATTTTGCATTTATCATATGAGATTAAAGGTGTTAGTTACACAATAATTATAAACAACAACTGTAATTTATAACTGGAAGATCTAGATGCTTCAGGACTCCATATCTCTCCAAGAATATAAATATCATCTAGAAGTAAACGTATACTGTAACGTTATAATAAATATTAACATGAGCGTATAACTCTAATGTCATGTGTAACATGGCAATGCCTAATAGTAAAATCCTGAGTATTGTATATTACAGTAACAACTGAACTGCAGCCAAGTTTAACACTGAATTGCACAGATCATAACTGTAGTGAATAAAGACGTGCATTGTTTGTAGTCGTTATATTCAATGGCGTCTTACGACAGACAACGCCTGACTGTTAGCAACAAGACGAATTAGCAATCGTGTGAACAATTATTCCAGTCGAGTCTACTCGAACAGAGTGATGTTTTGTTTACAATTAACTTTAACGTGTCGAGAGCTCATTTAGTAACTCAGATAACTTGTAAGAGCAAGTCTAATCGTTCTCGGAGACGATGCAATCTAACGCAAACTTGCTACACACACCACTCTCGCACTCTCTCACTCTTTCTCTCTCACTCTCTCTCTCTCTCTCTCTCTGTCATTCTTCTACTCCACAACACGCACACACAGACATCGTAATAGTACTGCACACGTTACCGAACACTTAAGGCATACTATTTATTGAATGTTGTATTTAATCATGTTTTAATTATACGAGTATATTGATGGATGTACTTATTTCTAGGATTATTACAAATCAGACAGCAGTAATTGACTAATAATTAATTTCCTGTTTGATATAAGTTCACAGTTATACTTTGACTTATTTGTAAGTTATAAAACACTGCAGGCATCTGGTCGATCAAAGCTCGTTGTATTGAGACTGTATGACTGGACAGGTAATCTAGTAATATTGTATATTTACGATAAATGGTCGATGACAAACGGAAACAATCCATTTATTTTTCTATGAGCACTATCTCCCTTATTAATATGAAGAAGGATAAGAACTTCTTACCTATACAATTTATTTTTAATTATAAGAATCCATAAGTACTGTAATCCATAATAAATTCTCTTAAACACATTTTACAGTTATTGTATTATTATAAGTAATTATAGAAAGTCTTCGTGTTATAGGAGTAGTCGAGATTTCACACCTTTATTTTCATCGTACCAGACTATCGCACAAATAATAATATTGGTAACTGCATTGAAACCCAACTCTATTTTGGACTGCTGGGAGTCTCTATGTACTGTAGTTTCAATAGAATTTCTTATCTATACAATTTATTTTTAATTATAAGAATCCATAAGTACTGTAATCCATAATAAATTCTCTTAATCACATTTTACAGTTAGTGTATTATTATAAGTAATTATAGAAAGTCTTCGTGTTATAAGAGTAGTCGAGATTTCACACCATTATTTTTATTGTACCAGACTATCGCACAAATAATAAAATTGGTAACTGCATTGAAACTCAATGCTATTTTGGACTGCTGGGAGTCTCTATGTACTGTAGTTTCAATAGAAATGTATTGGTTCAGCAACAACGTATTGGTACAAAGCAAAAAAATATTTATACTACGTATACACTCACACTCATACACACACGCGCGCTAAAAATGTATATATTAATATTTTTAGTATTTATAAAAATAAAGAAATTACTGTTTATTTTATATTGTATCACATTCATTTCTGTCACTGTCACTGTTTTCAGTGATTAATACTGAATATACAGTTATTATTAATACAATAATACAGTTAATTTGAAGTCCGTCAATTACTCTATTCAAGTCGTCTAGCATTATTGAGGTGAAACTTCATATATGGCACTGTGGCGTCGCGATGATTCCCGTACACCTCGTCCTACATGGCCAGTAAGCTGATTCCACGTGTGACGAAACGTATGACAAAATAGATAAAACGAAAAAGGATTATTGCCAGACGTAGCTAACACACATAGAGACCCAAAATTTACTCACTGCCATAAATATGTGTGCTTTAAGTAAAGCGTAATATTTTAAAGAATGTGAGCATATTCTGAATGTTTAAATACTATTACAGGAATAACGTAAATATTTTTAAAAATAATTTTGTTTATGATAAAAAAATGTATTGATATATTGAGAGATCGAGCTGAATCCTTTTGGAATCAGTCCTTCTGGCATATGTCCACGACATACCAATTTCTTTCTGAAAATAATGGACACATATTTCCCAGTCTCATGCAGTTGTGCTATCTAAAGTCTGGTTTGTCAATCGAAGGATATCTTTTATTTTAAAAGTTTCGTCTTGATTGGCAAATTCTCGTTTTACTTGTGCCCATATTAATTCAACCAAGTTGTACAGACGGTGATAGGGAGGTAAATGAATTATTTCGTGAACTGAATAAATTTCATTCAGTTCGTACACTTTTGGATCAAAGTTGTTTCATTTTCGCTATATGTTCAACTATGGCCTCACACAGCGAAAACGGAAAGTCTTTTAAACATAACCAGTTTTAATTTCAATTTTTTCTAGAGAAAATAGTTGGAGGTTTATTTATTTGCACTGAATGATTGCTGGCATTGTCCATGCTTATAGTAAAATGTTCTCCTAATAAATCATCTACACTGAGTGTTTCTGAAGTTACTCACAAGTGTACGTACACTTGAGTCTGAAGTGTTTGAGTGTACGTACAAAAGGTATATAGAACTGTACAAAATCTAAGCAAACTCCTCCATGTTTTTGCGCAGCAGGGATTAGTTTCTAGAATGGATTACCGCAAACGTATGAATTAAAGAATGTCAGAAAAATACAGGTTACTGAAGGACACTGCTGACCTGACCGGAAACGTCACAGATGGCGTTCAACGTCAACGGCGTTTCATATCCGCTAACTAAGCTAGAAGAATAAAACGGCTTTCAATATTACCGCGGAAACATAAAGGCAATCATTCTGAGAAAATTAAATATTCCCAGTAAATGATTCCGCAGTCCCAGTAAAGTACTAGCATGTGTATGCCCGGACGACTCATGGTAGCCAGCTGTCGAGCGACAAACAATACTGTAGGCTACCCGTAGCTGAGCGGTGACACACTCCGTCCCTCGGACACACATTTACGGTTACTAAAATAACTTTAATACAATACTGTTAACGGTAGTTAATAAAGTAGTGTATTAACATCAGTGGACCAGAACCTTTATTATTCAACTAAATTTTATTTCTGCTTATTAAAAAAAATTCGCGAATTTCCGCAGAAATCCGCAACCGGGTAAAATGCTCGCCGATAATCGGGAGATTTACTGTATAAGGCTAGATTAGTTGAATAATAATTTATTTAAATAGTTTTTAGATAATTAACTGTAAGGTATTTTATGTTCTGTAAATAAAATTTATTTCTGCTTATTAAAAAAAATTCGCGAGTTTCCGCAGAAATCCGCAACCGGGGAAAATGCTCGCCGATAATCGGGAGTTTACTGTATAAGGCTAGATTAGTTGAATAATAATTTATTTAAATAGTTTTTAGATAATTAACAGTAATTTAACTCCAAACCTTGAACAATTTATAAGGAAAAATAATTTTATATAATAGATAAATGTGTTACTTGACAACATTGATGAGAACGTGACTCTGGAAAAAAGTTGTTACTTATACATATTTCACAAATTAAACGCGAACATAAAAGTTTCTTATGGGATAGCAGACACTATACACCTTCATATAGCACAGACTACGTTTAGACTTGTCGGCCAGCCTTTTCAAATATTACAGATCATATCTAAATACAAGTTTGAACTGTCTAGATGTTAGTTATTCCAGACAGTACAAAACAAATTTTTACGTCGAAAATTTACCGAAACGAGCAACAGCTGTATAACGCCGTGGGTTTTACAACAACCGACAGAGCACTATATTTCGAAAGTAGAACAATAATTGATGGCTGATACTCGTTTAGTTTAGGAAACCCAGGCACACTTTCAATATACTCCTTCCATGTGAACGCTAGTAAATAAAGCCCGTTGCAGACACTCACACGTGTGCTCAACGAAAGTTTAGAATTTTCTTTGCCTGAATAAGTTTTTCACATAAAAACGTTGATGAAAGTTTACCATAAACTTTCGACGTGGCAAGCAACTTATACAGCTGCACATCTGAAATTTATTTATAACGCTAGTCGTGAACAATGATTAACTACTTATTGCATGAGAGTGAGTAGTCTTTATCAAAGTAACGCTTACGACCTTACTGTCTTTGGCTTCATAATATCTAAATGAAGTCAAATAACTCACTATAAATAATAATATCAGTACAAAGGTTTTGCAAAATATATAAAACACTTGGCACGTTTCACAGATTTTATTTAACTCTGACAGCTGTTTCGGCTACCTAAGCCATTGTCAAAGAGACGAAATAATATCAGTGTTTAGTAATTGCAATCAAATAGTCGCTTACACATTTATTTAACAAATTGAACAAAGCTAACGCTCCTGCAACAGTTATTTTATCATATAAGTATTAACATGATAGAGAAATCACACACACACACACACACACACACACACACACACACACAGAGGAACGTATTTGTTACTTATCGGTATGAAAATTTAAATAAAAGCAGATGGAAGCCAATATGTGCATATACTTGATACATAACCTAAATGTTGTAGCTTATCTGTGTAGCTACCTTCATTTCAACCATATTATTTAAATTGCTGTTTAAAAACTTCCATACAAGTAAAACCTGTTTGCCATTGATGAAAATAATTTTACCTTAACTTATCGAAGTCTAGTATAAATGCGCATAATTATATAGTCTTTAACCTTTCAAGATAAGGTCTCCAATAAGTTGAACGGTAAAAGAACAATTATTGCATTAGGGTTAATCTGGTGCGTGCCTGTGTGTTTCGTGTCTTTAATGACATTTCACATTTACAGTGAAAAACTTTTAATGTGAAATGGCCGGGACCAGCTGTTTTTTCGCGTTAACCGAATGACGTGTTAATAAACTTTCGTGTTAAACGGACAAGTAGTGAAACAAAATGAGATAAATGAACAAATACTGTATAGATCACTTATTGTATTGTGTAGTAAAATTAAGCAATACAGAATATTCATCAGATACTAACATATAAACGTTTATATTTATCTTCCTGTATAATTTATAGTTAATTTTAGGAAAATGTATGGTCACTTTTTCTTAAAATTTAGTATAAAAGCACTGTAAGTGTTGTTTACTTAGTCTTACGATTTATGTTTTCTTGTAAAATAATGTAGGCCTACTATGTTTTTTAACGTTCCTATAGTGATAATGGTTAATTATTGTTAAAATTGCTTGTCATTTTATTTTGCACACAGTTATGCACTACTTTATTTTGAACAAATTGTTCTAATTTATCAATGTGGTCAGACATTTCACCTTCCGAGTTGACTTCTAAATGTCGACGAACACGGCTCAGCAACGAAAGCATTCGGTAGCGGTAAGAATTAGTGTCATTTTCCGTGTCATGTCCATAGGTAGCCTACTCTCATCACTTTCACTGTTTTTAATCTACACTGACGCGACTATGTATGAATTTATTATTATGCAGCTATTAAAAAGCCACTAAAAATATTATTTTTAACAAAACGTTTTTCGTGTTAGCCAATATTTTGTAAATAAAACGTACGTGTTAACAATACAAGCTGTAACTGTAAAATTTAAGCAGTGATCGGGGCCTTAGTCATATTTTGTGTTAGCCTATATTTTGTAGATAAAACTTACGTGTTAACCGTACAAGCTGTAACTGTAAACTTTAAGCAGTGATCGGGACCTTAGTCATATTTTGTGTTAGCCTATATTTTGTAGATAAAACTTACGTGTTAACCGTACAAGCTGTAACTGTAAACTTTAAGCAGTGATCGAGACCTTAGTCATATTTTGTGTTAGCCTATGTTTTGTAGATAAAACTTACGTGTTAACCGTACAAGCTGTAACTGTAAACTTTAAGCAGTGATCGGGACCTTAGTTTTATTTTGTGTTAGCCTATATTTTGTAGACAAAACTTACGTGTTAACCGTACAAGCTGTAACTGTAAACTTTAAGCAGTGATCGAGACCTTAGTCATATTTTGTGTTAGCCTATGTTTTGTAGATAAAACTTACGTGTTAACCGTACAAGCTGTAACTGTAAACTTTAAGCAGTGATCGGGACCTTAGTCATATTTTGTGTTAGCCTATATTTTGTAGACAAAACTTATGTGTTAACCGTACAAGCTGTAACTGTAAACTTACTTATTACTTACTAGCCAACGCCCACCCTTGGCTGTTGGGCCATTAGGCGGCGCGCTGACCAGTAGAGACGTGAGAGCCTTGCCGTACCATCTTCGTTGTAACTGTAAACTTTAAGCAGTGATCGGGACCTTAGTCATATTTTGTGTTAGCCTATATTTTGTAGACAAAACTTATGTGTTAACCGTACAAGCTGTAACTGTAAACTTACTTATTACTTACTAGCCAACGCCCACCCTTGGCTGTTGGGCCATTAGGCGGCGCGCTGACCAGTAGAGACGTGAGAGCCTTGCCGTACCATCTTCGTTGTAACTGTAAACTTTAAGCAGCTATCGGGACCTTAGTCACATTTTGTGTTAACGTTTTCCACTGTATACGTTTTGTGCATCGCACATTCTTTTACTTTAACTTAGTTTCGACTTTTGTTAAGTATTTGAGTTACAACTACGCAAACACTTTAATTAAAATTAATGCCATAAGGTTTTTGTAGAAGGTATAATTTGTAGAAATCATTAGGTACTAGTTATTTTCCAAATATAGCGTTATAATTACTTGGCTTGTTATTTTTTATTACTTTAGTTTGGCTTGGTTTTTATTTTCCTTTGGTTTAAATTTTAATACTATATTTACTTGATACGATCTGCTTTTGATTTTGTCAACTTCTTCTATTCTTAGTTTTTGTTTACTTGCCATCTTTGGCAGGTATAATGCCCTACACCAAGATCTTCAGGTGGCACGAAGAGTGCGGCCATCAAGAATAATGCAAGAAGTGCGGATAGTGCTACAGTCGTTCTTGCATTAGTGCTTTCTGTCGTTCTTCTGCCTCTTCTTTTTCCTGTCTGCGTTTCTCATCCTGTTGTTTTTCTGCTCCTTCAGTCTATAGTCGTCGTTCCACTTTTTGTTGTTCCTGTGTTTGTCGTAGCTTTGCTCGAGATGCTTCTATCATCTGACTGGTATCATCTTTTCTTTATTTTTTTTTTCAATTACCCCTCACACTACTTTTCTACAAAGTCTGCTCTGACCACTTCTGCCCCATTGTTACGACGATATCACTGATCGTCTGGGATACCACTGTACTTAAATTTATTGTATAGTAGAAACAAAATACAGACACCAATGAAGTCACTAATTACCAGTTTAATTAAAAATTATTTTTAATCAACAAGGTAGTCTCGTACAGTAATTCAAGTTGAATTTGTCCGCACGCAATAACAATGTCAAGTATTAAGAGTCTCACACTAACTATACAGCAATAATCACTGTTAACTAACAACCACTTGAGACGCAACGTAAACTAACACTAAGCGGCCAGCTGTCGCCTACATATAGCCTACAGGGTTCCAGACTAATGTTCCACAATATGCGCCCTTATCAAGCACTCGAAAACTCTAGAGGATTCTTGAATGCAGCCTTGGCAGAGACACGCACGTCTTCGGCTAGCTGGGAAACGTGTAGAAGAACGCTCTCCGTTGTTCGATAACGTTCCGTTCTTACAATATGTATACTCCAAACAATACAACCTGTGATATGATTCTATTTATGTATATTGTAATAAATATATTTTACCACTAATAAAAATTACTTACTTCCTTAGGCCTCACGTTGTAAGCCAATTATGTAATATCACAAAATATATTATTAATTTTCCACTGTCAGTGGTATTTTGTAGAGCCCCAAGTTGTTGGTGCTAAGTATGTTAGATTTGTACTTATTGTAACTGAGTATAAATGCTCAATTAGTCTCAGAAATATTCTGAGTTGTATGTTTAATGGTATTTATTTATAAATGAGAACACACTTCTTTTGCTGCTCTGAATCGTTCAATTTTGTCATTCCTTAATTCTCTTATTATAATAATTTTTTTCTATTAATTAGTAACAAATTTTCCCTTTTTTAAGGTTCCTGCTCCATCTAGCTCTTGGATGCATGAAAACAATTTTTTATCTCAGGGTTATAACCAAAATTACAATCGTCTTCGGTAAAATTATAAATTCATACAAGTTTTACGCTAATAACATACATGAAGAAAACATTTTTTGTGTAGTCATTAATTGTTTATATAATATTGAAAACTTTCTCAAGTGAAACTTACTTGTCTGTTTTGTATGTAGAACGCGTTTCGGCGGCGTGTTCGCCTTCTTCAGCTTTGCGACAGACTGCCAGTACCTAGTAACGTTTGTTGGTTGGAAGGTATAGTGGGGGTGGTCTATAGAGGAAGGGGATTGGCGCGGGGATCCGAATTATTGTTTGTTTTGTGTTAACTGTGTCGAAAAGTGTATGTAATTTATATTGCAATTGGTCGTTTAGTATGTTGTTTGGTTGTGTTGTGTGGTGTTTGTATATTTCATACTGTTGAGCTGTGTTGAGTTTTCGCCCTTTGGGTAAGAGGTGTAATATTTCAAGATATTTAGTATCTATGTTGATGTAGCTATGGTTATGTGTGTGTATATGTGTGTGGCAAACGCAGAATGTATATTGTTGTTGGAAAGGGCCTTTAAGTGTTCAGAGTAACGGGATTAAAAAGATCTTCCCGTCTGGCCTATGTAGAAACTATTGCAGTTATTACAATTTAATTTCTAGACACCTGTTCTATTGTATTTGTCTATGTCCTTGTTTGTATCGTTGATGTGTTTTTTGATGGTATTGTTGGTTCTGAATGCTATTTTGTAATTGTGTTTTCTGAATGTGTTGGCAAGTTTGTGTGTGCTGGAGTTATGGTATGTGAGTATGATGTATTTCTTGTGTTGTGTGTTATTGGTATTTTGTGTTTTGTTATTTTTGTTTTTGATGCGTTTGTGTAGTTTGTTTATTAAGTTGGGGTTGTAACCGTTTTTCGTTGCTATGTATTTGTTTGTGTTGAGTTCGTCAGTATAATCTTGTTTACTTAAGGGTATTTTGGTTAGTCTATGGAGCATATGGTTGAAGGCTGCATGTTTATGTTGTGTTGGGTGGTTTGATGTGTTGTGTATGACCATGTCAGTTGTGGTAGGTTTCCTGTATATTTTGTACGTGTGTGTATTGTTAGTTTTGTTAATTGTCAGGTCAAGAAAATTTATACTATTGTTTTGTTCAATTTCCAAAGTAAATTTTAATTTGTGGTGTATTGTGTTTATGTATTTATGGAAGTTTTCAACTTGTCTTATGTTGCCTTTGTATAAAAGTAGTATGTCATCAACATATCTGTGCCAGTAAATGATCTTGTTGGTGTATTTGTTGTTGTTTATTATGTGGTTTTGTTCTATGTTGTGTATATATTTCTGCCAGTATTCCTGATATGGGGGATCCCATCGGGAGACCGTCTGCTTGTGTGTATACCTTGTTATTGTATGTAAAGTAATTTTGCTCAGTTATTATTGTGGTAAGTGTGATGATCTCTTGTATGTGTGTTTCAGGTGTGTTGTTTTGTCTGAGTAAATTTTCTAGTGTTAGTATGGTTTCTTTGACTGGGACATTGGTGTATAGTACCCAAAGGGCGAAAACTCAACACAGCTGAACAGTATGAAATATACAAACACCACACAACACAACCAAACAACATACTAAACGACCAATTGCAATATAAATCACATACACTTTTCGACACAGTTATACAAAAAACAAACAATAATTCGGATCCCCGCGCCAATCCCCTTCTTCTATACACCACCTCCACTATACCTTCCAACCAACAAACGTTACTAGGTACTGGCTGTCTGTCGCAAAGCTGAAGAAGGCGAACACGACGCCGAAACGCGTTCTACATACAAAACAGACAAGTAAGTTTCACTTGAGAAAGTTTTCAATATTATATAAAGTGTAGTGCAGTGAAAGGAGACGATGAACAAACAAGACAACATTAATTGTTGTTTGTGTATGATTGTTTGTATGTGAGTTCTTATGATTATACAAAAGAAATCAGTTCAGATAATTTTACAACCTTAATATTACACTTTACAAATACAAAACTAATAAAACAATGAAAATAATTTATAATTAGATATTAGTAATACAATTGACAAGAGAAAATTAAAAAAAATTATTGTCTATTATATAGCTCATAGTTCATGAATTCTCAACATGGCGCGCTGCAGTCCACCTTCAAGAACATTGGAATAAACCGAGAGACGCCATATTGCTCGAGTTGCATTCACACTACTGAATGTTTAATAAAAATTATATGAGTTCTACACTCTTGTTTGTTCAAAAGTGACACCTTTGATTGTGTCACTCACTTTGTATATCATAGATTATGTTTATAAATGTAGTCGCACTAAATGTGTTCGTTATTTAGTTTGTATTGAAGTGTTGTGTAAAACGTGGATAGTTGTCAAGGTAGTTTTAGTATGAAAACGATCTCACCAAATTCAAGATGTAGTACTACATTTTAGGATATTATTTTCAACTTTTTTCCTTCAGGCTGGTTGAATATAAATTGTTCGTTAGTTTACTGATATCTCCTATAACTTTACTTGTCTTTTTACTATAACTTTCTTCTCTAATATTAGTTGGATTGGCAACTGATTCTGTTTGTTCCTTCTGCCTCGAACGCCAACACTAGACAAGAAAGACCTTTCTTCCTTGTAAAACAATCTTTAGATTCATCTATAAGAGGCCTTGGTTGGTTTGGTGTATTCGGTCTCAGGGCTGTTTTATCCGCCTCCAGTAAATATACGTTTTTAATATAACCTTACTTTTCCTGATTATTTTTACATAATCCCGTTTATGTTTTTATTTCACTTAATTCTATATTGTCACTCACACTAATGTTGATTTTATTGTTATTTGGTCACTTTATATAAAATACATGCCATTCTCACCTTTTGGCTATACTAGGTTCACCACACTTTATATTTTTATCATTGTTTACACTGTGTCATTTGCACTGTTTCATTATTATTATTTATCACTTTCCTATTCACTTATCTCACCTTGTATGTTTTTTGAATAAACACAATTATGAAAATAATTACCTGGTCTTTACCATAACGCTATATATGAGCTAATTACAATCCAGTCTTAGGTTAAAGACCTAGCTTGACTTTTAGGCTTGTGTTATACAAATGATTTTCCTTAACTCTAAATACATTTTTTACTTATATACTACAACATTTTTATTTACAATATTATAATAAAATATACAAAATCACCTCCCTAATCTATTGGTAATTAGTATGTCAAAGACACCGTCCAGTCTAGTCCTTTATTATGTCTGTTTGTAAAGTTATTTACTATGTTTGTTTACAAAGCTAATTCCTGTTTTTAACTTATTCATGCATCTGCAAACTACTAATTTTTTTACTCATGGTTTATTATTTTAGTTATTATAGTTCTTCCTTATATAATTATTTTTGGTTGTTCTCATTTGATTACTCATTCTTTATTGCATTCCTCATTCAGTTACACTGTATTTATCTATTTGATTAGTTTTACTATAAATTTTGATGATTAAATTGAGTTTCCTTTTTTGTATTATGTCGTGATATTATGTCGTGATCGTACAATATTGTAAATATCGATTTCTTGTAATAAAATACATATGAACACTACTATGGACTCGTCTCATTTAATTATCCGTTCTCTCTGATTTCAATCTTAATTCTTTATAGCAAAATCTCTCTTACTCCAAATACATATGGGTAACCAGTTATACGTTGAAACAGTTCACTCGCCACTCGGCACTGAAGTTCTCACTTCTGGCGTCTGGCGCACGACGCATTCACTTTTTAATTTTTATTTCTTCAAGTATGATTTATAACTATACTTTTTATTATGATATATGACTTTTACGTATATAGAAAACCAATTTACATAAGTTCTGTATTCAGTAAACAACTGACAAAATACGATCAGTTGGTAAATCCAATTTTGAAAAATTAGACTACCTAATTAATTATTATATTTAAATGACACGATACATTTATTATGGTGTTACGTTAATGAAAATGTAATTAATACAAAGAAGGCCATTCATTAAAGGTTACAATACAAAGTTGAAAAAAAAATTAATTTACTTTATGATACTGTATTACTAACAGTTTGTACAAAGTTTGTTTAATTACACAAGAGCCGCGCGCATGAGTGGACGCTTCTATATTATTGACAGTCAGCCAGTAACGTCTATAACTATCTCAGTTCCCGATGTTCAAATATCATTTGCAGACAAACAGATAAGAAAAGGATGTTTACTTCCACGAACTTAATAATAACTGAATTACCCCCAAAACAATTAGTTCACATTTATATCACTTTTGGAAACCAAACACCTTTATGCGTGTTGTCAAAAATTGCCTGGCTGTAGTAGCTGAAACGTATTATGAGTAAGTAATACGTAGAAGTTTCTAAAGGAAAGTAAGAAGTGTTTTGTAATTTATCCCATTTGCGTGTATAATGTAAGGCCGACCCACATGTTGTGAAGCTTACTATATCTTATCATGCCGTGCCTTGAGATGACGTGTTGTCATAGGGATGGAGAGAAAAAAATTCAAAACTTCTTCCAGCATAGGCTACATAGGAAAAAGTTTGGAAACCTGATAAGTTAAGAGTGATTTATTACAATAAAGTGAAAGGGACGTCACACCTCACAAAAACGACGGTGATTATGATTGATAGCTTCTACGCTTTGATGGTTATGACCTTCATTTAAAATTAAAATATAATATTATCTCAAAAAACATCTGGCTACTACAGCAGACAGGGCTACTTTAACATAAAAACAAGCTGCGTTGTCAAGTACATAGGTTATTATTTCCAGGAAAATTCACATACACGTGCGAGTGTGCTGTTGTTTATCTTTTTTAAAATACTTGCTTCATTATACACTAAAATTTTTAAATTCAAATTTTTTAGAAATTTGATTGTTAGATTTAGTTCTCAGTTAAATGTTATAAATTTTAATAGGTTTTATTTATTCCATCAGCACTGGAAACATATTTTTAGTAATTGTATTTTAATTCACGTCCATATTTTTCAATTAAATAGATGAACGAGCGGAGCGAGATCTCAGTTTACCTCGACAGTTTGAGACTTGTCTGTTTGACTGTGTATCTATTTAGGATATGTTTCACGATAAACTTTGAATGCACATAACGACTACCATAAACCTAGGGATTTTTGTCCATACCTTTATCTAACAGAGCGTTATTGTCTTTGAGACTGATCTCCCTAAGAATAGAAGGCAGAAGGCAAAATGTAAAGGACGATATTTTGAGAAAATCGCAAAAAAAATGTGGGATATTAGGTCAAAGAGAATTTTAACCAAAATATGGAAATAGTGTTCAAGTTTAAAAATTTCAACATTTTCGAACACAAAAGTATAAAAAGTGTACGAAGGTTTAAAAAAATACAAAATCCATGTGGGATCTGAAATTAAACAGAATTTTAAGCAAATCAGTCAGTTTTAGAAATTTAAGAATATTAGTAATAGGCTATTTTAGTAACTAGGATTTTCGTAACAGTTCCGATAATTGAAAGATTACCTAACATTAAAATCTGTATAATAATAAATATATTTTGTTCAAAAAAGTAAACGATTTCTTACTTTCAAGACCTTACTAGTAGATTAGATTTCATATTCGTTGATTATTTGAAAGAAAGTATTATATAACACACGAATTATAACTACTGGACTAAATTCATATAATTGTTTGTGATGATGATGATAATTCTTGTTGTTATTATTATAAGAGTTTTTTTAGCAAATTCTACCTAATGTGTGTTGCTGTGTTAAAACCTGAAGTATCTTTTAGAATACATATCTTTTACATCTTTTGAATATTATGTCTATTCTAATATTTATAGACTATTATATCTTTTAGAATAAGTCGGTTCATAATTTATGAGTTTTGTATATGTCTACTTCAGTCAGGTTTTGAATAAAAATTTGATCAAGTTCAGTACCTTTGGATTGAAAAACCGATTTTATATACTGCCTGATATATAAACAAATCGTAAAATAAGATAAAATGTTGACTACGTAAAATGTCGATTATTTTATTAGTACAATAACAAGGATGTATTATATGTACATTTGGAGATATCAAGGAATGTCATAAGACTTAGACGTATAGAATTTTAATTTATCGCAAGAAATAATTAACACAATTTCGTCAAAATTGTTTATTCTTTTCTATTAATTGTTTCCAGTACATAGAGCAAGCTGAACTAGAAATGTGGTTCAAATGGTTGCAAATGTTTGATAGTTTAACGATGTGTACTCTCAAGTCTCACATTATTCTGTATGAAACGTGATTACTGTAGACAAAACGGCAATGCGAAACATGAACACTTCTACTGGCTTATCTCATTAATAATTTAACATGTAATTTTGTGCGTAATCTGAAACTTACTTTCTTGTTACCTCACTTGTCTTACTAAAACGTGTAGACTAACAGATGTGTATGTTTCTTATAGGTAGTCCTAGGACTTTAAATAGCATTTTATTCGTATTGTTTAACTCTGCATTCCTTTCTGTTCTGATAGTAAGGTATGAGTTTCCTTCCAGTTTTCTGACTAACACGTTACATCCTGAGGTGGCACTGCGGTAAATTATACCTAATAAATACTAGAGATCATAAAAGTTACCTAATCAAGCCACATTATATTAAACTGGAATATGTATAATGTATACCAGTTTATATACTTCTGTGTGTGTGTGTGTGTGTGTGTGTGTGTGTGTGTGTGTGTGTGTGTGTGTGTGTGTGTGTGTGTGTGTGTGTGTGTGTGTGTGTGTGTGTGTGTGTGTGTGTGTGTGTGTGAACCAGTTTTGTTTTAATAAAATGTCAAAGTAAATTACGTCATCAGTTTTACCCTAAAGATTTAACAAATGTACTTGAGAAATATCATTTCCGACCAAAGTGACTTGTTTATCCAGTTGTTGCAGGTAGATAATGTTTTAGGTACAAGAGGAAGACGTATTACACACCTGAATATGGTGTGTAGAGGAAACAGGTAGGATTACACGTTTATGCACCTTACTTTATTAACTCTCATAGTTAGGTTCCAGTGCAATGGGAATGTTTATTAGTTATAATTTCGTTTTAACTTCTTTTTATATTAGTTTGAGAACTTAACCGTATCATGTCTTGAGTTAGGATATTTGGAGTTCATGCATAGCGATGACTTTGAAACTCCATGGATAGATATAAATACACAACTTTTTTATTTGAGATATTACTCATTTGATAACGCTAAGGTGATAAGGTATAATAACAATTTCGGTTCACTATATATAAGTATATTCCTTTGTTAAATTATTGCCACTATAATACATTAGTAATATGACATGTTATATCTACCTAAATCCTTGAAGCTACTAATATTTAATAGGTGTTACTTCTGGTTCCGAGAGTAAGCTATTAAATTAGAATTTAATATTCCCAGCTTCTATCTCGTCCTGCAGTTTCGGCCTAATTATCACTTTACTATTTAAAGAATGCAATTATGTAAATTTATGAATTATTTATTTATTCAACTGATTCAATAAACACTTTTATTTGTTCAGTCAATTAATATAATCGATATTAAATAATATGTAAATTACACGGTTGTGAGAAGAACATAGTTGTTGACAACGCGTAATACCTTTCGACTTGCGACATGTCCAAGCCTTAGTACCCAAACATGCCCTTCTACTTCACACACTCCCAAACGTTCTCTCTTTATTTATTATAAGACCTGTCTCCCATGATGCACTCTGTAGTTGCTATCATTCGTCTTTCTCTCTTTTCCTTTATCGTCACTTCGACTACATGCTCAGTAAGCCAATCCCTTTTTAAACGTTCTCTCTTTATTTGTTATAAGACCTGTCTCCCATGATGCACTCTGTAGTTGCTATCATTCGTCTTTCTCTCTTTTCCTTTATCGTCACTTCGACTACATGCTCAGTAAGCCAATCCCTTTTTAACATATATCTTAAGTATCTAGCTTTCTTTTTCTTAATTGTTTCCTTATTAAAATATTGAGCCATCTAATAAAACTTTTTTCTTTTGCTGAAAGCTGTATTTGCCTATCTTGACATAAAACTTAGCAAAAAAAAATGAAACAATTTCATATACCTTTAAACTTAAAAGTTATCAGTCCTACAAGTTACTTACTTTAAACCAGTCCTACAAGTTAGCAGAATTACATGTTTTGGCTGCTGCATTATAGAAACATTGATCTACATTGAAATAACACTAACCACATTCAAGGGAATGATATCACTGCGACGGTGTTCTGATTATAAAACTCTTACACCATATGGTAAAGTGTTACGTATGGTCCGTACTTCTGTATGGAGTTGAGTCTTGGACTCTACAAGAGCCCACAGATAAACGGCTGGAAGCTCTGTAATTGTGGATGCGTAGAAAAGTGCTGAAAATTTTGTGGATATAAAATCTCACCAGCGGTTAAGTGTTAAGAAGACCAAAGAGTGAAAGGGGACTAATGGCAACCACCAAATGAATGAAAGTAGGTTATTTGGAACACTTACTGAGTGTTGAGAAAACAAAGTTTTACAATTTATTCTGAAAGGCAAATTAATTCTTGTAAAAATGAGTAGAGGACGGAGACAAACGACTTTATTAACAACATCAAAAATTAAACTGGGACAAGAAATATTGTCTGTGCCCCCATATTACATGGAACCATGTAAGGCACATGGAAAAGATATTTGTCTTTACTATCCAAGACTTTATTTCTTCTATACAGTTACCAACATTTGTTACTATGCTACATACGTATTTGGATTATATATGGCTATATGATTAAGTATTATTATGTCTACAGATTAAGAATGTATATGTGTTTCAAATATCGCTCTTGTATTATAAAATTCAAATGTGATATAATATGATAGAAACAAAACATATCCTTGGTTGCCAATATGTTAAGTAATTTATTAATAAAATCTACAGATTAAAAGTTTGAGTTTAATTTTTAATTATTCCCATTCTATTTTATAAGTAAATTAACCGTTGAATTATACAGTCAAGTGTTGTGAATCTTGATTACTTAGACGATTAATAGATAGTCTCTAGACCAGACTTTATTTTGGATATTTTGGATAGAGATTGAGTATCTATGAGATGATCAACAAATAAGATAGAACGACAGGACTAAAATGTTTTGTAGATTAAATTGGATACAGATTGAATATCCATGAGATGATCAACAGATATGATAGAACGATAGGACTAAAATGTTTTGTAGATTGAAAGTTATAATTGGAAAAAACAATCAGAGATGATTCTGTAAGATTTTACATGAAAGGAGAATTATAGGATACCTTCAACAAGATAAGGGGACGAAGAAATAAGAAAGTTTTCAGGTTTATAACAGTATATCTTAGAAGACGAGAACATTTTAAATTATAATTGCTTTAGGTCAGGACGTAAGGAGTGGTGACAGAGATAATTGTGTAAACTACCTAGAGAAATAGAAAATTTAAATGCACACATTTTATCATTTGAAATATTACCTACTTGATAATAATATGATGAAAATGTAGCAACATTTTCGGCTTAACGATCTATATACTCATGTAAATGTATAATAAAATGATCTTCTTCTCTTTTTTTTCGAATTGCAAATAATTCTTTGCTATTGGAAATATTTTTCACTCGGTTACTTGATATGTGCTGCAATGTGCTTAATTTTTACAAAGAGTAGTAACCAAATTGGTTAGTCTAAGATTGCTTCAATATGGTTTTGAATTGGCAAATTTACAAGAAGATATAAAAAATCTTATTTGTTGTCTCTCAATTGTGGTTTCACTTATCGCTCAAAAGACTCGAGGACTCCAGAATATTCGCATTAACGAGGACTCCAGAATAAATTCTTTAGAGTTATCTGAATGTCGATTCTTCTAATTTCTAAATTCTGTGAATTTAATAATGTATATATCTTCTAGTTAAGCCTTAACTTTCGTTACTTTAAAAATATAAACCTTTATGTCATAGGTAAACAAAACCGTTAACCTATTTCTCGTCAAAGACGAATTTGCATCTATCACATCCACCGTGCAATCATTGGTTCCGTTATAAGATAAAAATCATGTAATACAAAACCATATAGAAAATAATTATAACAAATTTAATAAATATGATATTCAAACTTCCCAATGTGAAGCTTGTACACTAAAGTACCTACACGTTATGGGTTTAAAATGAAAAAATCTGTTTTCCTACAGTGAATAATATGTTTATTGATAAAATAATACGTTAATAATAAGCAAAAAACTAAACAGAATCAATCAGAAGATTAAAATTGGCAGGGCTTAATGCTGTACTACTTAACATCCTTGGTGTGTGCAGGTATTTAACTTTACATCTTGAAGGCAAAGGATATATTTTAAGCGATTTAAATTATCTTAAAGAAATCTACAATAAGTATAAAAGAAGCTAAAAAAACAAAAACAATGTGATGGGCTTTCTTAAATCGGACCAGTTTGTAAGCGATTACATATAATGGAACAACTGTTTTGTACTTAAAAATATTCACGATATGGCCTCAAGTTCTCAAGTCCCTGATACCAAAAATTTAATTTAATTCAATCATAATTAAATTGTTAATATTAATTATATACCAAACGTGGCACAATTAGCAAACATCTAAAGAGCAAAATGTGCAAATAAACGCATCAAATAATTATGCCATAATCTTACTACATATAAAATTACGTCATACGTCGCATAAACATGACATATTCTTACTTTATTCTCGCGACGAAACAAAGAAACAAAACGAAATCTAAGGAAAAGAAAAGCATTAGGATGGACTGATAGATATTTATCATCCGTCCAAAGAAAGCACATGAGAATGGAATGAGTACTCGGAAGTAATAAGGACACAAAGGCTCCTAATAAAATTAAAAATACATGCGTATAAATAGCTCTTAAAGAAAACTTCGTCCGTTACGGAGGATCAAGTGCAAGTTAAGTGCTGTAGTAGGTATAGTAGGTATTGTTTACAAATTCATGTAACGCGGCATAAGAAGAAGCACAGGAGCAGGAGGATGAAGAGAAGAAGTAAAGTAAGAAAAAATAAAAATATGAATCCCAAGAAAATATATTCCTAAGAAAATTTCACGTAATAATAGTCATAGAAACGAAGGGTATAGCAGTGTCACTGGTTACCTTTTTACCTGCATTGCGGCTAATTGAAGTAATATGGATGCAACGGTCACAGGTCATAGTTTTAATTATCACATCGTTTGTGTAAATAACATGTCCAGTAAAACAGAAACAGGGCGGAGAAGTAGAGACCATCTGTATTCAGTCGTCAAACTTTGCACAAACATATAATTGCAACAGCAACTGCTTCTGTAGTACTGACAGCCTTACAGTAGTTACTTTGCATTGCAGACGAAGTAGTGTTAGTCCCCGCTACCGTTTGTTACTTAACTATTCACTTTAAAACTTACAAATAGCGTGTTCGTGTTCTTTTATAACGGTTAAGCACACAAACAAAAATCGTTATTTTTTTTTATTAAAACAACACTTGGAATAAACGATTTTAACGATAAGTCCGATATTGTGTTTATGTTGAATAAAAAGTTGCACGAATAGGGTGCACGTTGGAGAATGGTTTTGTCAAATTTATGAGGTCTGTCGTGCGTCCCTCGTATGTGAGACACGACACCGTGGTTCCCTCAGTAGTTGATTCAGAGAAACTTATAATCGATCCGGAGTGACCGATAGACCGGCTTCCTAAGGGCGTGTGCCGCAAAAAAACTGGTGCTATGGCTGCTGCAGCACTATTTGAAGATGTTCTTATACAATCTCACGAAACTGCTAACGTGGACCACTCAGCAGCTGCGGCGTCTTTGTAGATGCTTATTGTTCCTCAAGGGGGGGGGGCAACGGTCTCATTACACATCTGAGGTTTGTCTCCGTGACGTCCTCAGACTTTGATTCACAGAAGCTACCAATAATGATGGCGTGATGATGATCATTGAAGCTTCCAATCTGATGAATGAAAGCTGTCAATTTCGGTGGCGAACCGTGTCCGAGGCCAACAGCTTAAGCAGAAGGACGCTGCAGGTTACAAACTAAGAAATTAGCTAGCATTAGTGAAGTTTAGCGGTATTTAATAAACCAATGTTTGTCCCGGAGTGCAAAAGGGGTGTGACGCAAACATATGCTTCCATTGAAGAGAAATGCACTAGCCTCTCCACCCCAACTCCACTGTCATCTACACGTTGGTGGGTTCTGTTACGCGAGCAATCCACTCCAACGTCGGAGTGGATCGGTAAGCAAACGAGAGTTGGGGTTCTGTCAGGGCAGTCTGGGGTTATCCTGGGTCCTGGCCTGGCAGGATGATGCACATCGGCAGCAGAGTGTACATCTAGTGTGTAGGCGGAGGAGTCTACAGTATTGCAACGGATCCAGACATGGGCTGAGCTAGTTAGTCTACTGTGATCGGGCAGAGAGAGCTTATCAGCTGAGGTAAAAGAAGCTCTCCAGGGAAAGAGCAACCCAAAATCAAAATTCTTGATCCTCCAGGTTGGGGGTTTAAGCAGTAGTCTGCTTAAGTAAAAAATATATATACTTACGGAATTCATACGAGCCTCAGAAATCGGATCCAAAGAAGGAAATGATGTGAACACTTGAACCGCATGCCTGATATCCGTCTACCCGTATGTGTCTTGAGTTATCATTCTACTGGGAAGAGAGATGTCGGTAGACCGAAAAGGAGATGGGTTCCGGAACAGGTCTAGAGCCTTATCCTTGGAGTGTTGATGATGATAATGTTTAACTCTTAATTTGAAATTTGTCAATAAACTATTCTTTTTGCTAAATGTCAACCCTAAATGTACTTTCATAATTTGTAATTGTGAAGACAAGACAACTTTTGACAAAAGGGATACTGTCATTAAGACACAGAATATGTGTTCAAGTGATTATACAGTTAAAATGAAAAACAATAACAACAATGAGTATTGCCAGGAATGTCGAAGTAAATTGTATCTTTGAACACATTTATGCATCACGCAGATTTCGTGTGTGAGTGTGTACGTGTGTACGTTCACAATTATATTATTCGTGTTTATCATCATTACTAAATAATAATTAATTATTTTTATATTAAAATTTTATATTTTAGCATACAGTTGTTTCAAGCGCCCACGTGCACATAGCGCTTCAGAGTAATGTGTTCTAACCATCTGAGTACTGGATACAGGTGTGGATTTAGTGATTCACATTCCAGTTAGCCGAAATAACAAGTTTAATTAAAATTCGTGTGTATGATAACAATTGTGCATGAGGGATTTATAATTAATGGAACAGGAATTAATTATTTTATTGAGGTCATCCGACTGTATCAAACGTATTAATGTAAATTGAAAAGTTTCTCTTTTTTTAATAGGGACACACTTATTATTTTATACACACCGCTCAGACACAAAAAAAGGCGTGCGCTAGTTGGTTAAAATGACCACTGTATTAAAATGAAAGTAACATGTATGTATATATGTATAGGCTACATAGGTCTATAGTAAGCTTAGCCTACTACTTTTGTTGAGTTCCGTTCTTAAATAACTCACGGTTCCTTCGTAAAGGTCCGAGGTATATTTTATCTCATGATCTTACCTTGTATGTTCTTCACGTTCTTGCAGAATCTCATATTATATGTGTATAAGTTATCTTCAAGCTACCAGAAGTATTCGTACTAGAAACATGTATGCAATAAGTAATATTATGTATACATATGTAGGTAAATTTATTTATCATTTATTTCATATTATTATTATTGTTATTTCTATTATTTATTACTAACATATTTGAGAATTTATTTAATTTAGAAAATGGGAAGACAATCGAAGAAGAATTAATTTGGTTCATAAGCTTTGCAACAGCGTACGTATATATTTTATTTTATATATTGAACTTACTTTAGTGGCTTCTTCCAACAATTTCGAAACACATTTTTCGTGTACTGCAATATTGATTACTTTTGAGGACAGTTTTTCTTTATTACACAATTATTCAATGACTACTGAACTACTGTTCAACATCAACACCGTCTTATATATAATAAAAAGAGTTTCCCGATTTAGACATATAAGTTTTACAATTATTGCAATACTATATACACATATGTGAGTTTGTGCATGCGTACATGCGAACGCGTGTGTAATGTACAGAAGTGAAAATAATGTATGTTCTTAATTGGTACGTTCCTGGGTTCATACTTGTGTCGTTTGTACAGAAGGCAATTAAAATAAGTAATCACTTAATTTGATGTGACTTTCTTAATTGAATATTTAGATTATGCAATGACTTTACTCCATGACTAGGAACGGTTCGAATTAAAATTTTTGTTGTTTGCAGCAAGCAGAAGCATACGTCTGAGCAAAGTTAATCACACTTTCCAGCGTTTTCTACATATATGTTGGATGCTGTTATCGCATGAAAAGTATCTCTTTTCGTCACAAACATGCTTTCCAATAATAATCGTTACTAGATTCTGGTACAAAAATTATATAATTTGTTGTCTCAAGTACTGGAAATAACGGAACGTTCTTCTGGTACTGTATGCGTAAATGCTTGGAAAACTAAATATATTAACTATATAGAAACTATATAGAAAATTGAAACTTTCAACTTGTGAAACTTACTTGTCTTTTCTTCTCGTACGCGTTTCGGCGTGGTGTTTGACTTCGTCAGCTTTGAGACAGACTGTCATTAACTTGTAACAGCTTTTATTTTGAAAGGTATAGTGGGGGTTGTGTGTTGAGGAAGGGGATTGGCGCGGGGATCCAAATTATTTTTAGTTTTATGTATAATTGTGTCAAAAAGTGTGTGTGATTTATACTGTAATTGGTCGTTAAGTATGTTGTTTGGTTGTGTTGTGTGGTGTTTGCATATTTCATATTATTCTGCTGTGTTAAGTTTTCGACCTTTATATATTATATATATTATATTTATATATATTATTTGTACAGTAAGGTAATTGTTTTTATCTATATCTACTACAACGAAACTTCAAAAATCTCTTATGATATCTTTAACGCGGTAACAAAAATAGTTTATTATTAGATTAAATGAAACTAAGAAAATACCATGTGTAGGCTAGACACACAGTAAACCGCGCGAGGAAAGGAAACGACGAAAACTAACTTCCAACGAATTGAAACTAACACAAACATGCTTTCAAGACATTTTATTCGGAAAACACTTCGACATATGTAAATGGTTTGGGTGAGCAACGAGGGTTTGTGCCAGACGTGGCCAATCGGTCTCGCAGCCTGTACAATCTATTCCGAATGAATGTGACTGCTCACAGACAGACAAACGCGCACTCACACATTTGTAGGTGTAGCACCGTACTGTATCAGTACAAACGACCACTATCCAGCCAACCTCACATTGTCTATATCCAAACATCTATAAATCCCTTACGAGGACAGATAAACTGAGTTCAAAAGGGAACCAAGTTACGAAGAGCCAGTCAATATTTACTGTCTATTTTATAGAATTCCACAGTTTAGCTCATACTGTGAGTGTAGATTTTAGCATAGACTAATGGATCTCGTTCGTTAACAAATATGTAAACTTAGACGTGTATATATTTATAGGTTTCTACATTTCTATATTAAACTCTTGTACTTTTGTATATTTCTGCGCTTTGAGTGTAATAGTTTAGCAAAATATACTCCTGTGCATTTTACGTTTTTGCAGTCACATATTTCTACGTTTACGGCTCTATACTCATCTAAGTGAATACGGTCCTCAAAGGCAAATGCGACATGATGGTAATTAAAGACAAACAAAAAGTCACGGAATTTTCTACAACAGGTAAACGCAAGACTGAGATATTTCTGGAGAGAAAAGAGCTAGTGCAAATTGATTGATTCAAATATCTTGGGAGCTGCATTACATCAGATGGGAGATACACCAGTGATGTAAAAAGTAGAATTGCACAAGCAAGAGAAATTGCACTTTTAAAGAAAATATTTCCTTTGGTGTCCCTGGAAACTAGGAAGAAATTTATAGTTTTATTTGGGGAATATGTACATATGGCTTGGAAACTCGGACTTTGAGAAAATTGGAGAGGACCTTCCTTAAAGATTTTGAAATGTGGTAATGCAAGAGACCCTTAAGATTATATTGGATCGAAAGAGTACCTAATGAGAGATTTTGAAGAGAATGGGTGAGAACGGGTGGGAAAGAGTGATTAGAAAGATTGGGTGGGAAAGATTCTGATTAGAACCACTGTGGAAAGAAACAGTAGTATAGTTCACCTGCTACGTAATTCAAACTAATTTATCACCTTGATCGAGTACATGGATGGGTTAAAAGAAGAAGAAGAAGAAGAAGAAGAAGAAGAAGAAGAAGAAGAAGAAGAGGAGGAGGAGGAGGAGGAGGAGGAGGAGGAGGAGGAGGAGGAGAAGAAGAAGAAGAAGAAGAAGAAGAAGAAGAAGAAGAAGAAGAAGAAGAAGAAGAAGAAGGAGGAGGAGAAGAAGAAGAAGAAGAAGAAGAAGAAGAAGAAGAAGAAGAAGAAGAAGAAGAAGAAGAAGAAGAAGAAGAAGAAGAAGAAGAAGAAGAAGAAGAAGAAGAAGAGCCACATCAAGACTGTTACCGGCATCGAAGAATATAAAAATATTTTACGTTCTATAGTTATGTCTATATTATTTTCTGTACACTACACATGTTATTGTGTGCATAGTGTTTGTGTATACTTGCGTATTTATGTATTCATTTATTCGTATTCATATACTTAAATAGGTGAAACGTCTTAGGCCAAGTGAACATTTCATAAAACAGGTAATTCAGTCTTATTTACATTTTCTTGTAGTCACTATGTCTTGTAAGATCTATCCGTGTTTTTCGTCCTTTCAAATACAGACGTCTCTGTTCTTCGCCTTGTGCTTTGACAAAAAATGAAAGAAAAGAAAGAACCCTTGCTTAATAAAAAAAAAGAATAGATTCTCCTAGCTCATTCTACAGAGGTTTATAAATATGTTTAAGCACCACACACCTGTGCATATGTAGTTAAATAATGAAGTTATGAAGTTAAATAACGCATATTTTATATACACCTTTTACTCTGTGCGCGCGTATGTGGGTGGGAAGTGAGATAGAGAGATAGAGATAGAGAGAGAGACAGAGATAGAGAGAGAGAGAGAGAGAGAGAGAGAGAGAGAGAGAGAGAGAGAGAGAGCCTCAAGAAACCTCACTTAAATAACTACTATTTTTTAAGCTAAATATTTGTCGTAAAATTCAGTTACTGCACCAGCTAAGCATTACTGATCAGATGAATACTACATAATAGTAGAACTGTAATTGAAATGTTATATAGGCTATGATGAAACTGTGTTTCAACTATGATACAACTTGGCAATAAAGGTGATTTAAGAAGTCTCTATATGACACTGGATTGGTGAATTGATGTTAACAATAAACTAACAACAACAATTTAATTAATACAAGTTTACAAAAAATAAATTACTTAATCTGTACTTGATGTACATATATTGATTTTTTCTAATATTGTACTAGCTCATTTCACAATGTTAGTAAAAAATGTTGTTAAATATTGATAACGTTGGAAAAATACGTAATATATGTACAATTTATCATCTACATATGCTAATTTTTTGTTAATATGTTAAATTTTATAAATAATAATAACAATAGTATGTATTTCTAACAAGCATTACTTAATAGATCGTTTACTTAGATCTACCCGTCATAAATTAATTGGTAATTAACCTTAATATATAATTGTACTAGCTGTTACCCGCTACTTTGTACGCGAACATTTGATTTTTAATTTTATATAATTTTTATTGTCTATGTCTATATGGCGTTCTGTCAGCTCGTATTACAATTTTGTACTGATTAGTCAAATTCTCTCCAAAGCTGTTTTCAACACTTGTAATATTTTAACTGGTACGAAATTATTATGTTGATGCAACAGCCTTTGGAGATTTAAAAGTACGCGTTTATAAAGCCTTTGGAGATACAGTAATACAAACATGGTAATTAAGAGTGTCTCAAACTGCAACAAATTTTCTACGATGTGCTTACAGTATATGTAGTTATAAATTGACGATATAATCTCGTTAATTTACCGTTTTACCATTAATATGTTTTGGTAAAATATATATTATAATCCAAATAATGTATAAAATACATATTTCTATATAAAATATAGAACTATATTCCTGATAATCCCTAATGTTGTGATTGATTGTAATGTATCTTTTAATACCTTGGTGAACATAATATTAAATAAATAAAATAAATACTCTTAAAAATTTTTCCTACTCTGTAAAATGAGATTGCTTAGAGAAGTGAACGGATTATCTAGACTCGATCGGATAAGGAATCAAGGCATAAGTGATAAACTACAATTATACAAAATGATCGACAGGATAGTAGCTTACTAAAGCAACTGGCAGGGCCCCGACTTCGTATCCTCAAACACAAACCGCTACGCAGAACATGTGTGGGAAGGCTATGGAAAAGACGGCTGGACGTTTGCAGACGGAACATGCGTTGTTTATAGTATGAGTTTCATATTTGTGGAGGGAGTGGTCTACCGGAACAGCGGCCGCGAACCATAACTTTGTTGTCATAGGAACGTGATGTCAATTTTATGCAATATTCTCACAGCAATGTGATGATGGCGATGATACGGAGGATTATCAGCCGTTCCTTAGCGGTAGTTCACACTTAAAAAAAATCCATATTTTCAGATATGAGGAAATTATGCTTAATGAATGATAGCGTTATTAGACGTTTGTGTTTATAAATAACCTACAACCTCTCATTAACATTCAATGTGATAGGATGCACGAATATCAGCTTATGACCTTATCTATATTATTTACAGCTTAACGATTTCATGAGAGAGAGAGAGAGAGAGAGAGAGAGAGAGAGAGACAGACAGAGAGAGACAGACAGACAGAGAGAGAGAGAGAGAGAGAGAGAGAGAGAGAGTGAGAGAGAGAGAGAGAGAGAGAGAGAGAGAGAGAGAAGAGAAAAACCTGAAGAGTGTGGGTGACAGAGAGAAGGAGAGTAAGCATAAATACCGACAACGAATATTTGTAATTTTACATTTAGCAACAGATAGATTGAACAGCTGTCATTTCCACTTTTTAAGCAACACTAGCATGGTAGAGTAAGCTTAAGATTCGTTTATACAAATAATATTATTTAATTTATATGTGTCTGTTTATATGTTAAGATGACCAGAATTTTATTTTGGTTAAAAATCCTATTTTAGGTATTTGCTGACGTAGCTGAGTATACATATCACACTCACAACACACACATTCCATATGCTTAAGCTAAGACACATCGGCCATTTTAAAATAATGTTTTGCACATTCTTGCCCGTAAGTAAAACACAAATATAAAAATATATTCACAAAGCCAGCGCTCCCGCGCATTTGTAAGGACGTCTACAAAAGGATAACATTTTACTTTACTAAAATATTTAAATTCGACAGGAATAAAAAACTTTCAATAATAAGAAAATAATTTGTTTCAAAATTTGTAGTCAATAAGCTGTAGCTTAAACAAATCTAACAGAACGAAGAAAAACAGCAAAAAGTGTTAGACAGTTTCACTGTGTCCCTCTCGACACAAAATTCACCGAACAGAAAGTGTCAAGCCAATTGTAGTTGGTTAACCTATTTAAATATTAACATGAAAAGAGAACAAAAATAAAAAGTTGGAACAGCTCCAGACGTTGGATCCACACTGTGAAAGTAATCTTTACTTACAAAGTTTAGCAAGTGAGCAACAATAACAGACAGCTTTGGGCTTTGCTATGTCTGTGGCATCAGTATGTGGTCCAAAGCCAATCAATAATTGACGGCGATACTTGCTTTGTTTGGAAACTTTAACTACATTGAAATACACGCATCACACACATTGTCTAATAAAGAAACTTACACACATTATGTCTAATCACACACACACACACACACACACACACGCAGTGCACGCGCAGACAAGAGTACTTTGTAGATTTTATAGTAATTTATCGCATGTTATAACATGACCACCAGTACAACGAATTTTATTTAGACTTTAACGTTATAGCAACGTAATAAGTGAGACCTTCTATGTCTTCAAAATTTTCATATGCGTAATAGCGCAGGACGTCTATAATTTCGAGACATTTAACGATTCGTTCCGTACGAAGCTACAAGCAATTGGTCACTTAATTTTGATTAAAGTGAACATGTTTACTGCTAAAATAAAATATCTGACTGACAACTGAGATTGTAATAAATTATAGTTCAGCAGTTTCATTCGTGTGGGTGATGTGTGAATAATCATTACTTGTTTCATTATCAGTGTCAAGGTGTAAACCATTTCAGATTGTTACCCCTTCATTGTAGCTGATCACTCCATCTTTTCCTTGATCCGCACACTTATCTTCTGTTACACTGTGGCTTGTAATTGCTAACGATATTTTCAACTTAAGAGGTACCGTACAATCAATGTGGTCTTGACCTACATTACAGTAGATCTTGTTTGAAAACTTTATAACAAAAAACAATCTTCTTCAACTTAGTCTCTTGATTTGATATGTCATCAACTTCAATTTTGCGTCGAGACTATCAAATCACAGATTATTCACAAAATTTGCAGTTAATAATAATCAGAACACATTAGAAAAGGAACCAAATTAACGAGATTAGCCACCATTCTATATAATATTACAGCTATTGTGTAATTCTAGGTAACTTGTTTTCTATTGTACTAATTTGCGTAAAAAAATGAGTCGAAGAAAAATAAACGTTATTCCTTAACAAGCTAAAACTTAATTCCATTGGTTTTCCGTAAGTTATTACTGCAATTTTTTACTTAGTATAATCACCATAAATCCATCTTTCTTCCTCTGATCTTCTTCGATTATTTAAAACCTTTTTCCTGTCACTAAAGTTTGATTCAGTGTCCTTTTACCTTACACCTTATCTGAATATGTAACTGTTTTTACGAAATAGAGTTACAAACGCAGTGTAGTAAGTGAGCTCCCTCAGTGTGCCGGGTACTGTCACAGCGGAAATCTACTGCAGTCACACTAATAAAACTAACAAACTAAAAAACAAGTTAAAGTAGGTAACCACTGTCTCAGTACACGACGATACGTTTCCCACAGCTGCTAAACAACTTGTCATTTACTGCAGTAAATGTAATACAAGTCATTTCGTGGCAACTTTTCTCAAGAAATAAGCTTCATATTTTAAAAACAGTGTTCTGTTAGAATATTTAATAAACCATAATCAAAGTCTTTATTTAAGTAGGCAGTTGCAAGTTGATGGCAAGAAATAAAAAAACAAAATAAAATTTACACTTTGAGGTACTGCACGTATAGACCATTTTAATGCAAAATATGCCAGACGTATGGAATAAATGAAACTGATGGAAAACGTACATACTTCTCCTTGTAAAGCGGACGTAATATCTTGATAATATCTTGAGGAATATGAAATTAATTTTGATTCAAAATATCACTTATTATCATGTAACGAGTACAGCACGCGCACACACACACACACACACACACACACACACACACACACGCACACGCACACTCACACACACCCATACACACACGCATATCGCATGTCTTGCATAGACAGTTCACAACATTTTAGTGATTTACCGACATGTTTACACTGCGAAAGTTTGGGCAACGATTTTGATGAATATCGTTTCCCTTTGTCCACGACTCTCTTCCATTTTTTTAGATTTCAAAGCTTTTTTCGCCCTTTACCTCTGTCACAATACATAATTTGAGTATTAACACTTTGTTCAGTACAGACTAACACATTCCATTGCATTAGGTACAGACTGCATACCTCCCATTACAATAATAATTTAACGAGAATGTGATTACAGTACAAAAATAATGAAATAATATAGTAATCTAAATATAATAAATATATCTTTTAGCACAATTACAACTCAAAACACCAAACTTCTATGAAACGCACAAACATAACCTATCGTCACAGTTCAATTTAAAATATTTCCAGCTGACTGTCAGGATTACCACTCTTGAAACTATTCATGAAACATAGAGAAATGGTCTGAATATATACATTTTTTTATTTTTTCTCAGTAACAGCTAGAGTGTTTGCTTAATGAACATAAGACAGTTTTGAATTAAAATGGCCACTAGCCAGTTTAACACTCCTATGGATCAAAGGACATTTAGAAACCAAAGTCTAGGTTCTTCTGTCATTAAATGAAGGCCGCCATTTTTGGTTGGACAAGAGCCAGTTTGATTCCAATCCACATTTTTAAACCCAATTTTTATCTGTTTACAAGATGTTTTGGTGACAAAAGATGCCTGTTTTATATCGAGAAATGCATGAAGAAATTATGCAAATCAAAATCTCGATTTCGACCTTGGACGGACAAAGGACGTTCTGAAACTAGGCTCCTCATTTCTAGTAAATAAATAAATCAATAATCAATGTTATTTTTCGCTTACAACAACTAAATATGGCAAATGTTTTGTTTCATATAAAATGAAAACTTCATTAATTATTAGGTGTACTAAAATTATATTATTCTATATTATTTTTGAAACGGCATTAAATAGGATGAACAATATATAATATTTCTATATATAATACTTTTATATATGAGTACGACAGGTACGTTGTAAAAGTCAGAATTAAATTTCGCCTTGTGTTTGTCAATTGAATTGTTTGACTAGGCTCTCAATTGCAATTGCTACACTGTTATCTACATAGTTTGTTTATTTACATTTTATAGGTATTCCTGAACGCCAGGGTCAGATTTACAGGTTTACGATCTACGTTTGTACGCAAGTTATTTCATCATCAGCATACATTACGAATACGAGACAATGTACTAAAAATGAGAAAAAAACGTTTACAGAATAAAATAACAGCTTGTTGGAACAGATGAGCGCTGGTTGAACGTGCACTGCCGAATTTTTTAAGAAACTATTTTATGTGTGTGTGTGTGGACCTGTGCGTGTTGAGAGAGAGAGTCTGTATTGGCCTTTATGTGTGTGTGTGTGTGGGGGGGGGGAGAGAGCACTGGTCATTTTATTTACGGGTACTACTTCTCGTATTTTACCATCTGCAAGTTTTAATAGTAACCTAATTTAATAATTACTAAATCGTTATAAATATTTTGTACTGCATCGTTGTAACACTAAAATTGTGTACACCAGCCTCAAGAATTCAATGCAAACTGCATATTTTATGAATGACATATGGGATACAGGTGATATATTTTGTCATATCTCCTTAAACATTTTGAATCGTCTTACTATTTGACTATACGTAGTCTTGTGAGTTCTTCATGGAATACCTTGCACAGGTACAAGTCGATCCGCCAGTATGGAAGTACATGACTTGATGAGACAACTGCCCAGGTCTATAATTGCCAGTGTTTTACTAGCGTACTATAACACGATTAAGTCTGATATAAAGCGTTTTATTTGTATGAAAAAAATGGGTCTATTTGCGTATAAGCAACCCTATATTGATGTAAGAGGCTTTAAAAAACCTAAACAAATTTAACGTGAACTAACAGAACAAATTAATGACAAGTAACCCGCACGTATGGTACATCCAACTATGTGCGCTAGTATATAGGTTGACGTCAAATGCCAGTTTTTCGTTATTTGCAAAAATACATTTCAAGAATAATAAACTATACTTCTGAATAAATTATATAAACAGTCTTATACTACACAATTGTTTTGTTAGTGCAGCGCAAAAACAAACTACTGCAACAACATTTTTGAAAGACCGTTCACTAGATTTTGTTAATTTTTTCAGTGTGTATTACTAGGCATCAGGTTCATGTATTGTACTATACTATAAGGTAATGTACTAGGTAAAATACTATAAGGTAAGTTTTAATAGTTTTCACAAAAATCACTCTTCTATGGTACTTTATTCTTGTGTGTGTGTGTGTGTGTGTGTGTGTGTGTGTGTGTGTGTGTGTGTGTGTGTGTGTGTGTGTGTGTGTGTGTGTGTGTGTGTGTGTGTGTTCTCGTGTGAGGCTTGCATGCGATAGACAGGGTACGTTTATAAAGATGATGTAAATCGAGTTAATTGTATATAAAATTAGTTAATCGAAAAATACAGTGAATGTTATTCGATGTCGAGGATATATCATTATGTATTAAAATTTAAAAATATTTATTTTAGAAAACGACCTGTAGTATTTAGCTGGTGATGAAATTTTGTGTAACACTTACATTAATAGATTACGTAGGACAGAATACCTCGTCAATATCTTCTTATGAAAATATTATTATTTGCAAGTGCTTTTACAGGTGACGCTTCAATTTATTTTGATATAACAAATAGGCACTTACAGGGCCCTGTAACAAGCACTTTTGCAAATTTGCCTTCATTACTCTAAGAATAAAATCCTACATCTAATTTCATTTATACGGTGTATGGTATCAGATAGGCTACGGTTATTTAAATTAACTCGTAACAACTACTCATACGCATACATTAAATCTTATACTCATGATCATATCTTTCTTAAATACCGGGTAATACATATTTATTATGTAAAAGAAAACATACACAAATCTCTAACACCTTTTTGTATCTACTAGGGGAAAGTAGAATTTAATGATACAAAGATGGGTGAAGCAAGCATGTTTTATGCATTGACCATTATAATGAAATCTCTAGCATTAGAGTCAGTTATGCGACGAGACAGTGAAGGGAAGCCAGATGCTTATACTCTCTGCACTTGTACTAATCTCCTTCCCTACCAGGTTGCATTGCACATTTAGCCTCTCGGTGCTGTATGAACACCGTACACGCATCGCGCGGAAGTCGATTAGGGAGTATACTTTCCCATCCTAGTCCGCCATTAATTAATTATTATTGTACACAACATTTTCCATATTATTAAAGAGAATATTTAGCAGTCGTCTAGATGAATTTAGTTTGCGACTTTAACTCAATATGCTTTAACTTTACAACGTGCGTAGACTTTACACTTCTATGCTTAGACTAAAGTACAATTAAGAACGACCGCTCCTTCTGCTGGGTTGAAACCAAACGTTTTGTTTGGGCGTGTGTTGTTGCTAAACTCCGTAAGGTTTTTAAAGGAATCACATACGTACGGCGGATAACACATAGTTTCCTTGGCTTGTTAAAAATAATACGTACTTTCCATAGAGCTTCCGCAGCAGGGAATCAATGCTGTTTAGAGCAAATATACGTGCGGAAAGGAATGTGCGCGCTCTTCCTAAACACTTTTATTTTTAAAGAACTGTAGGTTTTTAACGAATACGAATCCCATTTGAGACTGTTTATGAACTATAGAAATACAAGTATGCTGTAAGTTTGCAAAAGCTAGAACACACTAAGAAGATTTGTTGAAATAAATTCACGAAAAGACAGCAAATTCAGCTAATATTGGTCCCCCGTTAAGGTCACACAGATATTTGACACTTTGACTGAATTTGTGAGATTGGTACCTTTCCAAGTTGACGTTACACAAAAGGCTACCTTCAGAGACAAAAGATAATTTGATTTATGTTATACAGTGCGACACACACACACACACACACACACGGACGGACGTACGTGTCATCTATCGTTTCCATGGTGATAATGATTGTCCAATCACATAGTTCGACGGAGTGCGGCATGTCGAGTTAAACACTAATCCCTTCTTGAAAAATGAAATATGGAAATACATACAGGCTTAGCTTGAAACATATGTTTGCATACCAGTAACTAGTAACTGTTTAATTTAAAACTATAGCCTATATATTGCAATGAACATTTGGACATTCTAATTGCATATGAAGTGTAGCAAACAATATTATCATATGATAATATACAGAAGATATGTGAATGAGTAGAGGTTGCAGATTTGAACATTGTAAAATGATGAATAAGGAACGTTGTGAAAAATGTTAGTTTTAAGTAATTTTAGAGTTGTAGAGCAGCTTTAAGTTCAGTGAAATAGTGTGTAATGATTCTCAGCCGCGTGTGTAGTGCGCGTATGCGAGGGTACTTAATCATTTTATGGCGTATTCTTAAAAAACACGTTACTTTGATTAACTATCGAAATATGAAAAATTTTGAAATGTGACATACATAAAGATACTAGACATAAAAGGGCCTACCTGATGGAAGTAGTTGTTTAAATATTATGAATAAATTAAGTGCATTTTTTCAGTAAAAACGTTTTATATCCTGTAAGATCGGTACTAAAAAATTTCAATTTTTTTGAACATGAATTGTTCTGTCCTTAAACGTCTTGTACAGGTAAATCTGCTACCTACAAGAACGGGTTACAGAGAAACCTATCAATTTGGAAGACATTCAGTTTAATAATAAGACTGTGAACATACAGTAACTTCGCTTCGGAATCGATAACGAGTGGACGCTGCACTGGTCTAAGACGTTTGGTCTGCCAGTTGTAACGAACGCAAGCTTAAAAATCGCGTAGAGTTAGTGCAATAGTTATTATAATTTTGTGTTATCGCTAAATGCAAGATAGTCCCTTTAGGAATACATAGACGCTTCAAGCTAAATGGAAAGGTGTAAGCCTAGTACACCAGTTTAGATAATACAAAAAGAACTTTTTAAATTGCAAATTATTTCATTGTGCAAAAACTTAATTTTATTTCATTGTACAAAAACGAAGGTCAACAGAGACAAATTAGTTTTTTTTTGTAAGCGGTATTAAAGTCACAGTAGGTTGTCTCATGGATTAATAGCACCATTAATAAATTTCATTCCAATAACTTCTATCTCGACTGCTTATTCTATGCGTAATATACATCGCAATATATGTCTTTACATTGTTAATTAGGTGAATGAGTACAATATAATATGTCATGATTTGTGTATACGGTAATTTTTAAACTGTGAAACACATTTTTCTACGTCATATTGGCCAATGGTTACGTTCTTTTAGACTTTTATAATATAAGACTCTGTTTTAAAACATTTCCTATATGTTTTAACATTTAGAAGTTACAAAAATTTTTATGTAGTGCAATTGATACGCATCTTATGATTACGCAAAAATTTCATTTTACGATTACAAGTCTCATGATGTGTATATATTTTATCACATTCTGATAACATATAATTATGCCTTTGAAATTACATGTAATTTTATAAAGTACAAAAGTTTTGTAGTTTTGATTTTTTGTGACCATTTTTATTTTCGTATAGTGTTCATCTGAGTCTGTTTTTTTCGATATAAATTTGTAACAAAATAAAAATTAATCAGTAGAATTATTAAAATTTATAAAAATAAAAAATAGGAATACTGCCTGTTGTAATTCAAAAAATTTTTATTAATTTATTTATATTAATATATAACTGAAGGGAAAAACGATATTTTAAATTTAAAGAACATGAGAAAAATTGTGTAATGATAAATGTGTAAGTTTAAGATTATCAGAGGCCAATTTACAGAGATTTTTCTTAGGCGTCTTTGTAATTACACTTGCGTATATGGACTCCATTAAAAATTAGTTTGCTGATGATATGTTTGTCTTCGAATTTCACTGATACCATACCGTTGACTGATAAAAATATTTCTGCGTCTATCAGGTTTTATTTCAGTCTTAACAATGAATAATATCCTTGAAAGGGACTAACGGGATATACTCGTGAATGGCCTTATTAAAAACGTATATATTTGGAAGAAAGCCCTTATTTCCCAAGGAATGATGACATTGTAAGAAACTAGAATTAGTAGGATATAAGGCTGTATATTCACTACAATTTCTGTTAAGTCCTTAGACTTTTTGTCCATGACATAAATGTCCGTGACTTTTGGCCGTGTATCAGACAGTACGTACAATTTTCCGACTTAGGAACTTTAGGTAATCCTTAGGTAACACTTTGGAATTTTAACTTTGTCTGAGGTAGCTTTCGCTTTAACGCAACCTTCATTAGAAGTGGCTGCTAGGAGTAAAAACTAGCTTATCCAAGATAACATTTTGTTACGTTTCATCGAATGATTTATGTTTGAAAACCAAAAAAATATATGTCATTAAGGTAAGATTTAATAAGGATGTGGGTGTGGCATATGACTTTCTAGTTTGTACAGAATCTTGTTTTATACATTTTCAAAGACCTGTGCAGTGTCGAAAGTAGCATTAAAGGAGTATCTTTTTGCATTTAAGCTGTTGTAAGCTGCAAACTAATCAACAGTTTCGTCTTCTTGTGAAAACAAACAAATTTTTTGGCTTGAAAGGAAGTAAACTATTATCTACTTTGATCGTTGTTAATTTGAAGACTATATAAAAAATTTTCTAAACGCTCTAAGAATCATAGACGCCAATCTTACGCGTTTTATAAGTTATAAATAAAATAAAGAGTATTATTTAAATTTAAAGTAAA
Source organism: Magicicada septendecula (assembly GCA_034769895.1). Lineage (NCBI taxonomy): Eukaryota > Metazoa > Arthropoda > Insecta > Hemiptera > Cicadidae > Magicicada > Magicicada septendecula. The sequence continues at coordinate 241,321,014 of CM068368.1, forward strand.
CGATACTTTGGCAAAATATCAGGATGATTAGAAATTAGACAGAAATTATGGTTTTCTTCATCTTAAGAAAATATGTAAATTAAAATCAAAACATAAAAATTTGTTCACACCTGTGAATTAATTTTTATACTCATGAGATAATTCTTTAATGCTTATAGTAATAATATTTAATTATGACACTTTCGTTCGTAAACTACATTAATTTTCCTATGGAATAGTATATGTTTGCCTACAATTTTCCTGGATTAAATCATACTACATATTTTTAAAATCTTTTGTTTTCCTTATTAATAATCCTGTAATACATTTTATACTAAAGTTTTTTATTTTAATAGAAATAAAAGATTACGTTAATGTGTTTCTGCACGTTGGGTGAAACAAACTTTATTTAATTTTATTTTTAAGAGTTTTTGATTATTTTATCTTCTTTAGTACTGTTAAATGCGGAACTTAACCGAACAACAATATACTTTCTTGTATACATTTAATTACATAAAAAGGTGTGCATGCTCCCAATTCATTTTTCCTAACTTTATCTTTTATTGCGAGGCCACTGCACTTTGTAACAACTCCTGTTTTTCATTAAGTTGTGAAATATTTATGTAAGTTCTTATTATCGTGGTCTCCATAGCGTTTGTCATAATGACAAAATACACCTTTCTATATACCATTCAACTTTTGATTTCTCTTATGTGTCTGTTTGTGATGACTTTGTTTCATATTCTAGACTGTACAGCTGTACAGTTAACAAGCCTTTGTCTTGTCGTCCTATTTTTCAACATTACGGATTTAATCTTTACTGTAATGTCTACATTTTCCTCTATCCATACGTTTTATATTTCATCATCTGTTAATGCGAGGTACACCGTCTTCATTAGATCTGTATCTACAATACAGATAAGTATGAATCTGTATTCATACTTATCGTATTACTTCCGTACTTGTACAGTTGTTTTAAATCATAATCAGCTATGTTCATATCATATGTAGTAATCCGCACCCTTTGTAGTATTGTAAACACAATACTTTTATCTAACATTACACTTAAAGGTGCTTCCTTACGGAGATTCTCTAAAAAAATTTTGATATAAATTTTTACACTTTTCACGTAACCATACAAATTCATTTTTACACAACAATAATGTATGTTGTTACACAAACTTTTTTTCTTCCAAAGAGAACGATTACTTCTAATAGTATTGCGATTAGAATGCGTTCATATATCTTAACGTAAGCTGGTTGTAACATCGGCCGTATGAGGAGGTTCGTAACATCCTGCGTATCTGAGCCGTTGTTCGATTATTCCCCTTACATCTGGTTGCAACCGGAACTTCCAGGTGAACAACACTGCAAAACACGTGATACGGTTACCTCATATAAACGGTATGCATTGGCAATTGAAGCAGTGTTGCGTAATTATTTCATGCGAAATATAAGAGTAAAAGTGGTACGAGTAGTTCCCAGTGGTGTTTAATTAAAATATAAATTATTAAATTGTTCATTTGTGTGCGTATTATTCTAACTCTGGTGATATTGTTAGTGTAGTACGTGTTGGACAATTGTCTAGCTTCTAATACGACGGTTTTAGTTGGGTGTTAAAACAGATAGTGATTACTGAGTTTTCTAGCCGTCAATAATTTATTGCACTGATTAAGTTTACGATTTGCCCAATCATAGAAGGAATATATTTAGAATAATGATAAATAGCACACTGAAATACGTTCAACACGACAAAATCAAAAACACGCATTAGAACATTTTGCTGTGTTGTGGTCTGTGTTTGTCATTAAAAAAATTATATTAACCACATTGAAATAAAATTTGTATGTTGACTTACGTAATGTCTGCGTGGCTGACACCACGATTTTCAGCCTAAATAAATAAAACTGTATAAATTTTATATGTTTAAACTTATAAATTATCACATTTTCTTAACTTATTTGAATCAGTTCGCCCTTCCGTACGCACGTAACACATTTCTGCTCGCATGCATATATAAATAGAGGGAGACAGGTTGACAGCAGAGACAGACAGACAGGCGCACTCAACCAAGCACACATATGCACGTATATATTTTGTCCAACCGACTCATGAGGCTCACATAGGCCAATTTACTTATAGAATATTAGATTGACTGGTAATTACAATAGGCCAATATACTGAATCTTTTGAAATTTATTTGCAAGCTTAAATTAATTTAATTTTTTTATTAACACGTTTATATAGGCAAAAATGTTATATGTTGCCATTATATACTTCTTTTAAGTTATGTGTGAGGGTGCGTAGGTTTGTGTGTTTCAGCAAAATATTTTCTTAACTTCGGCCAAAGGTTATTCGATCCATCAAAACGTATCTATAGTATTACCTGTAATATAAAAAACTATCGTCTAATAATATTGTAATTTTTTAAATTACTAGTGTGTGTTATCTTTCCTCCTTATCAATACGATTATCTACGGAGTAAAGATTATCTGGTTCGTTAACTTGACTGCTGCTATAAAGATGTAACTAATATGTGTACGTGTACTCTCTCAGCCCAGACGAGCTCAGCTTTAAAAACCATAAAATAAACAACGTTGTTTCTGGCGTCGTTCTATAGCGATAAACATGTCTTACTGCGCCGTCTGATACCATCGATCTAATGACGAGCTAAGGTTAACGTTACCTTAACTGCCACGTACTACATAGCCTAAATGGTTTGGATTTCTCCAGACTCCGTACTTCACTAAATGTGTTTTCACTGTTTTTGTGGTTTATAAATTATGTTAAAACTAATTTGTCAGTAATTAACAAACTTACGCTGTAAATCTTACTGGCCAGCGTCAGCAAGTATAAGGAATCTAAAAACTAACAGTAATAAGCGTAAGGGACATATTATTACAATAATGAAATAATTTTTATCGATCTTACTAATATAACTTTCAACACATATTTTACAGCCTTTTACTAAAATAGTTAAATGCCGCATCTTTACATAAACTTGATTTCACATAACTATGCATATTGTAAAGCAACTAAGTCGTATGTTTTCTTACTTCTCTCGCTGACGATGAAGATCGCGAACGCGCTAATAACCAGTACCGAATCTTTCTCGTTCCTTACCTGTCCTTATTTGATGTATTTATTTCCCGATAGGCGCCAAATTGTTTTACAGAAAAAACAACTAAAAAGTTATAATTGCGTCGTCTTATTTTCGATGATAATAATTTCAACTTACTCACACGGACTGGCGGGAATTCAAATCTCGCGTAGCGCCCGTCGTGTTGCCAACCTGTAATTCTGGTAAAGAAATTTCTTCACTGCTAAAGTACACAAATATTACAATATATATCAAATAAAACAAAGGACGGTTATTAATGTTCAGTACTAATTTATTAGTAGTGTCCAGATTCGCTAATCATTTATCATTTAAATACAAAGATGTTATTATAAAAATGTTTGCTCCGGCTATAAATAAATTATACCTCAGGGGTTGGCTATGTTGACTGAACAATTTAACGAAACCAGCATGGACGCTGACATTAATTATTTACACAATTCATTCAGTCAATGAGTTCTTTTGATTACGAAAAATTTAACAAGATGTTATTAAAGTACACAACCTTACATCATTGTTACTTAAATACTATAAAGGTTTACATACAATTCGGTTCTTAGTGTTTAAAAAGTGTGTCAACCTTTTAGGTCTCGCCCATAGGTTAATCTATAGTTTACATACAGTTTTAATAAATTTTTCGATTAATCCTTGAAAGAATTTAGTATACCAAGTTCGGAGTGAGAGTTATTGTGTTGTGAAAAAGTTAACTAGTTAGTTCGCAATTACTGATAATTCATTTATACTTAACAAAACCTTGTCGTTTCTTGTGATGAGTAACAGGTATTTCTTTCAGATTGTGTTGATATTTTAATTAATTCTTCATCATTTAGTTTTCCTCCTTCCTGTGTTTCTATTTTAATTATGCTAAGGTTTTATTAATTTTAATTATTCAAATTTGTTTTATAGTTTCATCCTGGATTTAATGGATCTAGGTTCAACTTCTTGAGTTCATATTATTTTAATCTTGACTGCATTTCTCTCTTTTTTAACTTTAATTGAGTCGAATTCAGTTTGGCATCTGTCTCTCTTGATCGTTAATAATGGACTGCTCGTTTTATAACGGTTTTCTATATAATAAAATTTCGTTGTTATGGTAACCATCTCATACCTTATTGGTGGTAAATATTTGTACCCATTGTTATAAATCCTGGGTTTTTGTTCAAAATGAATAAAATTTTTTTAATTGCTATTATTCCTTGGTGTTATTCCCAATGTGTGAGATATTAATGTCTCTATTTTCTTTCAAAGATTAATTTGGTATCCCATAAAGCTGGGCTTGGTCATGTATTAATGTTTTGACAAATTTGCTAATGTTATGTTATTACATATTTCACTTAATTTTTCTGTTTAGTCTTTTTCTGACATACTATTATGGTTAGCTAATTGAAATAAATAAGTTACTTGGTCTTAATTTTCAAATACAATGATTAATTGCTTACAATTGTTTTTTCTGAATTTTGACAGTTAGGCATTTTATAGGCCTAAGCTGTAACTGTCTAGAATTTCTTATTTTACACAATTTAAACATTATTTATTACTTTCATATGTTCTGCTTACTGTCACTTAGTACTTGTTTACTTTTGAATTACTTAGGGCTGTTTTACAATAAATGAATGTTATTATAATTTTACAAAATCATTCCTTGCCTAATATTCTTTTTTCTATCTTTACAATGATGAGTAATATTGGAATTGTTAAATTTATACAATTGCTTGCTTATACCTACTGCTATCTCTTACACACTTTTTTATCACTTACTCCTACTATGAGAACATATAACATTAAAATTGATTTATGGTCTGTTCATGATCCAGCCATATTCCTTCTTATAAAACACAACTCTTTTAAATAAACTAATAACTACTTTGTTGCTTAATTGCTAATACAATGAAATTGGTTGTCTATCAACATTTTGATTATTGTTTCTGTTTTCTTACAATTGTTCATTTCTTGTATTAAGATTATTAATTGTTTATCTTAATTCCTTCTTATTCTCTTTATCACTTTCACTGCTTATTATTATCACTTCCTACCTACCTCTCACTCTTGGTTTATATTATTTTTTACAACATAATTGTAAAGTCAGTTATTTTTTTAACATTTTATGTTTACTTTTTATATCTCAATAAGGTTATTAGAAACACACATAATATACTAACAATTGGTTTACTTGTTTACTATTGGTAGTGTACTTCCTTTTACATAACTTATATAATACTCGTTACTAAATTTGATATACTATTTGTGTTTTTTATTAGTTCACATTTGTTTATTTTTTAGTCTTTATCTGTCCAATCACTGGGGTTGGGTCATAGTCATTTGTCTGTCAGTCTAGTCTATTCACTTATTTATTATTTATTGTTTTCTTTTCATTCTCTCAATACCATTTTATATTTCTGATCATTATTTTTTTAAATTAGTTTACTTTTCTTCATCTATATAATATTTGTGAATCCCCTATAGGGTCTGAGTTCTGCAATGTTATAATATACGTATATATTGCAATGGCGTAAATTATATGAATAATGTACACCGATGCACATGTAAGTTAAATTATATCACACATTAAGTTATTAAAAAAAAGTTATTGTGATATCATTAGAGGTCTACAGTGATCTCTGTGTACAGTGTCAAATAGTAGCGTGTGTATGACCCAGTGCAGATTTGTGCTATTCTCACGAAAAATAATACGTTTCGGGAAACTGTGCGGAACTAAACGCCAAGCGAAACTGTCTGTGTCAACAGGTTGTCCAGAATGTTTCGCGCCCTTAGAGTCGCGGTAGTGCGAATTCGTAGACGTAGCCTATATAGGCAAATAACTTTTCATACCGTGAAAGATCCGCCAAGCCTGCTGTAACAATACTTGATAGGACCAGGACTACGATTTCCGACAGGTATGGTATCCCACGCCTATTACGAGATTGGTAAACCTTGTTCTCTCTTTGAATTGAAGTCGTCACTAATGATCGTCGTGTGTTAGCGGGTAGTGCACGTTGTCGAAACGTCTGACGATGCTCAACCACAAAACCTTCAGAACGACCACAGTGGACACACACGCACACCCACGTTCAGTGCGCGCGCACAAACAAGTAGAGAATGATCAACAGCATCATGTGAGAATGAACTGAATTATTTTAATATAAAAAAAGAAAGTATAAAACAGAGATAATAATGGTAAAATAGAAGATCTCTAAAAAGCGTATAATTTTGCGAATAGTTTGTATACATTTTAAATAGTGTAATTGGTATAAAGTTAAAGACTATTAATTAAGGAATTTGGATGGAGCACTGAGCACGCTTAAGATATATATTATTTGGGTACACATTAATGTTGTTAGAATAATTTGATTTGAAAATATTTTTCATAATTCTGAATTCTTAATTAATTGCTACTCGTATATTTTCAGTGAATTCTTACGATCTGTCAGGCAACCAAAGCAAAATAAATTTTATTTTTATAGTATATCAATCTAAGTTTTATAATTATAGCTATAAGTTGTGAATAATTATATTTATTATACTACTATGATTATAATACACGCACACTTCTAAGAAGTGGCTTATATTTTCAAATATTTAATACAGCTTTAAGTAAAATGCAATATTAGTTTTTTATTTCTTCTTAATTATTTCATTTTACGATATCTTTTCTCACTGCAAATTAATCTTTATACGTGAAGTTGTGTAACTCAAATAAGCCTTGAGTACATATCCCACTGGCTGCTTGGGTATATAAATGAATTAGAAATAGGTGCCACACATAAAAACTCACACGCCGGAACTTAACGTCGCAATACACACACGCGCGCGCGCACTCGAGATATATATATAATTATTAATAATACTTAAGACTTTACTTACAAGAATATATTTTGGATTCTTCAAATATTTTCAGTGTCTCAATAACATCAGAAATTACAAATTAATACAATTTTTAAAATCAATTCTATTAATTGTAATTTCTGATAATGAAAGTTTAAACTATCAAAAAATTTTAAATATTCAAAAAATACAAAATATATTTTTGTAAGGAAAGTTTTATATATTATTAATAATAATAAAAATATGTACAAGAATAATATGTGCAAATATGAATATATTATATATTGCAATAGAACAATTGCAGTAACAGTCATTTTAGAAATTATTACATGTATGACATTATATACATATTTTAAATTGATTTTGTTCAAATTTTGTAAAGTAACTGTAAGTTTTGAAATAATAAGAGATGGGTAATTATGTGTTATATGTCAAAATGCCCATAAACTTATTCTCTGTCATGTCAAGTGCACATTAAGTGCGCGAGTGCGCGTGTTATTCGTGTTTCCTGAATAACTCATATAAAGATTAACGTATCTGAATGAAACTTGGACAGCGTATACGTCATAAATAGCGCTAAATTTTTCATGTGTCATAAACTCAAAACATTTAATTTTAATATGAATTTGTTAACTGAATTCACTTTTCTATAGAACGCTTATCTGCAGAAAAGTCATAAAACGTTTAGATAAAATCTACACAAGATTTTGCAGATTCTGGCATTATAATTTCTTGCTTATAAAGATAGAAATCTATTAAGTGTTCTAGATTTCAATCAATCAGGAGCTCCAATTTTCATTTGCGATGTGCTCTGGTAGAGAAAAATTTCGTACCTCGTTTGCAACTCGTCTTAATAAGACGTACTCTCTGTGCGAGTTTTTCGTGACAGTACACGATCCCTATAAAGGTGACGACAGACCTAGATTTCAGCTTTGAGATACCCCTAAGCTAAATCAAAGAGTTATTAGAATTTAGAACAAGATCAAATAGTGCTAAATCGCGTTAGTCAATATTTTCCGCTTAGGGGCAGTTATATTCATCGGAGTACACCTGTAGGAATGCGTGGACACATTAAGATTGCCGGAAGGTGTATGTCAAACACTGCTTTTATCGATCCCGAGATTTGTAAACAAAAACCATATCGGGCAGATAGACGGCGTGCGTGTGTGAATAGCGTGTGACAGCGGCAGGAGACCATAGGTCAACGTTAACGCAGCAGCTTTCAACCGGACTCCAAGTAGGAATTCTTCAATCAATTAACATAGACGATTGTTTAAATAAACATTCATTAGAATTTAAAGACAATTTATAATTAATAAATAACTTGTGTAAATAATTTTCAGACAAGATTTGTTTCAGTTTAACAAATTCCTATCTCCAGATAAGAGACTCTGTTATATATTATTAGTTCTAATACACATCCATGCATCTTTAATTTGTTTCGTTGAAATATATATGTATATATACACTATACAGTCCCGTTTAACCGAATTTGATGGGACCCATAAGGCTTCGGTTAAACGAAAATTCGGTTAACCGGAAAATATGTATTTTCATATCTCAGACCGGATAGTTGTGTTGTTCACGGGGTCACGGGCCACGGGCGAGCAAGGCCTACAATAGCAAGGCACATTACAATAGGCCTATTACAAACGAATGCATCACAACACTCTACAGGTATTAATTTATAAATAGAGTACGCTAAAAATGCAGTGAAATAATACATATTTTATTTTACATGAATGAGACATTTTGGAAAAGTACAGTAGTAGTAACAAACTTAAAAAATTGTAGTGAAATACAATTGTACAGTGAAAAATTTATACAGTACTCTATGTAGGAAATAAAAACGTACGCACAGAATAATAAAACATGACATTCGCAACAAACATGAAAGAATTATGGTGGAATACAATACAGTAAAACAAAATTTAATGTAGTGAAAATGTGCGGCATAGAATTGAAAAAAAATATGAAATTTCTAAAAACACATAAAAACATTCCTGCACGATGGAATGCAAAATTAAATCGAGGAAGTAAAAAAATTTGATATTTTCTTTTGCTTCGTATGAGAAGAACGTTTCTTTGCAGCTCGATCTCTAAGGCGTTTAATTAGAAGCAGCTCAGCAGGAGATGTTTCCTCTTGTTGTTCAAGGTACACCATGAGGTCTTCAAACATCCTAGTTGCTTCTGAATGGTTTGGCCCTTTCTTTTCTTGAAGGGATGGACCATCATCATCATCGGAGCTGAGCTCACCTGCCTGGTGACTTGAACATGCGGCAACAATGTCATCTTCACTAAGAATTGGATGTGGTTCTTCATCACCTTGTATCCATTCCGCTATATCGTTTATTTGAATCTCCGATCCGCCTACCAGACTGTTTAGCTGTGAACTTAGTAAGTTCTCGTCACTACACTCCACGGGAACATCAGGTTCATTTTCATTCTGCGACACTGTTGTAGGCACGTTGGGCCAGAGTTTCCTCCAAGTTTTGTTTAGAGCAACTGCCGTTTCCTCCTCCCATGCTGCAGCTGTCATGTAGATCACGTCCTTGATCGTTATTTGTTTCAACGTGGATATGATGTCATTAGGCTCTTCATCTTCATCATTATCAATGATTTTACTGAGCAGTTTCCTCCTGTATAGTCTCTTCAAAGTTTCGATCGCATCTTGACCCATCGGCTGTATAAGAGCTGTGACGTTTGGAGGTAAAAACTGCACTCGTATGTCACCATATTTCAACTCATCTGCTCCCGGGTGGGTGGGAGCGTTGTCTATGAGGAGAATGGCTTTTAGAGGCAACCCTTCCTTTGTCAAAAATATTTTTACTGCCGGAACAAAGTGGTGAAAAAACCAGTCCTTAAAGATATTTGATGACATCCAGGCGGATTTTTCAGACGCATAATGTAAAGGCAATGCACTACGCTTGACATTCTTTAAAGCCCTTGGGTTGGTTGACTTCCCTATCAAAACAAGTGGCAGTTTATGGGTGCCTGAAGCGTTGCTACAAACCAGTAATGTAACGCTTTCTTTATTTTTCTTATGACCACGAGCTGCCTCGTCTAGTTTTGATGCCAATGTTTTTGTAGGCAACATTTTGTAGTTCAGCCCAGTTTCATCGGCATTGTATATGTGAAGCTTGGATCTCCACCCAACTTTTGGTTTAAACTCAATGCCTTTTCCTTAAGTATCGGTCCGGATATAGGCACGCCGCGCTCACGTTGTTGTTCAAACCACATTAAAAGTGCCTCGTCTAAGGATTCATTTTTAGGTTTCTTTATAGTGGACCGTTTCCCTAAAGAGTCTTGACTAACCATTTTAGCGCAAAAATCTTCAATTTGACTTCTATTTTTTTTCCAGTCACAAACTGTTGCTGCCCCAACTCCATATTCAATAGAAATGTTTTTTACTGACTCACCCTTGTCCAGACGATTAATAACCTCCAGTTTTTTTTGCATTGTCACAACAACTCGTTTTCTCTATTCTGTCATAATCACTGCAGATCACTAAACAATATTGACACACTAAACATAACGCGACAAACAATACACTACTAATGTACAAAAATTATCATGAGCCAGCCACATCAGACAGAATTCAAAACATAACTGACAGGTGTCCTTGGACAGCGACAATAGTGTTAGTAGGCGTGCTAAAAATAGACGCTGGTGGGGGGGGCTGAGTCAGTGGACAGTCAACGCTACGAGTTAAAGCTTTTCTTAAATTTAGACAGCACAGATTTTACTACAGTTTATATATCAGCACAACAAAATTAATAGACAGTTTTTTTGTACAAATAAAATAAATAAAGAGTTCTGTTTAAATAAATAAGTTATTACTTCTTTGTAAATAAAAATTAATAAACAGTTTCTGTTGACCTTCAGTATTACTTTAAAATAATTCTTACACGCTAATAACATACACGTTAATTTTTATGAGTGTCTGTTCTTATTAGTTTATAATTGTTTATTTAGTTTATTATAAATGGGTTCACTTTCCTGAATAAGATGAATGGTGGGGTGTTTCTCCTGGTTCCTTGGTAAATGTGGACAGCTGCTCCTTCCAGGTAGTCGTCAGGATACCGCCGCTCCTCCTGTGGTTCTTCTTCAGGATCTCCTCCTTCAGCTCTCAGGGTCGTTGTACGGGTTGGGTACTTCTATGACAATGTTCAATTTAATTATAAGTTAATTAAGCTATATAGCTCCGGGAACTTGATGTGTTCATAAAAACCTAATCGAACAATCTTGAAACTATTACCGAATTAGCACTGTAATAATCATTCGCGCACTTTACTATTAGTGTTCGTAACTCCTAACAGACCTATCGTACTGAATCAGAGTTAACGATTACACTTTATAGAGAGTACGATATTGCTTTTCTGAGTACTACCGTAGACTGCTTTGCATCTCGTCACGGGACAGATCGACTCATATATTAGCCTATCTGATTGGTCAAAACTGTTCCCTCACCCTTTCATTACAGTCCAGATAACATTCTTCTTGTAAGAAATTGCATATGGGCAATGTAAAACGTGCAAAATAAACCGGTATAATTTTATTACTTTTCTTGTGGGTGATAAAACTTTTTTTATGAAAAACTCATATATTTTGTACTTTATATCATTAATGAAGATTACTACCAGATTGGTCTTATTTTTATGCACAATCTGGTATAAGTCTTATGTCAGACATTTAATCTACATAAACGTTATTTAATTTAATCCGTTTTTTTATTGTTAATTCGTATCAAACTTATTCACACGCGCACTCCACCATATGCCTATGCATACTTTCGCACTATTACACAACACTCATGTTCTTTTATGCAGGCAAAAATTAACTTAATCTAACAATTCTGACATGATTCTTACTGTCTATAATACAATGTTCCAACACGCAACTTTTACTTTGACCAGTTCTCATTGAAACATGCTATCATATGTTAAGAGTGAAATTTATTATTTTATATGAAAATCTCACCCATTGCAATATATATAGATATTGCAACAGTACAAATGTGTAGGGTACTGTGCATTGCACAAATTAATGAAAATAATTAATTGAAGTAAATAAATAATTCATATTGTTAGTAATAATAATTCATCTTTCAATCTGAACTGTAAAAGAAACGACCAAATTTCATGTTGGGACAGGTTTATCACGCCACTTTGCGGTGTCTGTGCGTACACATGTATATTACATGTGTGCGTGAGACCTGTCGATTCCTGCAAAGCGTCACCCCCTTAATGAACGCTATTAATTATATGAAATATTGATTTTGTAAAGAATGTGTGCATAATATCACAAAACCCAATATGCCACAGTGTGTATAAAATAAAGACGCACATGTGTATAAAAAATAGTGCGAAAATAATAAAAAGTGCGATTATAGTGAAAATAAATATAAATAAAACTTATGTTAATTGAGGTAGGGAAAAACGGTTTACACACAGTGAACACATAACAATTACCGACAAGATGAATATCGGGTAATGTGCAAAAGACTTCGCATGTCGCGAAGACAAGCGAATTAAGTGTGAAAAGAATCGTGTTTAAAAAGGGACGGTAACGACAGACTCAGACCTGCAGAATATTGTCGAAACATGATATTTGCGCCGTAGGGTATAAATACTCGAGACGCGTTAACTTAATTCTCTTTCTCGTTCAACCATCGTGGCAGCCGGAGGCTCTGCCCAACGACAACGACTCTTTTTCTATCAACCACAGTAGCAGACGGAGATTCTTCACGACTACTCATCACTTTCTTGAGAGCACCAGCAACCTGAGGCCATGACGGGATACGAGGGAGCAGCCAAGTACATGAAATAAAGTCCAGCGTACGGGACGAGACGACGGACGGAGGAGAGGATCTGAAAGACGAGGATCAAGGACTCCAGGACTACACGACTACAGAGGAGCATCCAGGATCGGGGACCTAGTGCCGAAGAGCATACGCTGCCTATTTACCACGACAATAAGGTGAAAAACAACCATGTATTTGTAAAACAAAGACTCACATAAAGACAATATGATTAACGATGTAAAAAGAAAGACAATCTAATGCAAAGATGAATTAATAAATTTTGAAAAAATTAATATTTTTTTGTATAGTAATTACAGTAATGTTTAAAAGTATGAAACTATAATTTTGAAGCAATAAATTAGTCAACGATATTTAAATTAATATAAAAGTTAATAGTAAATTTTATAAGAAAACAAAACAATACATATGCAGTATAATCAAAAGAAATTAGATTAGTAGAAAGAGATTAGATAATGAAATAATTATCATAGTAATGAGCAAGCCGAGAGCAATATTATATAATTAAAAATCTTTATTATAGTATAAGTGTGTATATTATGTCTATGTGTAATACGAGATTATCACTTATATGTTAAGAACTGAATGTGTGCTACGGCTACATACATGCGAATAATAATGATATTTTTAAATTGCAACCAAATAAGAAATTTTTGATTAATAAATTTTTAAATGATTCTAAACCATATTACGTTGTGTTATTATTATTATGATTACCCCTGTCATACTTTTACAGCGTAAGTAATGTGCAAATAAATAGCTCATAAGAAGTTGGGGGTTGCACAAATACTTAACGTTGTCGTAATATATATATATATATTGTAAGGGTACATATCTTCAACATACATTTATGATGCAACATGATAAAAATAAATACTAAATGATTAACACTATGAGTAAAAACGGATGAGTCAGAGATAAAGGAATGGGTAGTTAATATAATTATACGATCAGACAAATAAAGGTAATAATAAAAGTAACCTCTGATAAGAGAAAGGTAGCAAGCAACGAAATAAAACTTGAAAAACGGTAGTACAATGCGATTTAACCAAAATAACCCAATAGATATGGTAAGTGAGTAGATACAACAAACAACAAATTAATAAGAATAATATAAATAGAGAGTAAAATATCAGAAAGGAAATAATTTGGTAAAATTATAATAACATGAATAAATTGTAAAAACAGTTCAATGTATTTCAAAAGCCAATAAGCACGAATGCAAATAAACAAACCATATGTGCTTAGTAAATAATATTTAAACAGAGCAAATTAAGAAATTCTAAGACGTTACAGTTTAGGCCTATCAATGACATAGCTGTATAAGTTCAGAAAACCAATAATAAACATTTGAATGCTATACTTGAATGATATGACCAAATAAATTATGTAATTACAATTAAATAACCAGAATAACATGTCAGAATTATGAAAAATTATATAAATAAGTGAAATATGTATTAAAATAGAATTATCAGTTTTGTATAAAAACATTAGTACAGGGCCTAGATCAGCCTTATGAGATGTCAAATTGATCATTGAAAGAAAATAGGAACATCTATGTTAATATTTCAAGCATTGGAAATATCCCCAAGGAAAAATAACATTTATAAAAGATTTATTTATTTTGAACAAAAAACCAGGATTTATAACAATAGTTTCAAATGTACTTAACCAATCAGAGCCAAGCCGGTTACCATAGAAACAGAACGTTATTATAATTTTACAGAACGTTAGGTAACGGGATTCCATTATTAACAATTCAGAGTATAGACGCTTTACTGATGCGGACCTTTTAAAAAGCAAGTAAGTAAGAAGATCAAAAAGGAATGAACTCAAATTGAATACCCGAAGTAACCAAGAGTTCCAGCAACACCAGGAAGAAGAATAATGAAGTTACAAAATTAATAAGTAACAAAAAATTGTAATAAAAGAAACAGACACCAACGAAGACGACAACCCTCGCTTGAGATTAGATGAATGCATTAACAACAGCGAAGAAACCATTGATGATCGATAACACTAACACCGTGATTGTGTTAAGTATAAATTAAATTATAATTAATTAAAAAACTAAAACTGATCCACTTTTCTCACAACAGAAAACTCACTATGAACTTGGAACTCCTATTTCTTTCAAAGATTAATAAAAAATATATATGAACACCTGAAGTAACTATACGATAACCTATGTATAAAACGATAATACTGACACACACTTTTAACACCACAGAGTTGGATTTAATGTAAACCTCTTTCATATTTAATTACCACAATTGTGAGGTGGTGTATTTTATTTAAACATCTTGTTCTAAACTTTTTATCGTACACAAAAGAATTCATTGGCAGTTTAATTTGTATAAATAAGAAGACACGGCGACCATTCCGTCGTCAACTAACTGTGCTGCCACACTGCCCTCTGCTGAGTAAAAAAATTAATTTATTGCCGAGGCTAAAAGTTATTATAATCATTTCAATTGTACAATAATTATTGAAAATTAAAGAGCTATCAAGCCAAATAAATAAGTATGAATCGTTACTAGCTGTCCTGTAATTATTTCAAATGTATTATGCATGTTGTGTTCTGTAACAGTGAATAGAATTATCTGACCAAATTTTATGTTGGCAACACGTCCCCCCAGACAAGCGAAATTCGAGTTCCCGCCAGTCTGCGAGTAATTCGAATTATTCATCACAGTACCATAAACCAGCTGATACTGAAACTTTTAATTGTTTTTCTGTAAAACAATTTGGCGCCTATCGGGAAGAAAAAACCAGTGAGTAAGGACAGGTAGGGACTAACAGACAACAACAAGGTTCGGGACGGTTTATTAGCGCGTTCGCGATCATCACAAATTAACACAGACTACACGAAGCGTTTATAACAATTTGACTTAATACACGCACAGACTATACAATACGTGGACAGGTCATAATAGATTACAACAATATATATATGTATATATATATATACACGCATTTTTTAAGGGAAACAGTCAATTACAATTCAAACAAACCTCTGAAGATACAGAATAATTTCTGTGAAACGTGCGTCAGGTGAAAATATACCTACTTGCAGTGTATTTATTTGAAGATATTACATAGGAGACCTTCAGGAAACTCAACGAGTTACTTGCAAAGGAATAATATATAGATCTTTGCGTGTTTTGATACATAGGCCTATTTTAAATAATACATTCTCATATTACATTACAAAGTGAAAGATTTAGAAATACTTGTGTTATACTCTGGTATATAGGTTCATGAATATATTTTTGGCTGACATTAATAGTAATCTGATCACTGCTGAAATAATTTTAAACTGTCTTATACTGAACAACATTAAAAGAGAAAGGTTGTTCGGGAAATCAACTATATTTGTGTTAATTCTAATTAAAGTAAGTTATAATAAAAAAAAGTCGGGTATAGTGCGTACAAGGACAGTGGAAATTAGCAAAAATCTGCAGTTTCAATTTTACGGGGGTATAATTATAAAAGCTGAAAGAATTATACGTTATAAATGAAATGAAAATGTCTTGACATAATGAAAGGAAGATAACAAAATAATTATAAATTTTAATTCAGATGTACACGCGTACGTTTATAATTCATTTTACCATTCGCTATTTGCCAATTTATTGATTTAAAATTTATGTGCGTTTGCACGTACGAGTATATAACACGTATATGCATACACATCCCAAGCCTTTAATGTGTACAAGGGAAAATGAAGAACGATGGTTCTTGTAGAGGCCATGACAAGAACGTTAGGCCGTCTGTTTTCACAGATTTTTTAACTATCAAAACTAAAGAAACGGCAAATAATACGAAATGAGCATAAAACATATAAAAGCAAAAACACATTCACAGGTTATTCGTTACGTTTTTCACACGGTATGGGCATGTCACAAAATTAATTCACATTTACATACGTGAAAGGATATAGCTGCGTATTAAGAAAAGTTTATTTTGAAACTAATTATATAAATATTGTTTATGAAATTACTCTCGTGACTTATAAAGTTTAAAAATAATCTTAACAAATAACCTTCGACGATCACACAATGGTTGAGTTATCAATTCCAAAAAATGTTTGTGTTGTCTGACTCGTAATCATGATGGATTTCATGGCATCTTTTGCTTAAAAGATTTAATGGATAATTCATGACTACATTCCTTTACTTTAGAGCTCTACAATAACACTAGTGTATTCTGTACTTTTGTACAGAGCTCTGGACTTTTTGTACTCTGTCTCTGTCTGTAGAGCTGAATATTTGAAAAGTCTCTAGCAAGTAGGCTATACAAAAGACAAAGAGCAGGTGTGTAACTTACTCTCAACTTTGTATGTAACCCTCTCTTGTCAGATCGTCTAACATATTGTTCTTGTAATAATATATCAGTTAACGATGTTGACTCTGAACTTTAACAGCTTTCTTAAAAATAAACACACAGATCCTCTCATAGTATTATTTATAAGTAGACTGGTAAAAAGGTAGCCTATATGATTTTGTATATCACTCTGTCCAAGAGTTATTCGTATTCCCATTTTTAATAAAGTAAATTGTAATTTTTTGAGGTACAGTTTACAACTCCTGAAAATTTCTGTAAGCTAACGCTACGCGCTGAACACATAACAGGTTAATGGTACTTAAAAACACGGCTTTTTTACTAAATCTTTTGTCCAGAATAGGCAGACTAATGTCCTACAAGAATCGTGATGTTGCAATTAATGAGACTAATGAAGAGAGGGACAAATAGATAGCCAGGTAGACAGATAAAGTGAAAGAGGGAAGGTTGCGTTGAGTTATGTGTGGTTCGTTAACTGTGACTAATGGCATGTGCAGACATTGAAAGAGTGATTGTGGGTCTGCCTTTGCCTTTTTTGTTTATTATCACTGTAAAACAAATGATGCTGGAACGTCACAGGTGGACAGGTATCACTCACAATTCACTGAGGGAATCATTCGTGCAGGTAAATGTTTCATGAAAAGCTTCTCTTCGTGCACGTGACAAAGAACAGTAACACTTCGTCATATAAAATCTGTTTGACAAAAGAATATTAAAATATTATAAAATAAATTAAAATTAAATATTCCTATATATATTATGATATAACTAAATTATTTGTATGTGTATACATTTTCAATAGAAATGACTGTAAGTCAGATTACTATAGGTTATAATATTTAAATCAATACCGCCTCATTAAATGTTACTATCATCACATTAGTTTGCTGGATTCACATGACTAAAATTTTTATCGCCACCAGAAAAATAACAAAAACTGAATCCTATTACAGTTAAAGTAAACTGTATTTTTTAATGCGCTTTTGAATTCACAATACCAACTTAATGAAGTTTTCCAATAGAAATTTATTTCCACATATTTATATTTCCATATATAATTAACATCACATATTTGTTGCATTCTTATACATTGTACATACTCATTTTCTTTTTGGATTTTTTCAATAATATAAATCCCCGTTACTACCATTTAGTACGGCTTGCTTATAAGCCTGATATTTTCTTGTAAGCTTTTCAACGAACATTGTCACTAGCACACATGCGCGCGCGTAAAAAACACATTGACTTAATTAATTCATATGGGCTAAGCTTGTTAAATAACAGCAGTGGGTAAAAAATAATAATAATAACTTTTAGTAATATATATATTTGAACATCCTTAGAATCTGTATTCAGCTATAACATATTTTACTATACTATATGTAGACATATATTGCTATCTGTACCAATTCTAATATACATTTGATGATTAGTGCATCTATAATTATTTACAAGAATAATTAAGGGATTATTGCATTTTCAACATTTTAAATTATAATATTTTATAAATTATATTTTAGAGTATTATAATTTTGAGTATGTATTTAAGTAAAACCATATAAGTATTTTGCTGATGTAAAATAAACTATCTCAACACACACGCGCACACACGCACACACACACACACACACACACAAATTCACTCAATTAATTTCTTTATTGTGTTTGATTTTTCTCTATTTTCTATTCACAGGGCCTGATGATGGCAATAAATATTGTAGAAACGTCGGCAGAAATAATTTAAAATTTGTGTTACGCTTGACCGATACTCACTAAACCTTCGAGTTAACATTTATTGATTGACGGGCCGGTTACTTATGAGATTAATGATTATTGTTATTATTGTTTTCTTATAAAATGGTTATTGTTATACTTCGGTGCAATCTTTCACCGTTCTCCCGTTTTGGATAAAATATTGTCACAGCTGCTGTTTGAGAGATATTAAAAATTAAATACTTTTTTTTTTTTTTGAAAGTGAGGTTTACATTACTGCCGAGAGACATTATAACGTACCTATTTCTAGCACGGTATTGAAGTATTGAAGTAGGTAATATATAGTTTACACACATGTTTATAACAGAACTTCCAGTTGTAAATAATTGCAGATTATTTGTGCACTTAGCCCACACATGTTCACTTGGGTGCAAGCAGTGATAGGTACTTATACGTGTACGGTTTTTGTGACATGACTTTAAACTTCAGTTTACGAGTCAAACGTTTCCCAAATTTCAAGTTTTAGGTCTCTCTTGTGAATTTCTTTATTATTTAAGTACTTAAAAACTCTTTTTCATCAAGCCTTATTAGAAAATGCTTTTACCCGTAATGATTTGTAAGAATCATTACATGGTTACAGATCAATTAATCTGGATTTATTTTGAATACTCTTCAAAAATCCATCCCGGCATTTTTCCGTGAAATCATTGACTTTAACTCGACTGAAGGACCGCTGGTGGTTAAACTTTATTCCACATCTGATAAGGTTCTAAATTAAAATTCTTCCCTTCTTTCGTGATATTCTTAACAGTACCTTCATAAAACCTGATGTTCTGTAATTTAGTAATATACAACTAAAGTAAATATTGTAGTACGTTCAATATTACTAAGTTTAATGAAAATAATAAAAATACTACATAACAAAACAATATTGTACTATTTCAGTAATAAGAGTTTCATTGAAAATATATAGGCTAATTTCTCTTTATAAATATTCAATTTTCCCTATAATTTTCTTTTAATTCTCATATTTTATGAACACGTCAGAGATAAAGGAATTGACAGTATTGAGTAAGTAGGGTTACATATGGTAAACGTTTATACCGACTTCAAGTACGGTCCTATAGACAAATGGTCTACAGGAAACGATACGCATTAAAAGGTAAAAAGGTAACTAAACTCAATGAATAAATAAACATAAAGGTAAAAGTGTGAAGAAAGTTTCAATAAGCTCATAATAGGTTTTAAGTAAATTATAATAATAACGGTACACACGTAATATTGTAGACCTGCAACACATTAGTCTTTCCATAAAACATAGTACAGTTATTATTCCGATTTACATAGTTAATATAGACGATTGGTAGAAACATAGTATTCTCACAGCAGTGATGGAGTGATGGTTTTAGATGGGGATCAGTGACGTTTGAAGCACCTCAACGGAGAATTCACTCCCTATTCCAACAAATATCTATCACGTATTTTACATGTCTGAGATCTTATTCCTGTCTTTATTGACATTTTTATTTTATAAATTCTCGTCCGTATTTAGGCTATCAGTCATTTTCTTTAATTACTTGCCGCGTAGTTAATAAGTAATAATGACAATAACCAAATATACATGAACATACACCAAACTAAAATTTCATATCTACAACAAGCAAATAGCCAAATCTGCTGATAAATTTGCTGCTAAATTAATGAGAACTGCAGTACATGAAGCAGTTTCAGGTAATATTGGAGACGAAAATATCTCCGCAGCTTTTGATAGTAGCTACCAAACAAAAGAGCACACCTCTAAAAATGGTATACTTTCTGTAACTAACATCATTAATGGCAAAGCCGTGAACATAGAATGCATATCAAAATGTTTCTATGGATGTAATATACAAACAAAGGGTAATAAAACGTGGCAGCATGTGTGCAAATCAAATTATGCTGGCAGTAGCGGGGGGATGGAATTAGATGGACCTTTCAATGTTTGAAAGGTGACCGAAACAAAACGGTGTTCGGTGTACAATATACCGGGGAGATGGTGACAGTAATGCATTTAAAACTGTAGCAGACTCAATGCCTTACGGTGAAAATATTCTTATAGAGAGACTAGAGTGCATAGGACACGTACAAAAGAGGATGGGTGCCAGACTTCCCAAGCCGCGTGATACTACAAAACAAACAGAGAGGAAAACACTTGAGGATGGTAAAACATTATCAGGTAAAGGTAGACTTACATAAACAAAACAGATTTTATACATAACTACTACTTATGGTTTGGTGATTCGAAGGGACGTGAGAGCAGCCTAGACTATAGTCTACGTTGAAAGCAGTGTGGGACCGATGAAAACTCGCAGCCTGGACTTTGCCTTGATGGTGTTGATTCCTGGTGAAGATATCAAGTTAACTAATTACTAAAGAAAAAATTCAGCCACTAAAACTAACTCCAGCAGCCATCATGAATAAAACAAAATCAATATATAAGGACTCATCAATCCAGTGTTGTTGCATCATGCAATATTGCATGTTGCATCATGCTAAGACACAGAATCCTAATTAATCCTTCAAAATTGGAGTCTGCTCACGTATCCCAAAACATGTTTTCGTTAGGTTTAGACACATTAAAAATAAGTGTTTGGAATGCAGTAGTAACTTATATACTTAGTATATATACTTAAGTAGTATACTGGTTACTTAGGAATAAT
The DNA here is from genome assembly GCA_034769895.1 of Magicicada septendecula. Classification (NCBI taxonomy): domain Eukaryota; kingdom Metazoa; phylum Arthropoda; class Insecta; order Hemiptera; family Cicadidae; genus Magicicada; species Magicicada septendecula. The sequence goes on from CM068368.1 coordinate 241,342,513, forward strand.
CAAAGTACTAAAGGATGTTACAGGCGATGCACGTCCAAATGTTTTTGTTGGACTAAATGTGTTCGCCAAGCAACGATTCCAAACAGCAGATAGACAAGCTGAAGAATTAGTGCAAAAGGCAAAAATGGTTCAAAGAGACAAAGAAAAAATGAAGATGGAAGAAGATTAAGAAAATAAAGATGAAGATGGTCTGTTTGTCTAAAGTAAGTGGTTAGTAAATTTAAATGCTATTTATCTAATAATTAACTTTGTCCATATTTAAGTACACGTTTCTCCAAAATCGTTCTAGACGGAACCTTGAAATTTTGTACACGTCTTTTTGTTTGCATACTTTGAGTAATGTTAAGTACTTTTTATTTAGTTTAAAAGTGCAATAAAAATACGACATTACAGAACAATCTGCATGATTATCGAATGTTGGTGTCTTGTATTTTGTTTTCCTCTGTACCATGCGACGATCAGTAGACCGTAGTAACAATTGTATTACAAAAAATTTATTAAATCGACTAATTATATTTTAGTGGGGAAGGGTCATTCATATTATAGCTTGTTGTGTGTGAGCATGGTGGGGGAGAGGGGTGAAGGGGTTGTTTCCACTTATTTTGTGTCTATTCCAATCTGACGATGGGCTGTGAAGCTTGAAAGCGCTAATTGGGATAATTTTTACATAGTGGTGTGCAACTGTGATCATTCTGATTGTAATTATATTTTACATGTATTATTTTAACAAATTATAAATCAATGTAAATTCTTAAAAATTAATTAAAATTTTGTCTCCGTTAAAGGTAGAATTTCTGTTTATTAGCTGCAAAACTTTTAAAGTGTTATTTCAAATGGTGTCTGAAAAAATGGTACCTCTCAAAATACAAATTTAAGATTACTTGAAACTTATACTCCTCTTAAGTGAGTACGACATAACTACACCAAACTTAACTTAAAATTCGCAGCTTATAGAGAGATCTCCAAGTCTCTAGTCCTAACGTATTGAACAAAGGCAAAGATTGATAAGACAAAATTTAAACGCCTAAAGGTACTGAATTGAATACTCTTAGAGATGTAAGTAAAACACCGTAGATAGTAGGTACTAAGAAAGCTGTACAAATCATTTGCTAAGTGCAGGCAGTTTAATATTTTTGAAACAAATGGCACAATGTTAAAACAAATTAAAAAAAAATTATTACAGGAAGAAGAAAAGAAAATATAATTAAAATAATAAGAAATTGAAAACCGAGGGCACCTCGAAATCCACGAAACTGAAGAAAATTTAAATACGAGTAGATAGCTGAGTAATCAACTGGCTCTACTCCACTGATGTAAGAAACAGGCTTTTGTCCTATGGAAATTGACAAACATACATCACTAAAGAAATAATCAGAGTATTACTGTCACTACTAGTATACTGTGCGGGTGGGGTTTTCGTTTACCGGGGCACTAGCCAAAAAATTGATTTGAGCCAATAAAGTTGATATATCCATATCAACAGTTTATCTGAGTGACTAACTTTTAGAGTATTTAAATAAACGAAAAATTTTGGAAAAGTTTGCTGCCACACGTTACACAGTGGCTTGTTACTATAGTGTATTAAAGGTTCTAAAATATAATGAAATTCTGTCTGTAAAACGCAACAGTGAAATCAAGTGGACAATTTATAAATGCACCTATAGTTTTAACGAACGTGTCCAATTTAAATACCAGGGTAGGTGGTCACAACACACAATCAAGCGGAAGGCACAACAATGAAATGTACATATATTTTGATTGAAATTCTACAAATGTTGAAAATTTTTCTATTTTCAATATGAACGCTATAAACCATTTCATAAAACATAAAAGTGTCCGTAATTTGGAGAATACTTAAAAAATACTACCAATCTATTTGATATAATAAGAAAAATATTATCATCTGATAGGAGCGAATAAATGTTGGCTGATGCCAGGCATAGTCTAGATACAAAAAAATCGTACATTAAGAATATAAAGAATAACCTGAACAGAATAGAAAACAATAATATCTTGCTGTAACGTGAAACAACTGTAAACGTTATTTGTCAACCTGAAAGAAGTGACACAATATTTTAAAATGTTAACCTATTTTCCCGCAAAAATCTAACAACATGAAAGAGAGATCTCAGATTGACATTTGACGGAAATCTCGGCAACTTGTCACAAGTTTTCTGCTGTTGGTAAGCACATTATTTCCAGTAACTTATCTAATCTTGTCAAACGTAACGGTCTGAAATGCACCTGTCACTGAATTGTTACGATATTGTTAGTATCGATTTTAAAGTAGACGGGATTACGCCATCAGTGCACCTGAATTATCTCTTTCTTTCAAAACGTGTTAGCAGCTTTAAGTGCACCACTAGCCTACCACAAGAGGCTAAAATAGGAAATTTTCATCTGCAATAATGGCACCCATTTTTCTAACAATATATAGTATTTTCAAAGTAATTTCAGTAAAACAATAAAATCAGTACCGCAATCATTTACATTTATTAAAAACACAGACTACAATAGAAAATTACTAAAATAGTTAGGAAATTAATAAAATAATTACGTTTTAATTAATAATTAACAAAAGGTTTTAAATAAAACTCATAACATTATAAAATATATGTACTATGTAGGCTTTCTATAATTTTTTTTTATTCATTATAAGCAAGTTAGTTAAACATTCACTTTATTTACTTCTTCTTCATCGTCCTGTTTTAAGTTATATATTACGATGTTCTTCTTCTGTCCACCTTTGTCCAATTTCAGTAGGAATCCGTTTTGTAATTTGCTTCACTTTCAGGATATTCTTCTTCCTGGTACTCACTGAACTCTGATATTCCCACTGGATTCTGAGTCGAATCATAATCTTCTTCCGTGTACTTTCATTCCATACATTTCTTTTGGTGTACTCCTGGATCCATGCACACTAGATGTCCATACCTTTGCAGCTGTTCTTTTCTATTTCACTAATATTTGCTACTAATATTCACTAATATTTCTAGAACTTCTCTTATATACTGGTTTTAATTCCATCTTTTCCAAGAGTTTACTAAAGTGTTAGTTAACGAAGTTCTTTTTGTAAATGCTGGGCTCAATAACTAGGGTTTTAAGCCCTTATTTATCAATCTGCAATCAGTACTCATAAAAAAGGAGTGGACTTCAATTATTCTTCCAGAATAATTACTTTTTAACCGGTTGAACAAGCCAGCTGCATTTAAGAACTTCAGAGTTCTCTCAATCGATGTCGTGTGATCGGAGAGGCCCTTTTTCAGATCAGCTCTGTCTCCGCACGCGTATCTTAAGGGTCGAAAAGTAGAGCACTCCCCTATAATGTTTTTTACTATGAGTACTCTTCCACATGTACATACTAGCCGTTGTTGTTCTGGCCGTGACACGTACGACGTGTGGCATTATAGGACATTCGTATATCCTATACGTAGTCTTGTCAGACAAACATGATCTCGTCGACTACGCTCTCCTCTACGTTGTCATATGCTGATATTCTCTTTTACTACTCACAGTCTTGTGCATCAGACCTGCTGCCACAAAGTAAGAATAGCTGATGTGGCGGCAATTTTTAACTCAGCGGGTCTTACATTAGAGACGTCTACTTCCATGCTGTCTGCAGCGGTTCGTGCTGCGGAGTCAGCGTCTTCATTGTCCTTGATATGTTCATTTTGGCACCCATGTAAAAGTAAATTGTAACCCTGATGTTCAAAATATGGCACAGAGCCTCTAACTGTTATACCGGGTAACCTGTGTTGCGCAAAGCGGAGATGAAACTCAGCGAGTATATGCAGATGGCAAAAGCCCTAGGCCTCTATATTCACGATAACGAAGAGCCTGCCAAATGGCATATAACTTAGCGATGTACGCTTTTGCTGTCATTGGCAGTGCCAACGGGTATTGCGTTCTGAACAACAAACGCGCTCCCCACTCCGCTTGCTGTCTTCAATCCGTCAGTATAAGGCACCACAGAAAAATAATTATCATTAAATTAATAACCACCAGTAGGCTATAAAATTTAGCAGCTAGATGTGCAGAGGATTTTAGTACATTACAGAAGACTTTAAATATTCAAAAATATTTTAATTCTAATTACGATTTAAGTAACACTTCGTTTTTTCGGTTTTTGGCAGTGAACTAATTATTATTTGACTGTTAATACACATACACACACACTCACGTGTGTGTGTGTGTGTTTTGCGATTCAGTCTTATTTGATAACTCCACGAAGAACTGTCTCATCACATGTTTCCCTTGTCCTATACGACGTTTTTATTTCTACTACACTTATGCCGTTTTTTGTGACCCTGACGGGAAGGTACGTGTTTACATGAACTGATTCCGTTCACAAGGGCCCGTTCGAGCAGTTATGTCTTAACATGTTTTTTCGATGACAACATATCCAGTCCTGTTTGTATTTATCGTTAAACCCCATTTCTGGTATACTTCGTTTAACAAATATTAGACTCTTACATTCGTCTTAAAAATTTTTATTCTCCTGATATGCATATAACAAAAAGTCACCGCCATCTTCAGCTGTGATTCTTTAGTGTGATCGCCCGCAAAGTGCTAACTGGAGAGCTTTTCGTCATTGATATCATTGATATCTATTTCCAAATTGCAATAGGAGTACCTTCAACATCATAAAGGTGAATTCAAATATATAGTAAATAAATTGAGTCTTATAACACAACGTTGTTGCAGTTTATTGGTGGCTGGACATTCGTCAGATAGTTCGAGACTATCCTTTTCATTGTAACACATAGATCCCTGTTTTAAAAATACATATGTTTTCAGTGATTTGATTTTGATTAAGTGCCTAATTGAATACTATAACTTCAAAATTTGTAATAAAGATTCATGAATTACTGAAATGTTAGTCACACAAAGAAAAAGAACTTTGTTACTCACTTAACTATATAAATAATATTTTAGTAAACAGTATCGTAAACTAAATGAAACTCAGTATTTTTAATTATACTGCGCGTCCTTCAATCAAAACAAATGTTTTACAAGGAACAATTATATTATTCACGAAACAATTACTATATTACAGTACACATTTATAAGACATGCTTGTATACGTATTTATCAATATATATTATTTATTTATACATAAATGTATTATATATATTGACAGTATAACAATATTATTAATTATGTATACATTGTTTTGCGTTAATAATTATTTTATTCTGTATGTAGCTTTCAAATTCAGTCCTATGTCAAATTGAATAAATTCTGTATTATTGGATAGTCTCCACAGTAATATTATCGTTAAAATCTTCGACTTTTGATTCGTGTGTTTCATGTAGGAGGAGTCTGTCTCAGTAAATTGTAATAAATGTCATTCTGACACTGTCAAATGAAATCAGATCCGTACGGTGCTTGTTTCAGGTATATTTACGTCATATGTCATATTGTTGTATGTATTTATATTGCACACACAGTACTGTAAATTATGCTACTCGGCAACGAGTGAACGCGCACATCGCAACACCTCATAAAAATTACGATACAACTTCACACATTTCAGCTTGCACTGCTCGGAATATCAGTGATGCGGTAATAAACCAATTTGAATACAATATTTCTTAGTAAATTTTTTCGTCCATTTTCGGGAATAATATATAGAATAATAAAAATATAATTACTGTATTAAATAGTTAGAACTTATGATACTGTTAATAATAGTAATCTTACTCCGTATTACGTTTATTTTACGAACAATTATACTAAACGATTTGACTAATCTTTATTGTATTACATATAATAATAATAAGAAGAAGAACAACAACAACAATGGTAGTAGTAGTCGTAATAGTAGTAGTAGTAGTAGTAGTAGTTGTAGTAGTTGTAGTAGTAGTAGTAGTAGTAGTAGTAGTAGTAATAGTAGTAGTAGTAGTAGTAGTAGTAGTAGTAGTAGTAGTAGTAGTAGTAGTAGTAGTAGTAGTAGTAGTAGTAGTAGTAGTAGTAGTAGTAGTAGTAGTAGTCGCAGGCTAAAAATTAAACAATACTCCAACATTCAAAAGTCGGTGGTAGGAAGATCATCACGTGTGCTTGTATCCTCACATCGTACTGACGTAAGCTATATTGACTTAGCAAGTTGTATTTCACCCAGTATAATGTTACGTTTTATAATAATTTTTCCATAAAATTATGATTTGATGTTGTTGTCGAGAAATATAATATTCGGCAGTTAGACTATAATCACCGTTTACGGTTACGTTAAAAACATTAAGGCAGGCAAATGATGTAGGTTTTGTATAAAACTTTACTTGCTAAAATTTATTTTAATTTTTTTAATCACCCTTAAAGATCTTTGAACAACGGATGGATGTATTTTTGAAATTCAGTCCTATGCCAAATTGAATGAAGTCTGTATTATTAGATAGTCCACAGTAATATTATCATGCAGATCTTCGACTTTTGATTTTTGTTTTTCATGTAGGAGGAGCCTGTTCACAATATTGAAATAAATGTCATTTTGTCAAATGTAATCTGATCCGTACGATGCTTGTTTCAGGTATATTTACGTCATATATCTCTTTTCCACAATGCCAGTGGAACACGTTGCCCACTGTCTTCAGTGGAGCTCGATGTACAGGACGCATGTTTCACGCAGTAGTGTACCAACCATTTGCTCCAGTCACAATGTGTCACTTTGGGTAGAGCAAATGAAATCTATTGCGAATCGTAGCGTCTAATAATTCGGACAATGAAGTTTTAATGTACTCATTAGCATAATTAATGTACACAAATTTTATTAATTAAAATTGTTTAAACTCATTTTTATTTTTGCGTTGTACAAAACATTCTAATACGTTGGACATTCTAATACTTTGCTTTTTATACTTGGGATTACCAAACTGTCATATTCGGCAAAAACGAATCAGGCTTTTTACAAGTTCCAGTGACTATTATACAAAACACGTAAACAAGAAATACAGGGATAACACGTTTCCCACTTAATCCATAAAATTAATTTTTATGGAGAGAGAAACTTTTCATTATATTATTTACACCAACAATATGACCCGCTGTGCAAACTATCATTATTGTGCACTAATCATGTTATTAAGGAATTACTGATCATTTTGTATACTAAAAAAGTGAAAATATTTCAAGCTGCCTGCTATAGTAAAGTGTCTAGTAAACAATGAAGCACATTCTACTTTATTTTAATACATGAAAGTTATTGTTGGTAATTTTAAATATAGTGGTGTAATTTATTTTAAAAATTAAAAAACTCATAATCGTGACTAGTCGGATTTGATTGCCTTAAACTTTTTTAAAATGTTAAAAATGTAGGTTGTGTCAATAGTAAAAAATCTACACAATACTACGTCCGTAAAACATAATGATTTTATTTTAAACAGTCAGATAATATTGTAAAACTTAAACAAACTTGTATTATGTTTACGTAGAGCTACAACTTTTTTGTGAGTGTAGACGTCCCCAGCCACGTGTGACCCATGCATTCGATACTTGACATTAACATTGTAGCCACGATGCTTTCACTACATACCGAATCGCAATCACAAAGTTGATTTGATTGCAATTGATTCGCAAGTATTTGAAGCTATACTAACTGAGGAAGCAACATGATTTTATACAATACTTAGAGCTAAGATTCGATAGCGCAAAATCATTACAAATTCTTGCGGACATCCGAGGTCTTTAATACTTAAAATACCCACAGTGTTTCGACCAGTAACAATCTGTAGTCGTCTTTAGGTAAAGTAATAAAATGAAATTCGGGGAACAAATTGTCTAATGAAATACGTCATCATATCATCACACATCATGGAAACACTTAACCAAATTACAAATCATGAATAATGTGTTTGTCATCGAATTACGGTATTGTTGGGCACTGTATACCACGTATCTTGCATCTACGGAATTATTGATATGTTATATATTTTAAAAATGGATCTGATTCATTGATTTTTTCAAAGATATTAACTACAAACTCTTGTTTAGAGTTATATAATTCATAATGCGATTAGTTTCATTCGTACACTTACTGCAGTAAATTTTATAACAGGTCCTATAAATTGTGTTTAATTTGTGTCCATGGCTTTAACAGTTTTTAATTTACCATGACAAATGTAAATTAAAATATATTAAGTTAAAGTAAATTATATTACCATAAGAAAATTCACACCATAACTTTCCAAGAAGTCCGCCTTGCGGAGTCTGAGGGATTCCACACGCACCACTAGCCTACACACAGTTGTAACAGTGATGTGTTACCGTCAGTTAAGCATGAATGTGTGTGTGTGTGTGTGTGTGTGTGTGTGTGTGTGTGTGTGTGTGTGTGTGTGTGTGAACACTCGCGCTACTGTGCTTTTAAAGATAAATACAGATAAAACATATTTGTAATCCTACGCTTAGCAACTGAGTGCTGTGGAATCATAACGATCGACTAGGTTTCAGAACCAATATAGAAATAACGTTAGTGTAATCAATAAAAAGCAGTTGACAGATAACACTCCGCTGGGGCTGATTTGACGATGTAGTATCACGAAAATCTTTACAGATGGAAACGTCAGTTCAATATGGTTACGACGGTCTACTGACCGTCGTATGGTACAGTGGAAAGCAAAATACAAGACACCAATTAAGTCACTAATCACCAGATTTAATTATCACAATTGAATAGTTGTAATCAACAAGATAGTCTCTTACAACAAATCAAATAAAATTGTCCACACGCAATTTAATGTCAACTAATATAAAACACAATTGTATTACAATTATTGTCCCGCACGATTATAAAACACATAACACTTCGCCACAATAATTACTTTTCACTAATAACCACTTGAACGCACAGAGTAATCGCCCGACAATAACTCTCAACTCAAACTGAACTGAACGTCGCTGAGTACTTTTATTTATACCACGCCGAAAATCCAGAAACATTCATACTACGCACTAACAATAAAGAAAAACGTTAGAGCGTAATTCATTGCGGCCTTGACACAGTGCGCGGCTTCTGGGACAGTCTAGCTAACGCGTTAAGAATCACGTACGCACACACATTACAGCCGGATTCCACTCGGACATTCGATAAACACGTTGACTGTTCCGTAATGTCGTAACAATATTATGTTTTCTAAGATAGCACAACATTAGGTACGACTTGATTTCTCGAGGATATCTGGCATCGTCTACTGGAGGTCGGATGTGTTTCCTTCCCATCACGAACTACAGCAAGAATATTATGTTTTCGGAAAATACTACCTCAAACAGTAAGTAGATCTTTGCTGTTACTGTTACGTGAAAAATTCAGCATTAATTATACGAATCTGCTATATCCCTTTTAGCAATTTAAGTTAACTGAAATTAGTGACCTATTGCTGCTCTATCTGGTTAATGATTAACTTCAGTTCTTTACAATTTAAGCTTCGTTTCTGCAGTACAGATCGGGCGATAACTGTGAACTCCAAAGTAATATTTTCATTGTGCCTAATACAATACGTAAGTAGCACAACAATAGTACAATATGCGGTATATAGCACGTGTATTGTTCCTGAAACAATTGTTCCTATTGTTCCTAGCTTCGCGGATAGATGTCACTAATCATTCCGTTCACTGATTCAGTATGTAGTAGAGCCACATAGAGTTTCTGTCAGGGACAATGCGTTCATTGTCATTGGATTAGGGTTTTGCTGGGCACCGTATACCACGTACCTTGCATGTACCGAATGATTTATATTTTCTATATTTTGAAACGAGATCTCATTCATAGACTTTTTCAGGGATACTAACTCTCAACTTTTGTTTAGGGTTATATCAGTCATATTGCAATTTCTTTCAGCCGTGCACTTACTGGAGTAATTTTTATGGTACGGTCGTATTTGTTTTTAATTTATGTCCATAGCTTTAAAATTTTCTAATTTAACACAGACAAATCTTAAAATGTCTATAACTTAATCACTTTAGTAAAGTAAAAGTGAAAAATATAAAGACCGTAATAGTGTAAGAGAATAGTTAGATGTGATATTATTCAAGTACCTTAGTGGTAAAGTGGTTAAATGTATATTAACTCGAACAATTTTGTTTGCATTGCTTGTGGTTTAGGATACAGTGACCCTGTTATTGTAATTGCCTCCTGTTTAATCATCACTGGTGTACCACCTCAAAATTATTTTGCAAACAGAGTGGTTTGTGAAAAAGTTATAATAAAAAAATATTTAAAAACAGATTTTCATTAAATAATTTCTGTGGAGCATCCAACAATATTGTAAAAAACGAAAAAATAACAAAGTATATTGTAACTCAACTTCATTGTACAAATAGCCTACTCCTGATACGTTGTAATCCTTTCTCACTTATATCTAAGCATTGCATTCTGTCTGTTAGAATTGAATAAAAATGTATAGTTACAATGGTGTCTGAAATACGAAGAGGCACTAGTTGCATGTAAATTCGTGTATGTATCATAAGGCACGATAACGTTTCATAAAAAAAGTATTAAAAAAACTAACATATTAAAGGAAACCATAAGAAAGAATTTCATCATTCCTACAAAAACACTTATTCACCTTTTTAATGTGGTTGTCTCGTAATTAAAATTATAGCCTTATACCATAATTTTAATGAAATTAAAACAAAATGTTTTTGCAAACTTCAATTTTGAAAAAGTAGAACTTTATATATAAGGTAAACAAAGAATTTACTGTTTTCTTAGGGTCACGGGTTAAACGAAAGATCACGGAATTAGAGAAGTGTTACGACGGCAGTTATCTTAATGTAATAATTTAAGACATAAAATAAACACTTCCTATGTTGTAATGTTTCATAACTAAAATAGAAAAATTAATTTCCACCTCTAGTTATAATATTGTTAATTAATATACCACGCGCTGAGAAGTGATACAAAATATGCTATTCTCCCTATCCACTTAGAAATAATTAACAACATTATTTAACTATCATAACCAAATTATTTTCCTGTTATATAATTTGCACATTGATTCAGGGTTGAAAGTCGCAAAGTGCATACCTCAAACATAAATTAACTTTTTATTTTCAATACTAGTAACAATAACAACAGCAACAGAACCCACCTACACACGATCCTACATCGTGGCCCTGTGGGGCGGCGGGCAATAGCTGCTAAGTAAATTAGTCAAGGTTGTGTGTACCGCTTGAAATAACGCCGTAACCTACTGTGAGACTGTCGTGCCAATGAGTGGATGGCTCTATGGCTCTACGAAGGATAGCCTTAAGGCACCAGACGCTCCGTCGTTGTATGTAGTCCTAGCGGTGGTACTCGAGGGTCCTGCCGCGCACACCAATGTGGGTACCGGAGTCACCATTCTACTACTGATGAACTGGTATGCCTGGAGAACGCAGTTCAAAATAATTTCATCGAAGAAAAACAGAAAGTTGTTGTATTCTGAAACAGCTACACAACTGGCGGTTGACCGGTAACTTGGTGACATTTTTCTCGAGCTTTCTCAGAACATCGTTTTCCGTGATTGTGTCGGGCTATCACTATAGACCCAACACGACTTGGAAAATGGAGTAATGCAAAGATCTCCGTTGAGAGGTGCACTTTTTACTACAACAATCAACGCGCGACTATAGAAACGTCAGTTGGGAAGTGCTTGTACGTTGACGTTCTTACGCTGTCCTACTCAGCTAAAGCAAAGACGACAATTAAACTAAAAGTGTAAGGAGCTATAAACACGTTGGTTTAAAGTGCTAACAACGTAGCCTTTTCTTTCTCGGCAACTAAGACGACCTATGTCCACTTCTGTCGAAACTGAGGAAGGCACCCGAACCCGGCGTTAACCGTAAACGTTTCGGAACAGGAATCCGACCCGAGAGCTAGAAATAGCTAGGCGCTAAAACATCCAGGTACCGATGGTACAGGAGAAACGTTCAATGCAAAGTACTTAGATAAAATACAGAGTAAATGGTAATCTGAAAGAATACCTGTCGGAAATGAACAGATATCCTTAGACAGAACTCTGTCCTTCCTGAAAGCATAACGTTTACTGAATAGCCGCTAAGAAGACTGGTTTTTGTCTTTATGTGTACGACATTTGACATAGAGTGCACGGTAGAGTATTTAGACAGTCGGTGAGAACTAACCATACAGTCGAGCGACACTCCTGATCCACTCGTTGGGCAAAAACCCTTAGATGCCGAGCCCTTTACAAAGTACAATAACAAGAATAATAAGAATACGACTAATTTCAGTGTTATCAAAACATTCTAAACTGTTTCTAAACTTCCATCATTCCATTTGGAAATAATATCACCCAAAACTTATAAGTAGGATCCCATAAATTATATTAACTGTAGTAATAATTATTATAAATCTTAACTGTTCAATATTTGCGTGACATACATGATCCGTTTTTGTTTTACTGAAATTGTTCAAGGTGTCGGAAAGTTTAATCTTCATAGTAAAAGGACATAATTGCACCTAATATGTTTTAACACACAACTTAAAAGAATGCACCTAAAACTATTATAATGAACGTAAATGTGTATGTATGGATATCTTTAATAATTATTTGATCGACTGTGTTTAAACAACGCATAATCTGTTTCCCACAAAGATGAAAGCAATTGACTGTAAAGCGGTCACTGTAAAATTCTGTGTCGAATGTATTTATCTCTTATCTAATGTAAATTATTTTGAAATTAACACAATTTTTGTTTTGCTGTGGGTACACTTTCATTCCTTACTAAGTAACTGTGGACACATTTTCTTATATCTCTTAAGTTTTATAAATTCAGGGAGAGCATTATTATCTTTATAGTAATACCGCAGCAATCAGATAGGCTATCCCAGTTAGTGACCTAAATCATTATCTTGTGTCTTTGTGTGTGTGTATGTTTATTTAAAAATTGTGAGTGTAAGTATTTAGTTCCTTACTAATTAGCATATGTTCAATCACTTTTCTTTTAACATTGTCAGAGCTTTTCAAATTACTCAGTTACAAATACAGAACAACAGAATTATAATACAAATACAACTACAGAATTACTGAATACAATATAATTTTAAAACATAATTATATATTAATAACTCTGTAAATATGCAGTTTTGTAAATACTTTAATTTATTAAAATTTTTATATTCTCTTCATAACATAACCGGGAAAATTACACAGCTATATTTTACAATTATAAAGATTTACCATGTGCCCGCTTAAACAGAGAAGGTAGGTCTGACAGTTCATTTTATCCATTAAAATTCTTGAGTCAATTGTTTAGCAAAAACGTTCCCTTACGGAAAGCATTCCGTCACTAACGGCATTATATGATGGAAGGATGATTTGTAAAGCCTACAAATTCACGAACACTGTTAAGTGTTAACAAAATTGATATTAAAAATACAATATTATTACAAGTTATAAGCACATTATATTGTTGATTTAATAATACAAATATTTTTATATTTTGCTTTCGATTGTTATGTTTATGTAACCTGTTTCAACGGTTGTGTTGAAAATATTTAGTTTTCCTTGTTACACCATCAAAGAAATCATCTAGGCTTGATTTTTTTAATTTTCTATTTAATTAATGTAGACTAAATAGTGTGTACATTACATTTTAGCACGCAGACTCACTGCATGCGTGGGTATAATTGAGTCAAAATATTCAATATTTTTAAACCGGTATGAAATGTCAAATTTTTAAAAACTACGCCCTCATAATATAAGCAAACACTATTAACTTGTATATAGCAAAATAAAGCTCATCACTAAACGACGGCATTAATTTTAATTAAAAATTTTAAAACAAAAATATTAATGACCCTATAACCTAAGCTATTTTGTGCCCTTTTTGTGTACTTTTCTTGTTTATAATTTTCAACCTTTCAGATGTGTGGGGAAACGTTTCTGGGAATAATGTTTAGTGTATAATGGCTTGTTAAATAATGTTTAGTGTATAATGGCTGGTTAAATAATGTTTAGTGTATAATGGCTGGTTAAATAATGTTTAGTGTATAATGGCTGGTTAAATAATGTTTAGTATATAAAGGTTGGTTAAATAATGTTTAGTGTATAATGGCTGGTAAAATTAAATTTATAAATGCGAACTTCAAAAAAGTGATAGGCCTACAATGTTAAATGATACATCTATCATGTAGCTTTCCCTACTCGTGTCCGACAGGCAGTTCCAGTAGAAGCATTTAATAGTTTATATGTCTATACAATAACACACATTTTACATAACAATAATATACTTACAAAGTTAAATAACTTTTGTCGGAAAACAGCTCTGAATATGTCAGTGATGAATCAGAAAGTGTATATAACAAAAGAAATATATAAACAAATTATTATTAAATTTAGAAATAAGAGGGCTGTAGGGCCGTGGTTGAATGCTTACAATATTGTGATGTTCATTCTAAAAGTTTCGGCAACTCACTGAAGGCATTCTTCAGTAGAAATCGCGTTCAAATTGATGGAAATCCGAATGCACCTCACAGCAGAGAAATAGACAATAAGCTCTCGTGAAAACGAGGTTACTCTTATAACCTGGTTCTCCCAGACGAGGCAATCACATATCTGCTTTATTCTGATAGGCTCGGTAAGGCAGCACACCAAACCGTATTTAGAGACACACTTTCCCCATGTCCGTTTATTGCAATTAGTATGTGAGTATGTTTCACAAATTACACATACACACACGCACACAATTCTTAAATTCTTACAACTTTTAGACTTTTATAAAAAACCACACATAAGTGGTTAGATAAAAATATCTTCATGACTAAAATTACTATGAAAAATGTATAATTTCTACAGGAGAGAAACTGCACGGTTGACAAGTAAATAGAGCACAAACGGCTTTAATAAGTATTACATAAACAGTATTGCAAAAGCCTAAGTATTAATATATTAATTATTCGCATAGTTAATCAAATCGTGTTGTTTGCTATCGAGCGCGATAATACAGTAGAATAATAAATATCGAAATCTTGTCGCATACAGGCACTTTGCGGTAAACGTATATATCGTGACCTATGACATCACAGCATACATTTTTACCTTGCCTATAGTAACTACAAATTTCTTTACACTTACCGTCACACAGCAAACGTAAAATGAAGAAACTAAACGAATTTGCATACTGTCGCGGTTCCACCCAAAGCGGCATTTGAGTGTTTTAACTGTTAATTGAACGAGCCAGCTATCGTTTATGTCATAACTAATTTCTTTCTAGTTTATCGTACATTAAGACACAAACACATCCTCCCACTTGTATGTATTTACAATTTATGCCACAAAGGGACAAGGCGGATAATCTGAAACAACCTCTCTACATTTAACTAACAGTTACGAAAATTACTAAAGTTCGGTCTTTGGGAATTTAATTAATTTTATAATAAAGTATCAGACTTACAAACAGGGTGAAAGTTATATTTATGTAATTTCTAAAGTACTCAATGTACAGCCACTTAAACACAAATAAGAGGAAGCGTGAAACTGCTAAACAACATCCTGTTATTTTTGTCTGTCTGCTTCTGTCTATCTATGTCCACTTTATTTGCCTACACACACACGCCTTGTGTCACTGCTTATACATTGCTAGCTCATTGGTAATTGTGCTAGCTGTAATTGGTAGTGTATATCGGTAATTTGGTAATTTTTAAAGTCAAACGGAAAATAAATTTAGAGGAATGTTACATATTTCACAACTTCTGTTCGTTTCGTAAAGCGCCGTGGTCGTCTTCAAAAGTCAAGCGTCACGTGCATTACTGAAAAATCCTGATAGATAACTCGGCAAAATGATAACTCGGCGACTGTTGACCACTACAATGGTCGGAGTAGATAATCGGTTGTGATAATACTATGTGTTAGGTTTCATGTTGTCGTCTACTTAAAACTGATAATTACTGTACACAAACACTATATATTGAATGCACAATTAATAGGCCTAATTGCTACCCGTACAACACGTATAAACATTCAGAATATTCACGGCTTAATTTGGAATACCAATTATATAATTTAAAGAATTATTAAATTTGTATATTAAAAGAAAATTACTTTAGTAAATTACTAAATGCAGTAGTATACACAATGGAGATAGGGAACCCACATACAGAAAGTCACAAACGTATTGCTATATGGTTACAACCATGTTGAATGCCCTACGAATATTAACTTTTGAATCTTCGAATACTTAAAATTATAAAAAAGGGAAAATGGAAGAGAAGACGAAATATTGCCACTGTTATGTTCTTTTACAGAATAGAAACGGATTATATTTAGATTCTTGTATCTAGGTTTTACGTAAGAATTTACTTAAAGTTTTTAGACAGCAATTTCTTTCTTCTTTCCGAAATATGATAATATGTTATTGTTAGGATCCATAAAATATTTTTCGTTAAAGTTACTTCTACTGTTATTACTGGTTACTATTACTACTAACATCACCACCGCAACTACTACTACTACTATTACCACTACTACTACTACTACTACTACTACTACTACTACTACTACTACTACTACTACTACTACTACTACTACTACTAATACTATACTACTAGTACTACTACTACTACTACTACTACTACTACTACTACTACTAGTTCGAATGCTAATTCTGTAAGCAAATTGTTACTGTGTCCCCATTTTTGTTACTGTTATATCAAAATGTTGTCATTATTACACACACACAATTACACAATTATTCCAGTACATCAATTTAATTGTTATGTTTTATGCATTTAATAGCTTATACTTTTTATTCACTTTAAAATAGATCCTTTCAGGCACGTACCTCAAACGTTTAAAAATTGTAATATCTAATTATATTTAAACAAGCTAGATAAGAAATAAAATATATAGGCTATACATTTTTTGTTGCTTGCTACACTAAAAGTATTAGTGAACAAAACTTACTCCATTATCTGATTTGTGTTTGTTCATGCAATTTGGAAAGTAACGGAACTATGGATACAAAAGTGTTATTCAAAGAGATTGGTAATTAATAGATAACAAGGGACTTTCATTTACGCAAAATATGTTTTAGTAACAAATTCATCAAAACAAATAGGCAACTACTGACTGATGCCATACACTATTGCTCGCACTTTGGAACTACATATTACTTGATACATAAGCTTGAATGCCGCTGATAAGAAAACTACCCTTACGAACGCATGAATAATTAAGTAAGTTGAGCATTAATATTTATATTATAACAACACGCGATACCGATATTAAGTGGTTTCCTAGTACATAGCGGAAGTCAGAAAAACGTAAACCCAAAATAAGCTTATTATACATTGAAAGGAATTAACGGATTTTTGGAAAGTTTTAGTAGACAGTGGGAAAGTAATCGAGAGACCGTGATTTATCAAAAGACGCGTCGCTATGATTTCATTTTCCTTCGTCGCATGTTCTCTGTTCGTTAGTTTTCATGTAAATACTTGTCCGCTCGCTCATGAATGCGTCATATGTTTTTCTAGCCATTGTTGAGTCGGTCTCAAAAATACGTATTATTTCATAGGTAATATTCTTTCCAGACCTGTCACAGTCATATTATTCTAAAAAAATCATTTAAATTATGGTAGTTGCTGTAAAACTGGGTATTATGAACAAGTTTGATATTATGGCGATAATAAACTAAATATTGTTTGAACTTGATAAATGTAATTAAGAAGTAATGTTTTTCTATTAGTAACCACAGTAAGTTAACGAAATTAAATATCTCGTCATTTCACTAAATTATTTTTACTTGAAGGCTACTTTCCTATGTATAAGAAACTATATTTTACATCTGTTAATGTCATTTTCTAACTCCTGAAAAGACAGACAGAATTTTAGTAGCAAGGTCAATTACTCACTATGTATACTGTCGTGACCCTGTTTTCAGACAAGTTTGTAGATGAACGTTTCTAAAACTACCACGTAAGATATTGTCTTATCGTATGATAAAGCAACGTTTCGTAACAGCAGTACGGACAACCCCACACATCTTCTAAAATAATATGTTACCGCGTGTTGTTCATCATGACCTTATACCGTAAAGACTAAATCACTGAGTTGTCCTTTTTTGGATATGTAAGTTTGAATAGAGCTTTTGAGTTCTGGAATATATAAAATGTTTCTTACCTCTTATACCGACAGATAATTCACAAACACCTAAGCAAGTACACACACACACACACACACACACACACACACACACACACACACACACACACACACACACACACACACACACACACACACACACACACACACACACACACACACACACACACACACACACACATTCAGTTATGTACTTAAGTATTGATGTATAAACAGCTGCAACATGTCTGAGCTTAGTAACATAAAAACATTGGTGAGCACACTCGCGCAGTTCGCACCCTCTTGCATTTCGCCTACGTACAATACATACGCATTCCCTGTACTTTAAGAAAATGTAAAATTAGTTCAAGAACATCTTTTACTACAGTAAATCTAAATTATTAATGATTTTTTTAAGGAACCACTTAGTTTTCCAAAGGTTTATTGGTCGACTTACTAGTGATAAAAATTAATTCATATTATCGCTTAAAACTTTACTAGCTATTAAGTGAGGTAATTTCTTATGCAGATTTGCATTTGATGTCATAGTCGATGTGTGTAAAGAATTGCTAATAACGTTTCAGCAAAGATCAATTAACTTAATAAACTTTAAAGTCACAGTATTTAAACATTAATTACATTTCCCACATTTCTGGAACTTCACACAGAATAATTAAAATTAAATAACTTTTTTTTCTGATTCTCCATAAGAATGTTATGGAAAAGGTTATGCCTTTTTTTAATAGTAAATGCGTATTTTAAATATTAAATTAGCAATAGGAAAATAATAAAAAATTGTAATATCAAATAACAACCGTTGAAACTTTTAAGTTAATCTAATTATTAAAATTATGTTCTTGCTCTAAAGACTTACTAAATATATTGTTACATAAAATAATATTTGTTGCAAGGGCAAAGTTAACACTAATTTATACAGAAATTCTTCATCTTTATGGCTGGGCAAAAAACAATCGAATTTAAGTATTGCCACTGTAATACGATGGTAACAACATTTACAACAAAGTTTTCTCAATGGCATACTTTAATCAGTCTTTAAATTATTATCAAATTTTTCTGTTTCATATTTGGACCTCAGTTTTGACTCTATGAAGAGGGTTTGAAAAATAGGTAGAAAAATTTCTGGTTTACTTGTAAGTTTTAAAACTTATCTACAACCAGATACATGGTTATATTCATTATTAATTTTATATTTAGACAATTTACAGATTCCTTTGTCAACTACACTAAAACAAATTTAATAAATCAATCTATTGTTAATATTGATTGTAAATTTTAAGTATCAAGTAAGTATGTAAATACTATTTTAACATTCTGTTTAAGAAGGTTCAACTGAATAAAGACTTTTATTCTGTGTGATTATTAAAAATAAATATATTTTGGTTTAGCGTTTGGGAGAAAAGTTGTCTCATATTAAAATATGTGTTTTCAGTTGACATAGGATAGAAATGTTTATACAGTTACAATTTGTGTTTTACAGTTGATGATCCAGTACCAGAAGAGGTCACTTTTTAAACACATCATTGAAAGGAAAGTGCAAGAAATCATTTTTAAGTCATAGTTAATTATTCAGAAATTATATGTACATATATTGTATATACAAAGATATATACCAGTACGCCTTGAAAATGTTCCGGGATTACGGAACGAAACGTCGGCAATATAAACATCACATACACGGATGTACCCAAAAACCTGCTACAATATATAAAACATTTCACAGATAAACATTCACTGTGAAATCCTTCCAACGAGCGAAGATATATACATATATATAATAATTTATCATTATAATATAAATACCATAAAAGATTCATCACTTACATTATAGTAATGGATAATTCAAAGAATTCAATTTAAGGCAATATTTTGAAATTTGGCCAACTCAAACGTGTATGTAATATGCGCTTGATAAAGGTAATATTAAACAATATAATTCGAGACTTGCTGTTAAATTATAAATCTTCTACAGCTTGGCCGTCATGTTAAAATTATGACACTAGTACAATTAATTTCTTCTGAAAGAACATTAATGTTGTCTAATGTAAAATCAAGATTTCAATCTGCATCGTCGGAGATTCACTCAATAAATACAGTCTCTCATGGTTCAGATTTAAATCCTTGAAACAAACGTAAAGCAATAAATGAATTTTGCAGTATTAATTAGTTACATTAATCTTATATTTAGTTTTATGCGTAATGCAATAATATTTCATTATATAAATGAATATAAAAATTTTAATTTGTATTAATGTTATACTGTACTCTTTACGCATAACATTGTATTGATACTAGTTGTAAAGATAAATTAACGCATGCAATTCTTAAATTTTAGGTAACATTTGTATATAACTACAGATTTTATTATTAACATAATTATTTATCTTACAGATTTACAAACATAAAATACATAAAGTTATGGGTAACCGCTAGGCTACATTAAGTTATGATTAACGTTATAAATAGGACTAAATTTTGATGAGTTTGTTGTATGCTTTAGTGAAATGTTTTACTTCAGGGGCACGTAAAACTGTCTATTTTCTTTTTCCCTATCTCTCTATCTATATTTATTTGTATTTAGTCTATCCAGTTGCATTCTCACTTGTATTCTACAGCCACTTTATTGCTATTATTTTCTTTCTCTATCTTTATGTCTTCTGTTATTCATCCTATTTACCTAACATATCAACTAACTTCAAATGTTATTTTAAAGTCTACATGAAAAATTGTTCAAAATTTTACTACTTTCATAAAACACACATCTGACTTAGGTCAGATACATAAGTCAGGTAATATAGATCTTTTTCTCTGTGGATCACACAGAGAAAGTTAAAACTGCATATCTGTATATATTGTTAAGCAACTAAAGAAGTAGCTCGTTGTGAAGCTGTTAAGTTACAGTACAGAAGAAAGCGTCAAATTTTCCGTTGAACAGATAAATGGGATAAAAGGTATTGTGCCGAGCTCTTGCACGTATGACAAACTCTTCTCACATTCATATTGACTGAAAATATTAATTGCCTACCTAATATGAAACACTGAAGAATCAAAAAATTCGTTCAAACGTTTAATTCGTTTACAAACTCTATAGTACAGTGTGATGTCTAGACCTAATTCTTTTGGCACCGTAAATCAACCAGGTCATCATGCAATCACAAAACGGAAGAAACAAGTGCGGAATAAAGAGATTACTTAGTGTTGACTTCGTTCATTAATAATGTATGCTTGCCTACATTATTGAACAGCGATGAATCGATAACTGACACCGGTCTACACAGACACTGCGAAGAAAAATCGTTATTACAAGGTCAGATATTATTAACGGCAAGCGCTTTGGTAGACGCTGTGACCCTATGTTCCTCTGATTTTAGGATTTAATATGTATTTAATAAACCGACAGCCCCTATTTTTGTAGAGACGATATGAAAAATGTAGTGGCCAATTCATTAAACGTACAGTTTACTATGTGATATTATATCCTCCTTATAAATGTTTCAGAACATTTCGGATTTCGGTACACAGATTTATACTACGGATGTTTACTGAAAATTTATTAATTTCAAAAGTCACGAAACGCTAAGAACCTAAAGTTACAATAATTTTCAGTTAATATAATAATTGTAATATCATAAATACAAAGGGACGGTATGAACTAGATGCCACTCACCAAGTTCTACCATAGACGTACATAACACTTAAAATCTATACTGAAAAAACATTAATTTATTGGAAGTAAATTACTACATTATTAGCGACAACGTGTATGAAATATATTTATTTCTATTTAGTTTTCCTTTCTGTATCTGCCGCTCACCGTCAACACGCACATGTATTCATGTTTGTATATTTATGTTTACACATGTCATTTAATTTCTTCTGCAAATATATTAATTCTCTCCGACAAACATGATAACGGACAGAGTAACGTACGTTGACAAAAAAAAAACGAATTATTATCGTGACAACTACGATATGTCATAACGGTAAGAAAAGATTAAATGAGAATTACAAAATAAACCGAATAAAGTACAGTACACACTCGTGACTTTTTTAGAAATTAGCTAACTTCTTATGCACACATTTTGAAAGAAATTATAAAATGAATTTCTGTAATTTTGTTTTATTAATTCGGATCATACAATATCACAAGACCTAATAACTAGTACATTACCTACATGGTGGTTTTGTGCGTTTTGTGTGTGTATTGTGATTGTGTGTGCGCAAGCCTATGGATATTAATTTTCTATTGTTTAAATTTAACTGAGCGTAATTACTTATTCCTGAAACTGTTGTATTGTTCACAAGTCTTTTGTTATTGTATTGAAGAAAACAACGTAAATTATCAGGTAGGTTTTTATTACCTGTAACTGAATAGTCTTCACACATTCAGAGCATATTGTCTGATGTATGCCCACTGGGCATTGCCCAGCTGTGCAGAAATTACTGAGAATCATGTAACTAACAAATTACGTCACTCTAAATGTGAAATACCGCGTAATACTGTTTCTAAAACAATAATTAAATTCTCTAATTAATTCGTTAATATGAGATGGAGTTGCCCATCGGTAACAGCGAACTTCAAAACTACGTCATTAACAATTAACATGAAACACTTAAAAAAGTACACAAAACATTAACCCGGCCGCACTATGGTACAAGATTTCGTAATGTCAAAATTAATACACATAGAAATAATGAAAATTCAATCATAATCTTACCTTTTGTAAAGTTCAAAGTTTATCATACTAACTCCCTACAATATCGTGTAATTTTATCGTTTCTAGATTAAAAACGAACATCCACGCTGTAATTGGAGCAACGGAACTGAATCACTGATAAGCATTTATTAAACAATTGAGGTTAACATTTTAAATCAACACAATATGTTCGTTTGAATTTTCCAGTGATTTTTTTCGTGAAAACCAACGGGACTGGCACACACAAGTTGTTTTCAGGAGTGGCGCGTCGACAGCACTGTGGTAGGAAGCGAAGCCGCCGCGCAACCTCCGCCAATGGCAACCGAGAGCGTCGCGCGCGCGCTTCCACGCGACTCTACTCGTCAACACTTGGCAAACATCGATCGATACTACACGCCAAACGATTCCATGAAATTAATAAAGTCACATGTTATGATAGATGAATCCTTTCATTCCTCTTCCTGAAACACCAACATAAGTCATATGTTTTATGTTTTAAAATTACTGTGCCAATAATCCTACAAACAGATACATTTACAATTCTTTACTTTAAAGCAGAATTCGTAGTCAGTATCTTTTAATGCTACTAAATGGCTTTACTATAATAAATATAACAGAAACATAAAATTCGAGTTTCCCAACGATCTTTCTGCATGGAACTGATGTTACATGAACTAAGCCTGTAAATCTTAGGTTCACAGTTAGTTCCAACCTCCCAAATACGTGAAAACAAGGTTTATTTCTTAACCTCCTTTGCTTAATCCTATTTTATTTCTTAATTTCTCTTACGGCATCAGTCTTAAGAGTGACTAATTGTTTTTAGATTTCTATTTATATACAGTACCTTTCATAACACATAATTGCACCTCTACATTCCACAACTCTATTCTAAAATTTAACTTCCAACAAGTAAGCCTTCCTCTTAACTTTAACAACTTGCTCATATAACAGGTCTAGAATTACAGAAAACAGTATCATCCGCTATCATTCATTGTTTAACGGATAGAAAATTGCAATTTATCTTTCTTCTATTATTTAACGTAGAACGGAAATTATATTATTCATAAAAACAATTACCAAGTTTAAAACTGTTTAATAGTTTTGATTATTTTTATGGTTATCCCACGTGTTACCGTAATGGTAAAAGACGTTAAGGAATCAAGGAATGTTAACTCACTTTATTTTTAATATGGTTATGAAAGATGGGAAAAGGCATTTTAATTTTTCTTATCCGATGTTGTTATACTGTACTAGAGTTCATCTACAATTATATAGAAGACACTGAATAGTTAGCGTAGCACAATACAACAATAATTATACTTAATACAAACTTTTTATTATATTACCGAGAAGTTAGTAACAGTTTTCAGTAAAAACATATGGCCATATACATCATACGTTTGTAGTAGGCCAATTATTCACAATTTTGTTGTGTTACTAATATACTTTTGAAGTTACGGTTATATTTTAATCTTCACTTTGGTATGGTTATTTGTACACTTAGTCTTTTCTATTCCAGGGGTATTCGTTGAGCCGGACATTATGGAAAAGTAAATGGTATATAAGGTGTGCTGCAGGAACCGGCAGAATCCATTTTGCACGTTGCAGTACGGTGAATGGTCACACGATTGACCAAGGCAACTTTCAATAAAACATCTTCACTAATCAATTTAACAATATATGTTTAATTACCGTATGTTTCATTTAAAAATTTACTATATGCTCAAATTACAAGATGTAAGGAGTGAATATATTTATATATAGTCAGCCAGTTCACCGAGAACACAATTGTTGGTCAAAATGATCGAGACAGCCACTGAGGAATTACTATAGGTAAACTAGCTAAACTTTTGGGTAAAAGAAACGAGTGTGCCGCAGCCTGACCTCCCGGACAACCAAAACAAAGTAACAAATATGAATTTTGTAGAAGAAAAATTAGTTCAATTAAGTATAATAACTGAAATAGATGTAACGTTTAATGCAGTTTAATTATAAATGTATGGCTGCCATGAAATTCATGTAACCTATATAGCGTTATCGTCAAAAATTATTTTTTCTGTCTTTACTTTAACCGACATTAATTTATCATTAGTCCTTATTAAAAAATGTATTATAAACACAATCACGTAAAATTCCAGTAAATCTACATACGGAAATTCTCTTTGAGATATGCGAATCTAACACATAATAATGTTAAATTAAGGATGGCTTAGATAACGATATTCTCATACGAGTGACAAAATGTGTTATGTCTGCTACGATTTATATTTCACGTCGCATC
Organism: Magicicada septendecula; assembly: GCA_034769895.1. Taxonomy (NCBI): domain Eukaryota; kingdom Metazoa; phylum Arthropoda; class Insecta; order Hemiptera; family Cicadidae; genus Magicicada; species Magicicada septendecula. The sequence continues at coordinate 241,367,580 of CM068368.1, forward strand.
ACAAATAATGAAAGTTATAGAATAACTGTCATATATTTTACTTTCAGCCACTATAAGTTATGTAGTTTCAAAATACCATATTTTGAATTAATTTAATGTTATTTAACTTTATACGTGTTTCAAATAAACGTATTGAACACAACATTTTACTGGAGTTAAAGAAACGAATTATTAAGTTTTCTTTAAATCAAACTTTTTTATTGATTTTATGTGTTGACAAGTTTTCGACGCTCCTCCTTAAAATATTTTCAAGTCCCATGGGCTTGTCAAGTTGAGATCCGGTGCTGTACTATAGACAATAATTAACTCTATTTATTCTCACAATATTAGTACTTATGCTATTACAAAATAATACCACACTATTGTAGGCTATAGCATATACCATACCATGCCATACCACTGTCATTGATAGCTACAATATTTTTAAAGTTCGTAGTCTATAATTTACATAGAGTAGGCCTGCACATATTACGAAGCAGTTCGATGCTCATAATTTATTAATTGTAAGAGGTAGACTATAGCCATTTAATATATGTAAGTTGCATACAGAATACAAATATTATAGACAAATCCATAAAATATGTTCACAAAATGTTGGTATTATTAACCTCTTAGCCGTGGTTTAAGATAATTTAAGCTCAAATATCGAATAATACTGTAACCGTTATTTTGAAGTATAGATTCTGATTAACAAACATTGTTTGTCGTCAGATTTTAAATGCTCCCCATAAGAGTTTCCTCATGACACAATATCAATATGTGTAGAAAGTCCTATGTAAAAATTTTTCCGTAATGAAGTAAGCCTAGTTGTTAAAACGTCACCATTGTGGTTTTACTGGTTAAAAGGCGAGTTTAGTGTATCTCAAATTGTGTGCAGTATCACGAGGTAACCAACACGATTACCATTACCTTTTCCTACAACCTGTAATAAGCTTTCACCTGTATTATGTCACTACTGTTAAAATATTTTGCAGCTTACCTGAGTAACAAATACGCTTTTCACAGACGGTTAGCAACAATCGGTTCTTAGTTTTCTATTTTATATACGTACATCTATTATTAAAGCGTCAAAGAACTTTTCAATCGATCGGAGTAAAAGTAGACACTTGCAGGTTTTGTATATCAAAGTTCAACAACATTATTTCGCTTTGGTATTTTTGGAAATAGTTGCAGTTGCAGACATTTATATTAAAAGGCGGCTCCCGCCTCTTCCTAGTAACGACGTTGTTATCTTCCAATTTATGTTGCTCTTAATTTTTTGGAGCTCTGGGAACTTACATTTATCCAAAAATAAAACTAAACGAACTTTTTCATCTTCGTATGCTTGTTTGTATTCATAGCTGTATAAATAATAATTAATACCTTACAGTGTTTCATAGTATTATAATTAATAACAGAGTATTAATAATTGTTAATAATTAATAGCATAGTACTAGGCAACAATATTGTAATTCAAATTACAATTCTAATAATTCAATTATTGTAATTCATGGAGAATACAGTAAACAACCTGTTAAAAATAATAGTAGCATTCTTAACACATATGATAAATATATATACAAATGAGATAAAAATCTTCCAGACTCTAAGGCTTGCAACAATAAATTTTTATATTTGAATAATTTAACTTTAATTCTGTATACCGTCAGAATATGTCACTGTAGCTTTTGGATGTTGTGAAGTTACTGACTGCAAAGTTTTGCCTTGGGGAGAAACAGTTGAAATGCAATTATTCGCAAATATGCAGTGGTATCTGAACTGGCAGTGAAGGCAATAACTACTTGCATAATATTTAATTTATTGCATGTAGTTTACGTCTTACATGTATGCAACACAGCAACAGCAAAAAATATTAATAACGATAATTAATTACGTTGTTCCTCTTTGTACCGTGGTTACTCATATGTTGGACAGGGTAGGTTGCCTTATGTGAGCCGTTAACATACAAGACAGGTAGAATGACCAGTGTTATGATTTAACCGCACTCATTACTACAGTATGTCATTCCAGGTCTCATTTACACAGGAGTCGATGTGGACACTAAAAAATCGCAACTGGATAGTAGCTACAAATTAGGAGCTACTGCTATTACTATTATCTTTTAACTTTGTACATACAACAGAAAAGATTATTTAAACTTTTACAGGACAGATAAACATTTTCTTGTACTTTTCCATGAGAAAATTGATAGTGGAAAGAAACTTAGACCGCAGCGTTAGATAGCACTAACTTTGAAGTATTTATATTTAAAAGCATTCATTTAACTCTCTGCGTGTCAACTCGTACCGGTTTTAAAACTATTGCACGGTAAAGCAATGCATACACGATTTCAGTATTTTAAAATTCTTTTTAAAATAAAAATAGCGTATTTCACAGTCACTACTCAAACAGAAATCACATTTTAATATTCTCGTGTTTACACATTTATTAAATTTTTAAATTGATATATTTTTATGCGACAGAGGTTACATATTCTATAAATTAGTCAATGTAATCACTTCACTGGTTTAAAACTTTCGTAATACACGTAACACTTGAACTTTGTCAATTAATAAAATATAAATTCATCTCAATTTATGTCATCTTAAGCAATATAATAAGTACTATTAAACTTAGAGCGCTGGTCACAGTTCTAATTTCCGTTTACTACAGCGAAGGTAATCGATAATGATTTAAATCTTAAGGTCTTAGTGACTGAAATGTCGATATCATTAGCTACGGAAATTAAAGAGGGCGTTACATCTGCAGTAACTTGGCCACGTTCCAAATAAATGTGCATTTGTCATATTTGTTAGCGTTAAAATATGGATGTCTTCTCTAAGATTATGTTGAGTAAACACACACACACACACACACACACACACACACACACACACACACATGCCAAATACGCTGGTAAATGTTATTTATGTTTTAAAGCAATTTGTATAAAATCAAAATAAACTGTGATTCATCCTGATAGCCCACATATTTAAAACTCTTAAAATTTCTGATTCATATTGAAAACGCCACTAAATAAATTAGTTATAACAAATAGGAGAACATCGCAGTTAATCTGTATCCAATGTGTTAAGGAACACGAATAACAAATAGAAAGACCAAAGGAGGATGGTACGTGGTACATCAGAATCAATATTAGTATATAAATATCCCAACTATTTGAAATATGAGGAAAGATTAAAAAAGGGAAGATAGTATCTTTAGTTCAAATCTAATTTGCCCGCTAGTCAAAGCCTCCTTTCGAGAACGCTTTGCATATTTCTTTGGTGCATATGGCCTAGGTATCCCTAGACTGAAAGAGCGTAGGTAATAATCAGGAACAAATACAATTTGACGATCGGCTTAACCTGCTAACCGGTCGTGGCGTTGTTTGGCGAGTATCGGAAACAGTAAGCTCAGACGAGTAGACGCTCGCTTGGTGACGCTCGCATGTGTACGCCAAGTGAGCCGACGGTCAAGGTTGGCACCGAAGTACTTTAGTTCGTTAGAGCAGGGTAAATACACCCTGCCGAATCTCACTGGACGTCGCGGTTCCTTCCGGCTCTTGGAGAATAGCACCGCAAAACGTTTGGTTTTGTTGACGACAACTTTCCAGATGTCGGTCCAGTCCACAGAAACATTGAGTTGGCGCTCATGTCGTATGATCGTCCCGGTAGCGCTACGGTCAAAGGCATACAACGCCATATTGTCAGCAAACAGAGCTATCTAGTCTCCAGACTCCTTGGGTACGTCGTTGGCGTAGGCGGAGGATAGGAGAGGCCCAAGTACGCTTTCTCGAAGTATCCCGGCTGTAATGTGTTGAGAAGCGGACTCGGTGTACGCTTCTTGGACGATAGTGTGCGGCTACTTCCACGTAAAATTATACGTACGAGCGGCAAGGCCCCAAGACAACGCTTTCATAACCGGCTTTGGCAGATACCGTATACGTTCAGGTGATTCCTGGAAACGGCCTCGTCTCATATTAAAAGCATATCTTTGTAACGGCCTACAATAGCGCAAAAAATTTCATTTTCGAGTGGATCACATGACAGGAGCTTCAGCTGGGAACTCGGGTCATAGAAATGAGTGGCTCATCTCCCACGCATAATCCACGAACTCTGCTTGATCTCATTCTGCTGTATGTTGCAGTAGCCGTGCTTAGGTAATTATGTAGCTACTTTTTGCAACCGAGCAAAGTACCGTTCAGTCGAGATAACGTTCAATTGAGGACTGGACCGACAACTGGAAAGTTGCCATCAACGAAACAAAAGCTCTGCGGTGCTGTTCCCTAAGTGCCGGAAGGAACCGCGAGGCCGAATGAGATTCGTCTCTCCAAACAAGATACTATGACCTTAGGCATCGCATGTTCCGCTACGGCAGACAGACTCCTTTGTTAGACCCAGACGGCAGTTTCTCTTGTTTTCATCGCTGCGAGTGTTGATGGCGCCGATGTATACTTTCCCGTAAGAACGCGGCACTCTGTACGCCCCGCACAAGCCAAGCGGATCCCTGGTTCCTTCGCCGATCTATGACACCTTTGGATCTTCTGTGCCGGCAGAAAATCAGTACGTACCCCACATCGCTCGAGAAGCTTAATAATACTCTCCGGCACACTCCTGACGTAGGGCAAGAACGCCGTTCCGACCATCTGATATTCATATCAGGCATCAAGTTGTTCAGATCTGTACGGCTGGAGGGGGCTCTTCTCACCTCCGTAGAAAATTAACCGTTTCATTGTAATGTTCAAGCTCCTCGTCAAGGTACTGGAACTCATACGTACGCAAAGCCCTGTCAACCAGAAGGCCTGCTTTATGAAGGCCTGCTTCTACCTGCAATGGTAATTAAAGTAATGATGAGAAAACCAACACACCAAGAACGCCACTTTGCAAACTGCTTCCTTTTCTATGGTGAATTGGATTATTTGGTGAACGTTGTTCAGGTGATCAAGGAAAACGTTGAAGCTCCTCTTCTCTGTGTATCCAAACAACGAAAGTGTCGTTCACATACCGGATCAAATACTTCGGTTTAAACGCTGTAGGCTTTAGCGCAAACTCTTCAAATTTGTCCATGTAAAAACTGTCAGCCAGGAGGGTCAGAGTACTCTCAACATAACAACTACGTATTATGCGTTTAAAAAGCTGGCACAGAATTCATTTTTGTTACTGGTATTTCGTTTATAAAGTATAAACATTATAAATTAAGCTAAAACAGAATTTCTATTTACGTCGTATGATTTGTATCACCTTTAAATTCTGTAGAAGTTATAAGAGTGCAGTGGCTTAAATAATTTTACGTTTGCTAAATTGTAGATATTTAAAATACACGTCTGTCATTTGGGGTTTAGGATACATAACTATTATTCATGATCATGACTTAGAACATGTAACGTAATGTATGGAGCGTACCATTAAGAGACGTGCATAAAATTACAAGGAAAATTGGGTTGCTGTGAATTTTTAATAGCTTGTGCAATTTGAATTCAATTGAACAGCCATGTCATTGCAGACTACAGTATATGACATGATCTACATTGTGTTCACAAATAGAATCTAAATACTATAAACATTTACACTTTGGATATTGATGCACTCATAATAACACAAATTGTTTATATACTTAGAAATTTTTTTTTAGTTAACCTTTAGTTTTCCAACATCCCATATGCAAAACGTTTCGGAACAAAAATATAGCGTAAACAATATTTTATAAAAGATTTCCAGCATGTTTAGAACGCAAGTGTTTTTCAACATAAAAAGGTTATTGCTATAAAAAGTTTATTGTGCTATGATCCTCGTGTGCTTCGATACTGTAACCGTCGTGTGCTACTTTGTTTGTACTGATAAGCGTCTAAACTCGTGACACGTAGCAAAGTCACGCACTTGCTTGTTTGAGAAATTTCTAGATAATTCAATTCAGGCCAGTCTTATAACGACACTTTAACCGAAAATAATTGACCGTTGAAAGCAACTGTAATTAATCGACCTCTTAGTGTTTGTTGGACTTTGGGAAAAGAAAATTTACAGGTAACAGTCCTGTTTGTTTCAAACTGTTCAAAAAATATTAATACTGAGTGGGCAGTATTGGTTTGAACTAGTGGCAGTATCTCTGTGAAGTGTAAAGTTGATGCTGGTAAATCGGAGCCACTACTCAGAGGATTAATAAAAATATTCCTCATCTATGGGTTTGGTATACTTAGTGAAACAAATGTTACAATCTATAGCTATGTAAATTAAATGAACTTACATGTATTAGGAAAATGTAGTTACCCTTTAGGATAAGATGAATCCCCCCAAAGACCGGAACTTGAAAATTTATACATGAATGTTAAGCCTGTGTGCGAGCGCGCGGGCGCGTTCACGCCCGTTTTTAAGGCCAGGTGTGTGGCGTGGTTTTCAGAAATTAGTTAAAATAATTACGATATAAACTAATTTTTATGTTTTAAAATATGGGAATCATGGACTAATGGCTCCAACATTAAAAAAGTGTGTCAACATCCACTTCCACGAAGGTGACAGTAAATAATACAAAAAAATATTCTGGTTTAATGTCTAACCGAACCTATCCTTTCCTTTAATGTGTGGACGGTTTTAAAAGCATAAGAGTAGCAAACAGTCTGCATAGTAGTATATCCGTGGCTTTAAACTAGTGGCAGTACCTCTGTGAAGCATTCAATCTAATGCTGGTAAATCGGAACCACTACTCAGAGGAATAATAAATATTCCTCTACTGCTGTACTCAAAGGGTTTTCTATACAAATGTTACAATGAAGGCCTTATAGCCATATAAGTTATTTGAGTCTACATGTGTTAATAAACAATTCCATTTCCTATACTTGAGGGAAAAATTTATTACGAATTAGTTAATATTCAGCAAAGTAACATCAACGTATTAGTCACTAGGTGAATTATATTGTCCCAATTTTGCAAAATGGCAGGTTACCACATACTTTTATATCGGTACTTCCGTATTAATACTATCAGTACTTATTATACAAAAGAAATATTAATTTTTCTATTGTTAATATTAGTAGAAGTAGTGGTGGTTGTAGTAGTAGTAGTAGTAGTAGTAGTAGTAGTAGTAGTAGTAACAGTCGCGGCACTTGACGTAAACGCGGATCGGTGAAACTCCTTCTTAGAATCACTGGAAGTCGACCGTGCCAAGATTTGGAGGGCGGCAGGTAGAAATAACCGCGAAAAGAGGATTCACTCTTCACCGAATACTCCGAACTGCATTATGTACTCCGCGGAAACCAAGGTCGAGGTTTCCGCTGAATGGACCGAGGAACAGTTCACCATTCATAGATACGTTTCTGACCCGGTACACGCAGCCGTCGTTAGCCACTTCCTCTCAGGATAATGGAACCCTCCAGCGCACCCTACCCCCCAATTTCTCTCTACTGAGGTGGCCTGGTATCATCGGCAAAAGAAGAGAAAATCATCCGGCCACGATCACAAAGGTACGACAGAATTGCTGCATCTCCCAACTCCGGCAGTCGACTTTGTTCAAGGACTGTTAAATCCTGCCTCCGTCTTTAGTACTTTTCCCTCCTACTGAGAGAACTACGGAAGACGGCTGATTCCGAAATCATGATTACCATGATTCCGAAATTCCAGAATTCTCTACTGAGGTGGCCTGGTATCATCGGCAAAAGAAGAGAAAATCATCCGGCCACGATCACAAAGGTACGACAGAATTGCTGCATCTCCCAACTCCGGCAGTCGACTTTGTTCAAGGACTGTTAAATCCTGCCTCCGTCTTTAGTACTTTTCCCTCCTACTGAGAGAACTACGGAAGACGGCTGATTCCGAAATCATGATTACCATGATTCCGAAATTCCAGAAGCCCCCATGCTTCATACCGCTCTTACTAGCAATCTATGTCGTCTTCTGCTATGTAGATCCGAAAGGGACAATTTGCGTTTCGTCAAGGGCACTCAAATTCGTTTCAGCTAGTGAAGATAATTACACACTAACAGAAGGTCCACTTAACATTTACATCCACAGGCGCATTCCTTCTGGACGTGACAATGCCTTCGACAGAGTCTAGAACGAAGTATAAACACTTCACACCCAATTCCCTTTATCCATAGTGCAACTCGAAAAATTCTTAATTGACCGACCACACCTTCGGGATGAACGTCGATAGAACGTATTCCCGGGTTCCGTCAGCGCCGATATGTCCTGTGTACCTTGTGTAGGCCTACACAAACGTTATGCACTTCATCCTGGGCCACGCTGTCCCTCTTCGCCGTTGATGCGATGTCTCTTTATAGCACTCTGTCTCCGCAACAAGCGAACATAATGTTGCAGCTTTATAGCTGTCGCGCCTCACGTCCACGCCAGTGCGACTCTTAGCTCTTGCTTGGCAAATTTTTGACAGAGCTACAGTGATCCACCACCGGCGTGATGGCAGGCCGGACTAATAAACAAAATCTTTCCGTTCCTGCTTTATCGTGCAAAGAGTATCCGCATTCTAATTGCGTGTCCTAGGAACAAATGATCGCTGGTCCGGAGGAAACTGGCGTTGATCGTGCTGCGACCCGGACACTGCAAACACACCACGGAGCAAGACGTCCAAAGCAAAGTTCTATGTGCAGCAGCAGCAGCAGCAGCAGCAGCAGAAGGAGTAGTAGTAGTAGTAGTAGTGGTGGTAGTAGTAGTAGTAGTAGTAGTAGTAGTAGTAGTAGTAGTAGTAGTAGTAGTAGTAGTAGTAGTAGTAGTAGTAGTAGTACTAGTATAAACAGTTTTACTACTGCACTAGTATTATAAAAACTCTTCATATTATAACAAATCTCTTGGAGGACTGGTGGATCTCCAGTCAAGTCACCCACATGTCTTGATAAACAATCAAAATACAATCAAAGGTGCCTTTATAAAGATAAAATCGGATATGCGTCAATAGCTGGTTTCCAACCACATGACAAACTTACAATACAATTACTTACTACTTTCGCTAGTCTGTAGAAGTACGAAATTACTGAAATAATTAGTTATCATTATTTCTGTTAATAAAATTTTTATCCAAACGTGGAATGCATTGCAAGTTGATTTGGTACTTTGCATAAAACATAATTTAAAGGAAAAAAAATACCGTGATACGTCTGGCCTAATAGGCCTATACGATATTCTTGATAAATTATACGACAAGGTGACAAATTGCACGCCCCACTATTAAGGAGGTTCATCGTATCACTGATGTAATTGAGCGGTCACTAAAAAATAAAGAAAATATGTAGACCTATATCTTTGGGTGTGGCCCAAGCTTTTGATAAAGTGGGTACGAGGGTCTGATATATAAGATGAAAAGAACCTATCTTTGCAGGTGAGTTAAATCCTCAGATCGTATATCTCAAAACGATAGTTCAGAGAAAAGTGCGTTTATGATTATTCTGAATTAAAATTATTCCAGCTGGGTACCCCAAGGGCGTGTTCTTGAACCTATTCTATATTCTATACTTGCTGTACACAGGAAATACTCCGGAATGTGATGCGCTGACAACAGCTATATTTGCTGATGGCACTAGATTATCTATCGGTAAAATTGTAGAACGAATCAGCAACAAACAATCTAGAGTTATCGGATAACAATGTCACTAGATGGACCAAAAAAATAGCGTATTTAACTGAATGATACTCATGTCAGCATCACCAGCAGTAAAATAGAGCACTTACCTAATTAACTAATCATCCAATAATTCCACAATGCAACTTCGGCACAGTATTTGGTATAACTGTAGATATGAGCTTAGGTGGTAAAAAAATGTCAAAAAAATCTTGAATAACTTGGAATAAAATTCAGGTAAATGCAATGGATATTTGGAGGACACTCTGAACGGTCACTGTATAATAACCTCTTATTACACAAACAAGTCTAGAAACCGGTGTTGGTTTATGGTATGCAAATGTGGGGCTGCAAAAAGAAATTAAAGATCAAAATAATTCAAAGTCTTTAAAATAAATTGCTTTGCAGTATTATTGATGCACCGTTTTATGTAAGGAATTATGATATCCATCAAGACCTGAAAATACCTAGCCTATAGTTACTGACGAGATCAAACGGTTTGCTGATGGAAAATGATTTTGTAAACATCAAATTAATGTAGTACTACAACTTTTTGATAATGCTGGACTTGTTCGGCAACTGCAAAGACAGAATCATGAGGACTACACCAATGGGAGTTGTTACCATGAAATTGCTTGACTGTTTATAACGTGTTTGTTAGAAAGCACGTTAACAAGTTTTGCTATGATCCCACATACGTATTATATATCTGCTGCTGCTGTCCAGAAGCTAAATTACGTTTTTGTGCACATAATTTATTCACTGTTAAGACCGTTGTAGTTGCTAAACACAGGAAACTTTCTTAATTGCTGAATGTTGTAATTTAACGGTTCAAAATTTTAGTGAAGTTTAACGAGAGTTTAGTTGTAATTGTAAAAATCATAAAAAGTACCGAGTAGTATTGTAATAACATTAGCTACTATGCTTATACTACGAGTTAGAAATTAAAGTTATTCAATATGTATTTAATTTCTTAATACCGGTGACTATATTGTTACGTAGGTAATCAAGTAATGAGGAACAAGTAAATGATTGTACATACCCACCGTTCAACAAACATTAATAGTGTAAGAGTTCTTCTACACTAATATATTACTTCACGGCCAGTGACCTCCACAATATTTGTGACGGAGCGTGTCTATTATTAAGTTTCGTAGTCAACAGTAGCTCTACATGTAACAATATTGCCCGTAACTCTCTCCCTAAGAACGATGACAGTCGGCATCAAAGCAATTGTTGACGTGGTAATTAATTTGTTATCTCACGTACGTACGTTGTTGCCATGTTTCTGCAATCAATGTGTCGGTTCCATTAAAAGCAATAAGCTTCGGTTGAAGAATACTAACAGTGGCAGTGCAACGGCAACGTGGACACGAAAAAATAATGTTATCTAATTAACGGTGCAATCCGATTGTTGCACAAAGACGCTTCAGAAATAACATGTGGTTCGGAATTAATAACACATTATTATATCAAAGTTCTCTGAATGTTAATCGTCTGGCTCTTTACGAGTTTTACTGATAGCGATCTATAAAATTTCGTATCTTGGTAATTTGTGTCTCTTTTGTAAAGACACAACAGATTAATACATAATATTTTTGAATATTATGGGATATGGCTATGTCACAGTGACACGTTTTTTATTTTATTATAAATGGCAACATATATTAAGCAACACACACACTACAAAATTCTTAAAGACGAAGGTAGCGTTACTACACACACATATTACATTAGTAAAGGTGGGTTACATAATTCTGAAAAATCAACAGTTATCTTAAAGAGTATGCAAAATGCTGCTGTGCATCTGAATTGCTCCATAAATTACCAACTAAGTCTGTAACAATAGGAAAGCAAATTTTCTGGTTACAAGATAAACTACTTGAGCAAAGATGAGGGAAATATTAGTTGTAATTTGCATGACAAAACATATAATTCCAAATTGAGCTGCCCCAGTCACTCAATGGGCTTTGTAATATTGAAGCAATTTCATTAAAGAACACTTGGAATTCTAGCTGGGTGTGCAATTTATCATGTAATTTTTATGAGAAGCGTTTCTATCAGTAGTATGGATTAAACCTACACCTGTAACACCTAAGGCGTGATATTCTTAGGGTACAGGCAAAACCGAAAAAATACAGAAAAATTGATACGCTTTTAAAATAATACTCGCTTTTTTGTGCAAATAAAAAACTATGTAAGAGGGTATGACCAATGAGGATTATTATACAAGTCTCACAATGTATACAACCTATGTAAGAGGGTATGACCCATGAAGATTATTATACAAGTCTCAAAATGTATACAACTCGCGTTTCTCTTTAAACGTTAAATTTTTCCATTTTTTGCCGTCGAAACCGATTTGTGGTTTTTCTTCTTTTCTGGTCCCACATTACATTTTCAGTGTTTTTGGTACACTGTTTGTGTATACCATGCATATATTTCCAAAACTGTCCGTAAAACTGTGTCTTTTCTGTTTAATGCCAACACTGTTACGTAAAAGTGTAGGTAAGCTTTCCGTGCTCAAGGTTATATTCGTTAGTTTAGGTTTCATTACTATTGAATTGCCATAAAGTAAATTCATTATTAGCATTTAAATGTATGTTTAGCATGTTTATAAATGAAGGAGAAAACGTTGGAATGTCACAACGATGATTAGTTCTATTTGTTTCCGGTTGCGTTGGTTTTAGGCGTGTTGAGATTACCATCTCTTACAATCATTGTAGACTACTTATTTTATTTTACTCTATTTATTTATTAAACGTTATTTTCTGCAAACTATGAGTTTTGTTTTTTAAACAGTACTATAAAAAACCAAAACATTCTAGTCTAACCTCACGCATTAATATATTACGTCTTTTCGCATTATATTAACAGTACTATCATTTACATTTGGTACAATTCTTTTTATTCATTTCATGAAATATTGACATATTATATGAAATATTTAATATTTATACTACCTCGTACTCAAGATATCTAAAATTTAGTGAGGACACAGTTATTGGAAAGTATCGAAATACCTTTACGAACCACTTTTGAAAAATCAAAATGTATTTAAAGTATCATGCTGCTAAATTTTTTCAAACTTCAAGTCAAAATATTTAAAATACAAAAATACTGAGAGTTTTAAGAGGGCCGTAACAACATTAAGCTACAGTTCATGAGTCGGAACATGTAGAAACAGGCCGACAACGTGTAGAAAGTGATCAGGCGACCTGGTATTAGCTAGGCGACATGTATTGATATCACCACTGTTTATTTGGTATCACAAGTGTCACTTACGTAATGGAAGTAAACAAACAAAGTAACCAAGAATTCAATACTTGAGATTCAGACTGCTTTAAATCAGCGTAAGTGAGCAGGCTATTTTCATGAAGCCATGATTTCAGTTACGAATGACGAAGCGGGGTGAGAGCGTGTGACCTTTCTATACGGGACTGTATGTATATATATTGACCAGCAAAAATGCCAGCAAACCAGTTGTTCTTCAGAAGTTAAAGAGAAAAATGATTTTCACATTATTCTTTCATGTTCCAGACCATAATGATACTAGTAACTCTCTGAGGTACTTATCTAAGTCAATTTTTTTCTGAACTACATTCACTTTATTAAACTTGTGACACTTGTGTTCAACATAAGCTACGAAGCGTGGTATCGTTCTTGTTGTAAGGCGTGGTGCTAACGTAAGAATACACACGCGAGTAGGTTAAATTAAAAACTGTTTGTGTTTGTGCGTGTGTCTTTTAAAGTACCATTTTTGCACCACTCAACGGTTTTTAGACCACTGCATTAATTGAACGCGCGAAGCAATGTCTCACATTTAACTATAATTATTTGGTGGTTATTTGTCTATCTGTTTATTTATGTCACATTGTTTGGCGAATATTTCAAGATAACTTTAAAATGTTACGACAACAGATGCCAAAAATGTATCAGAAGAATGTAATAATGTTCTGAATCACCCTAACGTGACTTTTAACTCGAATCCGAGCGTACTGTTTACTTTAAACATTTCTTACCTTTATTGGCACGAAAAGCTAAAAATGTAATTAAAAAGTTTTAAAAAATAGATAAAGTTAGTGATCAAATTATGAGGTATTTTATTCAAAATACAAACTCAATATCTTTATTAATTTCACAACATAAACATCTTTTAAGACCTTTTGCAATTTTTTTTGGATAGCCTTCATAAAATTTGAAGCTTTGTTTGGAAAAAACAGTTTAATATTGTGTTTTGTGTAGTAGATTAGCAGATAGATACTTCTGATATGTTACATAACTGTGACTGAAAACATTATTAGATATAGGCCTGATATATCCACGGAAATATCGTATTTTTCCATACAGTAAGACTAAATTACTTGCTGCTTAAGCAATATGGGTATAAATTTAATTAACAAACAAATGCACTTGTCAGGTTTTTACTGTTCAGTTACTGTTCAGTGACTGTACCGTTATATTCATAATAATACAAAAAATAATGATAGCCTGATTTGTAATTTTATTCTTCGTTAATTACTTTCTAATATACAGCAAGTTGAGACGGCATGCTTTTTAGATAGAGAATTACGATATCTCAAACAGTAATATGATACGACTTCATTTATTTAGCCTCCTATTGGTGTTTTTTCAAAATTTTTGCCGTTTAATCATCAAAACAGACGTCATATGTTTACTTTTCTAACGTAAGTAACAGTAATGTATTCTACTCCCGTCAAATCATATTGTCGCGTTCCTCTCGGTAGTGCAGAAATGTGGCCATGATAAGATACAAGTCACCGAGTATTAATTTACTTTTATAATAATAAAAGTATTTTGTTTAAAATTTCTTTTTATGGCAATTTTAAGTATGAGTCATACATATTCACCCCCCCATAAATAACATATTTAACATTTTTATTATGAATAATGTATATTACTTTCTTCAAATACAGTAAAAGTTTTTTACATTGAAAATGATTTCAGTAGTCTTTTGTAAAGGAGGTTATTAGTTGTACATATAGTTTCTAATGTTGATACAATTCCTCTATGTTTTAACTAAAATCTAAAGTAGGCCTACAATGGCTACTTAGTCAAAGGATAGTGCCCGTAATAGTACATATATTCAGGGGGGTATCATAACACTAATAAAACTAATTTTAATTAGTGTAGTGCTAAGAACGCTAACGAAAATTAGTGTTATGAATTTAATAACGAACGCTTTTACAAAATCTTGTAAACCACCATAAAATTAGGTAAAGGAATTTGAGGCAAACTTTTAAAGAGTCATTAATATCACTGTTTTTCAACAGTTAATTTTTCAAGTTGGCTAACGTTAAAAGGGTGGCCTGTTCTGAATTATCTATGTATATCTCAAACAAGTGCGTGCGTGACATTGCCAAGTGTCACGAGTTTAGACGCTTATCAGTACCAAAACAAGTCGCTCAGTGCGGTGACAAAGACAAAGTTCAAAGAGTCAAATCAGAAATTATATTTTTAGAGCAGGGCGTTGAAAAAACTGTTAAATTCTACGATACACTCTTTAAAAATGTATTATTTACACTTAAAAATTAGTATTTTTACAATATCGTTTGCTTTGAAAAAATTCGTCCAAGTTGACAAACAAAACTTTAGACTATATTACCAATATTACATAACAAAATATAAAATAACATTCCTTAATAAGAGATTAAAGTTTTATACAATTGAATTTATTCTTTAAAAAGTGTAAAAAATTTTTTTTCTAGCTCACACAATTTTCTTGTTCATAAACTTGACGATCCACAGATTATACCTAACAAATATATCAAACCTTGTATACAATTAGTTACAACAAAAATTTGGTGAAAACATTATGACTGTTAATCGAAAACTGGTTTCCTTATTACAGTACAAAATTTCATGTCACTCCACTACTCTCTCGGAGAAATCCTAATAAGTACTCCCTATCTTTTATCGTTTCACGGGACTTAAACGGGAAGTATTTTACTTCATTCTACTTATTATTTTACTAACAAGGGAAGTATATTAATGTTAACAACGGGAAAAACTCTTGCTATGCGTAATTACGTTCTAGCTGATTTATGTAATATAAGGCTAAGTGATTTTCAATTACTGTATGCCAGTAGTATCATCACAAAGCCATTAACAAATAGTTTTTTCTATATAAAGAGAACATATTTAGAAGCTAGAGTTTGCAGTTTATTGAAACAAACTAGTTTTTAGTTTACTACAAGTAAATAGTTTACTTTTTATAAAAAAATCAGTTTTAAAAGAGACAAACGATAAACCGTTAAACAGCAAATTATATTTCTGTGGTAATACTTTGATCTACTTATTTTATTTTTTGATACATTTTTGTTCTGCTATAAGTAAACAAATTTATAATAGCTGTTCTATAAATATACCACATATTACGAAAACATTTGTTACTTGTGTATATAATTTAATAAAGTACATGTATATTAAAAATTTTAATACCCGTTCTTGCAAGAATCTTACAAATCATTTGATGATCTCAGCATTATCTCCTTAATTAAAGTACAAAAACTGAAATGGCTAGATTATATCCTGAGATTGGAAAACAGCAAACAGTTTAAAGTCTGTCCAAGAGTTTTCCTGTAGAGTGTGACCTATAGGACGGCTTAGGAGTCGGTAGAGAGACAGTGTCCTCAGTGATCTCAAGCAGCTGATGCTGAACATCTCCCCTGCTCAAGACTGACGTGGATGGTCGACAGTGGTTGACAAGCCAACAGCAGCTGCATGCATTTACTGCGCCAATGAAGAAGAAGAATACAACTTTTTTCACTTTCGAATTAGGAAGTTATATGGTAGCTTCTGCAGTCAACCCTCTACATTCATAATTCTTTGAAAGAGATTTATTTAATATTTAAACGTATACAAAATTACCAAACATACTCGTATTTATTAACTTTTGAGGATCTGATTTTCTGAAACAGGAATTTAATAAGTTTTTGCTTGAACCGCGTCTTTTGTTACACTGCCACTTATTTCTTTATGTGTTGCCTTTGCCTAGATAAACACGGAAAACTGGCAGACTTTACCACATATGCGGTAGACTTTGCCGTAGGAAATTGTATTGAAAACATGTTTAATCTAGTGGGATACACGGTAAAAGTTACTAATGCAAAAACTTTAATTTAGTAGTTTTCAACAATTTTTGTATAATTTTAAAATAAATTCCTTGTTTTCAAAATTGCTGCGGTCATGGAAATAGCAAATGAGAATTGTTTAATTCTGTGTAGAGGACGGGTCTCTGAATTTTTTGTTTTATTCTGCGTTTCCAAGAAGCTTTTTTGCAATGGTAGAAGTCTACTTACACCGATTGTATCAACATTTAAAAGACGAAAATACACTACATACATTACTTTTTGTTTTCTGTGTTACAGATTTACCTAAACCGAAATTTAAACTCAGTTTATGACAATTTTACAATCTATTGGTTGAATTATAAGACGAGTTTAGGGCCAAAAAACATTCCATAAAATTTATGATTCCGTTACGGACTCTTATTTTAAAAAAATATAACTTATGTTAAAAAGACATTGCTTTAAATTAATATTGCTAAAAATACAAGACGGTGGTATGATTTAATGAAAAGATAAAGAAAGTTTAATACATACACTAACAGAATATTGCTTGCGAGCGGTCGTATTAATCATGGATTAATAAGATCGTTGAGTCGGAGCACTGTTACTTTTCAAAAAATCGCCTTAATTATCCCGTTACAATACGTTACAAAACGTTACAATATAATCATTATATTAGTTTACCTTTCCTAGACTAAAAATTATTTGCGTTGGTTATTACATCATGTTAATAACAATCGAACTTCATTTATCTGAAAATTTCTAAATTTAGTATGACATGATCCAGGAGGGTAGTTACTTACTTTTAGTCTAGAATTTAATTAGTACAGTATATTGAATTAGCACATAAAAAGCTTTTCTTTTTTAAATTCTACTTCTTCATAAGCGATAACTCAAAAATCAGTTCTGCTATACGATTATAGACAAGAATACTTTATATAATGTTATTTATCTCCTAAATAATATCTACTTTACTTTCTTTTAGAGTATTTATGGGAAAAACGACTTTTAACGTTTCATATCTTTAAGAAAAATGTTGCTACTGTGTGAAAACCACAATCTAAAATTAAAGATTTGATTTAAATTTATACGGCTTAAAGTCTTCATCTACGTGCTATTTGTAATTTAATATTGTATTTGATATTACACTGTTAAATGCTCAAAAATGTCTGTAGGCATTAGTTGACAAAATGTTAACTATTAAATCAGAACTGGGACTTAGTTAAAGATTAATAGTCGTAACAAGTAACTTATATATTATTTTCGTAAATAACAGTGAGCATTCCAAAAAATTAAATTAGCCTAACTAGTATAAATTAAATAGTACCGACTGTTATTAAATTGTGGTTGATACAAGTGACATCAACTATACCAGGCCTTAGCAAACATTATTGAAATAATTGTTCTTTGTATTGTAACATGTATAATAATTTCTTATTTATAAACATTCATAATTATGATTTATTTCGTATTCAAACTCTTAATTTGAAGAGGATTGGGAGGCACATTAAAACTACGGAATCCGGTTTGACGCTATATAAAATTTTGGTCCGAAGCTATCTAGTATATGCTTCCGTCGTGTGGAACATGAATCGTGAGTGCACAGCTAACTATGTTGAGGTAGTTCAGATAGATGACTAACAAATGAGTTCTTCTTGCACTAGATGACTAACAAATCCAACTTATTGGGTCGTGATGTGGAAGTCACGAAAGCTCTTGGTTTTTCTTCACTGTTGACTAGAAGAATTCAAACAGACCTGGTCTTCTTTCATAAAGTTCTTCTTGGGATATTAGTGTATTGCCTATGACCACTGGGTACAAATTTCCTAACTGTACACTTCGTGTAAGCTCCAAGTTTACTGGTGGACACGCAAAATCCTTTAGGGCAGTTTTGATAGGCATGAAGTTTCAACCTCCATGTTGACGTCCTCGGCTTCATTACGGACAAAAAGAAGTTTCGACGGGCAGTGAGAAATTTTCTGTTTGCACTTCTATGATCTGTCACATTAATTTTATGGCGTGACTTGTAACATGCATAGTACTCTGGCTTACGCCTTTTTCAAATGTAACAATTTAATTTAATTGAATGTAATATATTTTAATGAACTGTTCTATCCTACTCGTCCACTGTTCCTACTAGGTGTCCTTCTGTCATAAAGTCATAAAGGGTGGATCGACATGGTGTAAGAGTGTGTGGGAGCCCTGTATGATACAAATAATACAATTATGTTTATTATTATCCAGAAATATTATCACAAAAGCACAATAAATATTTCTTTAATGTGAAAGGCAATATGCGAGCCGTTTACCTAGATATTCTAGTCCTTTAAAATACTGATTAAAATAATAGTATTTAAAAGTTCTTAGAAAAGCTGATTTATGAAACATTGAAGTGGCCGTGTTTAAAATTATTAGTTAGCATTACTGTAATACTGAGCGCCATCCTCAGCCCTCGGGAACAATAAGATTCCCTAAACATGTCCCAAATAAGGGAAAAAACATCTTGAGGCAAAGTAATTAAAAATATTAAATATATTACACATGCATCAAGAAATAGACTGTAGGAAAAAAAGTTATTTTGAACATCTAAATGCATACAAAAAACAGATATATATATATAAATATAATTTAGCCGCACATGCAACAAACACAAGATATGAATTCTCAGACATAACCAACATTTTTCTTATGTCAAAGACTCGAAACATATTATTTGAATATATATTTTTTAACAGAATTCATCTTTCTAAAGAATCCTTATCTTATGAAAGTCATAAATGTTGTAAATAAAATCTATACATGCTTTTGCAGACTTCAGCCAAATTGATCAGGACTTCTGTCTATCAATTTAACCCATCAATCACGGGCTAGGAGTTTTGACCAATCAGGAGCTCCAATTTTCACTCAGATTGGGTCTCCGCGAACGAAACTTCAGCAGTTCCACCTATCAGCTTGACCTTAACAGACGTTCTCTCTGTGCGAGTTTTTCGTATTAGTATACGTTCTATATAAGGGTCACGAGCACGGAATCTTAGCAACGAGTTGCCCGTTTGCTAAAATCCTATTGGGTACTAGAACCCAAATGGTATAAAATAAATTATAAATTTAAATATTGCTATTCTCGCGAGAGTCAATAATTCCTCATAGGGCAGGTGTATTTACCGGAATACATCTGTGTGAATGCGAAGACACATCAAGATTCGGGAAGGTGTACATACAATACATCGATATTACATTAATTTACATACAACCCATTATCGAACCTTGAGTAAAGACATAAACGCTATCGGTGTATCGGCGTGCGTGAGTGTGAGCGGAGTGTCCACGTGTCATCAGAGCAGCAGATTTCAGCAGGCAGCGAGAGGTAGCGGATTGAACAGGCAGCGAGAGGTGGCAGTGCAACGGTTCAACGGTGTCCTAAAAGGAATTTAACGACCAAGTAAAATATACATTTAAGGAAAGAAACTTTCAAATCATTACAGACAGTGTTAAATTTAGAATAAATCAATTTTGTCAATCACAGACCATTTCAAATTTGTTTAAATTATATACCTTACTCCAGATAAAAGACTCTATTATTATTGTGTTTTTAATACTATGCCTTATATTTGTTTTGTTGGAATATATATATATATATATATATATATATATATATATATAGACTTAGCGCCGCATAATTTCTTCATCACACGCCAATTTTTACCCAGGGTATCTAAAACAAATTTGAGGAACTTGTATAAGTACATCTTTAGGTGAAGAAGTTATTTTGCCCAAGTTATGGTGTGTCAGCGTACGAAAAACTTATACAAATTTTTATACATCGTATTTTTGCTGTACGCTGAAGCCAGACAACCTGTTCGATATATACAAATGTATATAATGAAATATGGGTAGTTAGTCGGCCATATTGGCATTCGTAATAATTATTCTATAAAATTTGTAACATGTGTAAAAAAGACAGACACTACAGAGGGAAGTGTGTTTTTATTCTGTTTAGTTGGTATAACGAAATATTGCGACCTGCCATATTTATTCTGTTTAGTCGTCGCTGTGCGGTAATTCGTTTCCGTTTGTTAACGTGTGTGGGACAGAATTTTGTTATTCGTATGAAGTGTTTGTGATTGCAAGTCGAAGTAAAAATATGTTGGAGGCGCTAGGAATAATAATGAAAGGTAAGATGATCATTTATTTAGTGTATGTTCTCCGTTGTTTGTAGGAAATTAGCTGTTAGGTTATGTATGAATGTCTCGCTTACTTTGGGTTGTACACTAGGCCTACCGGTTGTTATAGACCCAACTATACATAATATCACTGTGTTCTGTCCAAAATTTAATAATGGAGCAAATTAGCATTCTAATTTAATTAATACAATATACCTAGGCTAACGCCATGCGTTCTTATGGGAGTAAAAATTTAATTTTTTGTCTCCGTAAATAGGTTCGACCGCCGTTTAAAATTATTTTTCTCGTGTTTATATAACATAGAAGAATATAATAAAAATATATCAGCGCAATATCAGCATTGATGAGAATCTTCATAATTACCCAAGGGGTAATTAACTAATTTTTAAAAAAAGTCCCTGTAAGGCACTGAAGCAATTTAATTAAATAAAGTTTCTTTATTATAGATATATAAAGACCTGTAAGTCTGACAATTATTTTGTCTACTCTAGCCTACCTATATATGTGTAATGTATCCAATTTGTAAATCATTTTATTCGTAAAATGTGGTCCTACCTAACACAAGATGGTACGCCTTACTATAATATATTTAATTTGAACTCTGCTCGTATTTAACTAGTTACAAATTTTATTTAATTCTTCAGTCCAGCTATATTACTCTAAATATACTTTCAAATTCAGCATTTTTCATAAAATTCATAAAAGAAATACGTTAGGTTATGTTTCATGTCTAGATTACTTTGTCGAACACGTATCTGTTATAGAACCAACTATGCCTAATAGCACTGTGTTCTGCCCAAAATTTAATAATTGAGCAAGTTAGCATTCTAATTTAATTAATACAATTTTATTTTTTCATTATTAGCGGGCCAATTTATACAAAAACAAAAATTCTGGAGTTTTGTATTGTAGTGTTTTAGGGTAAATAGAATTGCCATAATAAATTTAATACAGTAGGCGTATTGTTTTGATTGTGAAACAAAAATCATTTGTTTGATGTTTTAATTCAGTTCACTTATCCCCAATAAGTAAAAACCTTTACAAAGGTGCATAAGGTATTATCATTTGCTTTAAAAAATTGAATTCCAAAATAATACAAAGACTATTTAAATTAGATTTGTTCTTTTACTGCATTAATAAAACCTGTCTTATACGCGTCACCTTATGCTACATAAATATCAAACACACTTAGTTAGTTAGTGATTAATTATGTTAACAAAACTAGCAAACTAGCAGGGCATTAGCCGATTAACTTACAGCGGAATAGCCTGTAAGCCTAACCTAACTCTGAAATAAAATGAATTACTTTTAGGAAAAAATCAAAATTTGTTTGTGTTATGTAGGCTTGGGTGTTAAGTATAATAGGCTAAGTTCTTTATCACAGTAAATTGTCTCTAGCTCCAGATACTTGCATGTCTACATCAATTGTCATATTTTATTCTTCGTATTGTTAAAAAATGTCATATTTTACTTTTCAGATGACTGTGAAAGTAGGCCTAGGAGACGTACAGCAAAAAAAGGTACATATAGTTTTAATTGTTATTTATATTCAGTGTATAAAAGCACCCCTTAACTCTAATCAACTAAAAATATAAAATTAATTAACCCATTTTTGAAAAAGACCCTGTGAGGGAACTGACTCCAGTTAAATGAAATATGTATTCTGTATAAAATGCTTATTCTGTATAAATATCAAGTTACTGATACCTTTACACAGAATAATTTTATTTAGATTAAGTCTGGCCTATGATAATATAACTGATTTAGCTAAACTTACTGCGGATTAGCCTGTAAGCCTAACCTAACTCTGATATAAAATTAATTACTTTTAGAAAAAGATCAAAAGTTTATAGGCCTGGGTGTTAAGTATAATAGACTAAGTTCTGTGTCACAGTTGAATTATCTTTAGCTCCAGAACTTACACCAATAGTGCATGTCTACATATATTTTCATACTTTACTTTCATATTTGACTGGGAACGTAGTAAGTTCAGTGTTAATTTATTCATGTTACCTTATATTCGGTGTATAAAATCACCCCTTAAACTCTAGTTAACTTTATAATCAGGATTATATTATTCAATGTTAATCATTTGAACAGTTTTTGTTTTTCGAGTTTGTGTGATTATATTAGAAATCTTTTTCAGGAATCTTCAGTGCAGGGATGTAACCAAGCAATAGTGACTTGAGTTCATTTAAATTAAAATAGATTACTATAAAATAACTACTAGATTATGCTGTAAATTTAATTTTTTTTAGAAATTTACACAAAATCCATTAACTTTTTGTAAATTCATAGTGCTAACCTACAAATATTGTGCTAGGTTAAGAAAATAAATTATTCTCTTAATTATTAGCTTAATATTATTATAATTATTAACTTAGTGAAAAATTATGTATGAGTTTTGTAATGATCTTTCAGGTTCCTCCTGAACTTTCCAGAATTGACTGGGAAAAAATGACTATTATTGCACCATCAGTAGTATCGACATCAGATGATATTGATGTGGAAAACATATGAAGTGGAGAAGGTAATATAATCAAAGCAATTTAGCCTATAGATAATTAAAAATTTTTTTTTTCTGTTTGTGAATTTTGTAACATTAGCATATTTGATTTAATGTTTGTTTCATATGTAGTGTTAGGTTTACCTAAATTATCTTTACTTGACAAACTAGACTTGTATAGGTACTTTAAATCAATTAAGAAAATCAGCTTTGAATGTAGCACAATTAATTCATACCATATTTCATTAATGTTTTGTTTTCAAAGCATTTTTTTGTTTGGGTGTTAGCCTATTTAATTTGTGTTATGGCAAAGTTAATTTTCTGCATCAGGAATGTCCTATTTCATTGAGCAAGCTTTATAGGAGATTTTGAAGTTTGTGATAAAATAGCCATTAATGATTCTTTTGTCTTGTTAATAACAACAATATAAAGTTATTAACAGTCCCATTTACATTTTAAATGAGAAAATTTAGTAACATAGTAGTTGGAATCATTTTTAATTAGTAGTATTATGTGTCAATGCTTTCAAATCAGGGGCTTCCTTTGGAAAGTATAATCATATGATAATTTTAAGATAAGTATTGTTAGAAGCTCTAAATAAGTTTGTTTATATTATTTTTTATATAAAGAGTTTTGGAAGCTGCTGGAAAACAAAAGTTCTTAATAAAGTACATAATTAGTTTAATAACATTATTTCCCATAAAATTGCAATTATTTCATTTAGTAATTTGCACTTTTGTTGATACTGGCAATGATAATTATTTTTCTCTGTTAGCTAAAATTCTTTCTTTGTTACAGAGTCCATTGTTGTAGAAGCTCTTATATCGCCAGATGATTGTGGAAAATTTATAAGTTTGGAGGTAAATTTCTCCTTATAGAACTGCTGTATTCTTATATAGTTATCTCTCTCTAATCTCTATTTTGCACTATGAGGTGTAAACTTATTTCCATTCTTATTTGATATTCTTTTATCTCTTTCTACTATTATTTAGTTGCAATAGTTTAATCATAGTAGTCTCTTTATAATTGGTTAAGTGTTTTTTGTACACTGGTCTGTCCCTTAGTGTATATCATTGACTAACATTACTTACACCTGGTGTCACATGACAGGTGTTCTTAATTACGATTATAATACATTATGTCCTTTCTTATAATATTCTTATACTATTACAATAGTGGCATTACACCTTACTTGTGGTATAGACATTAACCTTTTACTTCTATTTGGTATTATAAAGTGGTTTTGTTCACGTTTTACTTAGTGAATCCCCTTTTGGTCGGTTTTGGTTCACTTTATTTACTTAAATTCTTATTTAAAATCCATTTTGGGTATCTTATATTGGTACCTGTAGAAAGCTTATCATTTCTTCTTGGTTTAAGGCACAAAACATTTTGGTTTAGGTAGGTTTTTCCTACTGATAGATGTGAATTTAGGTGAAATTTGTACCAACAATGTGTATGTTAGGTTGATACAAATTTACATTCTTTTAACCTTATTTTCTCAAGTTTGGTTTTATTAATGATAACTAATAACTCTTTAGTTATTGCCTTTTCTTATCTTACATGATTGTTTGACTATTTGAGTAATATTTGTTATTATTATGAGACAATTTTAATACTTCTTTATGTTACATGGGTGCTATGCATAACATGTTACTATGCTTTTATTTACAGCTTCTATTCAGTTAACAGTATAGTTACTTTCATTCTTTTATAACATATCTTGTCCTATACATTTATAATATTATCTGTTGTATATTGGTCATCTCAGTTAGTCAGTTCTTGTCCATCTCTTCAATCTGTAAGTTGTTCAGTCATTGCATATACGGGTAAGATGTTCCATAGTTGACTGGCTCTTGGAATCTATATTTTATGCAATGGTTGTTAGGTGTCTTTCTCGTAGTATGTTTCTTCCTTGTCTTCATTGGTTCCTTACTGACCGAAAACTATTGGGTTGTTGGTTCCTGTGGTACAATCATTGTTCGGTGCATCTTCTTTTTCTTATAATGTTATTTCACTTGTTAGTTACCATTAGTTTTATTAACTCTTATTGTTGTGAGTTTATCCTTGGTGATGAGTAGCTCATGTAGTTTCATGCTTGGCCTTTTAGAAGAAACACTTGGTTTGTCTCTTTCACTCAATTATTGACATGTGTTAATATTTTGGGTTACTGAAATATTTGGGCTCATATGTCTTGTTACAATATTAACTGGTTGTAGGCATATAAACTTATACACTGTTGTGAGAATTGTACAAAAGTACCTTTAAGCTAATTTCAAAACACAACATTTCAGAATTAATCACATTTTTTTCACTTTATAGGCTATGTCACACCAAAAGAAAATGTACAGGTCACTTTCAACAACAGTTGACAACAGCTGACTGAATATTATCCAATGACAAAATACTAAACAGATGGGAGATAGTCACACCAACCAACCATTTTGTATATAGTCTTTAAAATGAGATTTTTTTGCTTGTACACGGAAAACCTGGATCACTGTATTAAGATATATATTTTAGATATGTAGGTCAATTTATTAATTTTGAGCTATTAATTTAGCTAGTGCTAAGCTTTAAAACACAGTTATTTGTATGAAAGAAAAGTACAATTTTTTAGGCCAAGTAATAAATCCAACTATGATTCTGAAAAATTGTCACGGGTAGCAAAATAAAAATAATAATAATAATTCACCGATCTGAATGACGTTTTACAGAATCGTGATAAACATAAAATTACTTTTGATAGTGATCCCATGCTCATCCCAAGTTGAAACTTTCAGAATATGTAGAGGAAAACAGTATCTTTCACATATATTTTTTTGAGAATTTTAAAAATACAGTTTTTCAAAATTCAGTAAATGCAATAATGATGTGTTTATAAAAAATATATATATTTTCAACTAATTATGTTTTATATCGTATGGAAGCCCTTTAAAAGAGCTTTCAAATGAACTCGATGTCATTGTTCTAGCTTAATTAGAACACAAGTTGTGAACAAATCAATATTGTTGCTCAAGTCAAAAATTTTATTTTTTTTTCATTTTTGAGCACCCATTACTCAGTAACCTTTCGTCAGAAAAATGTGAAAAAATTGATTTGTGTTACTATTTATGAATACTACATGCATACTTAATTTCAAATAAATCTAAGAGGGTCAGGTTGTAGCACTTGTTGATTTGACACGGAATATCTCTTAAGTGTAACTTGAAGTTTTCATTTTGTTGTAAACATACCAGTCTAGTTTTTCTATTTATAGTTTATGCTATTTTTTTTTTAATAATTTGAACTAATTGAACCCCTAATCAATCCTACACTCCCTCGCAGAAAAACCTATATTTAGTTCATTTATATTGTCATCTGAGTTTAGTTATGTTTGATGAAATAAATAAAATGTTTATTTCATCAAAGGTGTTTTCACTTTTTGTAATTATGTTCTTGTAAATAAATATTCTATGTACTTTATTAATGTAATCTTATAGTTACTGATAAAGTAACAAAGCCCAAATGTCTGTGTGGTATTTTTGTTGTAATAATATTTGTCTGATATGTATTATTTTTGCAATGTTTTTATGTATCTTCTCTGAAGAAATAATTTGTTCATTATCCTTAATATTTATTAATTATTGATACCTTAGAATTAAAACTGTTTTGTATAAATTTTGTAATAAAAATCAATGTACTTGTAAGTAATTTTTTATCACTAACCTATTGAAAATAACACATTCCTTGTGCAATGCAAGTAGGCCTACCAAATACCTACCAAAAATGTATATCCCCAATTTTTGATAGAATATTTGATTTTTGTTGCCATCAGAATTTTACTTTGATTTTACTTTCATGTTCCATAAGGGAATGGAAGTATGGTGATGGCAAAAAAAATCGTGTTAGAGATTTTTGCAGATTCTGATTGTACTACCCTCAAAACATGAAAAAAAGTAATTTTTCGAAAAGTGTCTGTGTGTCTGTCTAGATTTTTTATGGCAAACGATAAGAGCCGCAAATTCAAACAGAATCAAATAATTTTTTGCATACAGCCCTGAATTGTAGAGTATTCAAGACCTATTGTTTTTTGTGAAGATCGGTTAAGATAAAGGGGTAGTTTACCAGCAATATTTTATGTTGTAACAAGAGAAATTTTTTCATGACGAACGATAACTGCCGTAAATTCAAACAGAATCAGATATTTTTTTACATATGTGCCCAAGTTATAGAGGAATCGAGGCCTATTGATTTTGGTGAAGATCGGTTACGGGGAAAGGGTAGTTTACCTGAAACATTTTTTTGTTGTAACGTAATAGTTTACCTGATAATTTTTTGTATATATGTACTACGTTATTGACAACAAAGAAGCAGTTTGTTTTTAAAATTCCTTCCCGGCCTGTTTGGCCGTAGACCAATGTTTTCTGCAAAACCAGACGTTTCGCCAGTGCAATCGACTTCCACCATCAGTGAAAATCAAGTGCGATAACGTGAGGTGGTATACGTTAGTGCCCACAGTAAGCGGCTGAAGCAGTAAGTAGAAAGAAGTAATTTCAATGGAAATATTTCATTTCGAAAATGATTTTAAATATAAATCTTAGAACATGGAAGTCGTGTATGATTCTCCATACCAATATTTTGTTCTTAAGTGTGCTATTAAGTATTATGAATCTTCTCCATGTCAAGGTATAGGATTAAAGCCTGTTTTGCCTTCACTGAAGGCATCTCTTTTCCTTGCCCTACCTATATCTCGTCTTCCCTGAGGTCTGTATCTTATTACTTGTTTAGGTAGTCCCATGTTTTCCATTCTCTTGATATCCTGCCTCTATTTTATTTGTCCTTCCCTTATTCTGCCGGCTATAGAATATACATTTTACTTGGTTCTTATATTTTCATTTCATATTTGATATCTAAGGGTTTGTATTATGAATACTCGACACAATATTTTTCTTGTTAGATTCGAAGTTTTAAGTAATTTTCTCTTAAAAAGTGTGTATGAACATTTTAGCACGACGAGATTGTCTGTTTTATTATTATTCTTAACGTTTTGGTTTTTATTATTAATTTTTGGTTTATTGATTTATTCTACCCAATTCAATCTATTATTGAATCCGATATGAATAAATCGGTTTACTTACTCTTTGACGTCGTTTATTAATTTTGTTTAAATAGTTTAGAATGTTTTTTGTTCCATTTCATGAGTTCGATTCTGAAGAAGTTGCGTTAACTCTTCTATTATTAGCTGCGGTGAGTTGCTCTGTACTTTCCTGTATAGACAGTAACATAAACACAACATGTACATGATACTTACTATTATACTAACATTAATAGTTAATAACATTTTATTATGGCCTATGCATACTGCATTGGTCATTGTCACTTCTGATAGTGTCCTTTTTCTTCATCTTGTGGTTTTATTACCTTAACTATAGTTTGTTAAGTGAGTTTACTATACTTTAGGAAGTTACCTTTTTATATCTGTTGTAATCCTATCAAATTATTCTCATTATTGCTTGAGTATCTCTTATCATTGTTTTGATAGCACTGTTATTATTGTGCAGTAGTTCATTCTGTATTTATACTGAAAATTGCTTTGGTTTAAAGTAACCAAGATTACTTGCATCTAGCTGTCAACATGGTTTATTTATTATTATTGTTATTATTAGTATTTGGGTGGCTATAATCCTTGAATTTACTTATTCGAATAGTATTCTGCCTCATTCAATGTTGTTGGTTTAGTTCCTACTCTTTTATGATAAGTTTACAAGATAATTTTGTTCATCATGCATCCATTCTATGGCAAGCATATAGTTATAATATACAACAATGGATTATTGTCGGTTTTGTGTTTCTGTATTACATTTGATTTATTTGACTTTATGTAGTACTGGTATATCTATTGGTTATTATTAGATTACATTTTGTTTATCTTTTACAGTCTTTACTATTGGTAATTAGTGGTTATTTCTAATATCAATTCCACTTTACAATTGGTCATTGGTGTTTTGGACATAGCCCTCTTTTCATGTCTACACATAATTTAGCTAAGAACTTATTATTATTCATTCTCTTTGTTACTTTTTATGTTCAATAATTCATTCTTATAGATTATTGTTTGTATTACATTGTCAAGGAAGGTATTCACTTAATAAGTTTTGGTCAGTGTCAATTTGTTTTACAGCTTAGGGGTTTAAATCATATTGTTTATTCCATTTATTCTTTCTTCTTTTATAATAATTCTTTTATTGCCATATGTTAGTTCATTATAATTCATGTTATCTCCCTTTTTTGTGTTTGATCTGGATATTTTCTTCTTCTCTTCACCGATTCCTTCCTCCCTCTTAATAAGTTTCTTCATGGCGTTGTTTTCACTGGTTTCCTCCTCACGGTTATTAGGTTTCTTCTTGATTTTGTCTTTAATGGGTTTCCTTCTCACTGTTTGATCTATTGGGTAATTATGTATGTCGTCTCGTCGTTAGTCTTGCTTTATCTTCTTTAGTTGCACATTTACTGGTAATTCCTTCTTCATTTTAATTCACTTGGTTTTGGCTTATGATACTTCCTTTTTTATCCATGATCGTATGCTTGACCTTGTAGGTATTCTTAATTTGTAGTGGCTTTCAACTTATTTGTGGTACGCTGGTGTTGGTAGTGTTATATGTACCATTACAACATACAAAAATTTGACAGATATTTTTGTCACAAAAACTTTTATGATATATTGTGTATAAATACACATGTTGCGGTTTGGAAGCTCTTGAAGAATCGCGAGTTATTCCAAAGACGCTAATAAGGAAAGCTGGATTGTTTGTTAGAAAGAAGTGGACTGTATTTGAGATATTGAACATGCGTTTATTGAATAATTTGGTTTGTTAGTTACGATCGGCACGTGCGGAAGCATTTGAGGCGATAATGCCCGAGATTAATTTGAATGAAATCGTGGTCCATTGCAGATGGACGCAGGTAGACGATTAAAGTGAAATGTTATAAATGCATGCTGTATAATAGCCAAAAGCCGCGGCTGTAAGAGAAGTGTTTAACGAGAGTTGCGCTCGGAGTCGTGTTATAAACTAAACTAATACTGGCTTGCAGTCGGCTAGGCTGGCCGATTGCAAGGTTTGATAAAAGCGTGACGTCATCCGCGCGTGCCGTGCAATGTTAGTAGGCTGCTTACAATTGACAAAACAGTACAAAGTTTAAACATACTGCCCGCCAAAATCGGGACGATTTTGTACATTAATGGTTAAATTGAACAATATAATAATTAGACTTACATGTCGTAAGCGATACAATAATTGGCGCACTGGCCAGAGAGCAATGACATAATGGACATAATATAAATTCAATTAACAATCACCAAGCATACAATAAATTGATAACACCATAAAAAATACAATAATTTCCCCATGATATTGACATAACAACCCCAATGAAATTCATAATGTTTTGACCCTTAGAAAATACAATACATATATAGAATAATTGCCACTATAACTGACACTTGTGGTTCTCAGAATTTGAATCACACAAACATATTAACGATACACAACATTCATAATAATTGATAGTACATATGAGACACAGTCACTATTTCTGTAATAGCTAGCGACACTTAACAATGTTACAATGCTTATGATACAATTGACTTGTATGCTCGCCCCGGGGAATGTCCCGGGCGTGTTCCATGTAATGTGACACGCGCACACCCATGCATACACACACACACACACACACACCGTAAGGCACGCAAACGACTAGCTTGTTGCCACCGGAAGGGGGCATAATTTGTGGATGGGTCGGCGTAAGATACCTAGCGCGGTGCGTACTTCTGCGACGCGTACTAAGGAATCTTGACCCGGAAAAACATTGGTAATTACCCCACGCTTCCATTCTAAAGGGGGGGAATTGTCATCCAAAATGAGGACAAGTTGTCCGACCTTCAAATTTTTAAATGGGGTGCGCCATTTGTTGCGCTGCTGCAGCTGGTGCAGATAATCCCTAGACCACCGTTTCCAGATGGTCTGCGTAAATTTTTGGAGCAGAAGCCATCTGCCCAAATGAGTATTATTGCCTTGTGTATAGTCGGGTTCCGGAAGTGCCGTCAGTGGAGCACCGACCAAAAAATGAGCGGGTGTTAAGGGTTCAGGGTCTCTAGCATCGTCGGACACGGCGCATAACGGGCGTGAATTAAGGCAAGCCTCAATTTGAGAAAGAAGGGTAGAATATTCCTCAAAATTCAAGATCGTACCGCCAATTACGCGACGTAAATGGAATTTAACACTCCTTACACCACTTTTCCACAAACCACCGAAATGAGGGGCTGAAGGGGGGATAAAGGACCATTTGATGCCGTGGAGACCGCAAAACTCCAGAGAAGATTGTTCAACTTCCTTGGAGGTTAAGAATTTGTACCAATCATGCAACGTGTGGTTGGCACGACGAAAATTCGTGCCATTATCCGAAAATATTTGCGCGGGAATACCTCTGCGCGATATGAACCTTTTTAAAGCCGCTATAAAGGCGTTGGAAGTAAGATCCGACACCAATTCTAAATGGATGGCCCTAGTACACATGCATATAAATAGAGCGATATATGCCTTGGTCGTGGACTTAGAGCGCTGCCCGCCATGGCGCAAAAACACCGGACCTGCGTAATCCACGGCCGACTGTGAGAATGGCCTTGACGGCGTGACCCTAGAAGAGGGTAATTGACCGAGTAATTGATTCGCGCCTTTAGCCCGGAAACGAAAACAAGTGACACACTTATGTATCACTGAGCGGATATAGGACTTATCGTGTATGATCCAATACTTACGCCTAAGCGAAGCTTGAGTTGATTGCACTCCAGCGTGCAACAAACGGATGTGTTCGTATTCAATTATTAATCTCGTGAGATGAGAGTGCGGGTGTAAAATTATTTGGTGTTTAGTCTCGTAGCTAAGTGGGGAGAATTGCAAGCGTCCACCCACTCTTAAAATGCCTGATTTATCCAGGAATGGGTTGAGAGCAAGAATTTTACTACTGCGTGGAAGGCACCGGTGTGCCTCAAGTTCCCTAACCTCTACGTCGAAATGCAACTTCTGAGATTGCCGGACAAAAACCAAGAGCGTGTCAGACAATTCTTGAGCCGACAAAAAGGACGTGTCTCTTTCAACCACCGCGAGCCTAGAATTGCGAAGAAATCGACGGCAGTATGCGAAGACGCGAATAAGCCTCGTAAGAGATGAATAGTTTTCAATGTAACTATGTGTTGAGGACGCGACAATTAGTGAGGTTTGAGCCTGCTTGCGACGTTCCTCTTCAATGTCGGGAAAGGTACAGGGAGTATTAATGTCGAACGCGCTGACCGGCCATGAGGCTGCATCACGAGCCAACCAGGAGGGACCATGCCACCATTGAGCATGACAGTGCAGACTACGAGGGAGGCAACCGCGCGATAGAACGTCGGCAGGGTTGTCATTCGATACTACATGACGCCAAATTCCCCTGCTGCTAACAAGACGCTGTATTTCTGCGACACGGTTAGCCACAAATACCTTCCAGCGGGAAGATTGCTGATGTATCCAGTACAACGCTATCATCGAATCCGAATAAAGATATAATCCGACAAAATTGTAATCGACGGCATTTAAAACCTTGGACGTTAATTGAGCCAACAGTAAACAAGCACAAAGTTCAAGTCTAGGAAGCGTTATCTGTTTCAGCGGAGCGACCCTAGATTTAGCACACAACAAGTTTGATGATATGGCGCCGTTCGAATAGACCGCCCGCACATAAATGTAACACGCGTAACCTTTAACCCAAGCGTCGGCGAATCCGTGCAGCTGCAATGAACTAACTGGGCAACTGTTCGAACTCTTAACCGACCTCGTAATCTCAAAATGAGTGTCGGAGACTAATTGGGTGTATAATTCCGACCATTGATTGGCTAGTGACCCGGACAAGGGTTCGTCCCAATCAGTGCCCGCCAACCACAACTGCTGCACGAAATGCTTGCAGCAAAATGTGATGGGAGCAATTAGACCTAGTGGATCATAGATCCCGGCAATGATTGACAACACGCTTCTCTTGTTGAGAACGGTTAAATTGTCATCACCCCTAACGGTGTACAAAAAGTTATCCCCCTCAACATTCCACTGTATGCCCAAGGTACGCACGTTTTGACCCTTGCTGAAGTCACGGGTTACTTGGGCGCGAAGAGTCATAATCTTATGGTGGTTAGAGAACCATTTGTGTAACGAAAAACCATACCTCCTCAACAACTTCTCGATCTCGCCTTTCATTTCAGCTAAGCTGTTCGGATCATCCGAACCCGTTATGAGATCGTCTACGTAAAAGTCATTTGCTATGGCCTTAGCAGCGGTAGGGTAGTCGGCTTTATTTTCATATGCTATTTGAGCCAGACAACGCGTAGCAAGGAAGGAGGCACTAGCAGTGCCATATGTAACCGTCCTTAACGCGTAATGTCGTAATTCCTTATGCGGTGCATCACGCCAAACAATGCGTTGCAAGTTTGAATCCTTAGGATTAACAATGATCTGGCGATACATCTTTTCAATGTCCGCAATAAGTACGTATCGGTGGGTGCGGAACCGAACCATTATCGAAAACAGATCCTGCTGGATCGTAGGACCGACCATTAAAGTGTCGTTAAGGGACAAATTATTGGTGGTTTTAGCGGATGCGTCAAATACCACGCGCAATTTAGTGGTTAAGCTAGAGTCTTTGAAGACTGCGTGATGGGGCAGATAAAAGATCTCTGACCTGTCAAGCGACAGATCGTATTCATTAAGCGGCGACATGTGGCCAAGTCTTAAGTAGTCATTCATGAACTCACTATAATCCTTATAAAGGGTAGGGTTCTGCTTGAATTTGAATTCTAACGATTGGAATCTTCGTATTGCTCCGCGGAGAGAATCTCCCAAATACGATTTATCAGATCTGCGGGGCAGGGCTACCACGAATCTCCCGCCGCGATTGCGGCTAGTGTTTTTCACGAAATGCCTTTCACACGGTGAGTCCTCAGATCGGGTTTCGCGACTAGAGATTTCCTCCAACTTCCAAAATTCCTTTAGTTGCGAGGAAACCTGATTATCATCCTTACAGACCACAAATGAAGAAACCGTTCTAGTCATGTCGACGTTGAATGGTAAGTCACCGGCCAAAATAAATCCTAACTTGGTTTCCTGAATTATAGGAAAGTGTGGTCCGCGCGTATATTTCACAGGTTCAATTAATTGCAGAAAATATTGAGCGCCGATTAATATATCGACTTGCGATGAGCAATGTAGGTGAGGATCCGCCAGGAATATGCGCTTGGGTAAATTTAAAGAGGTAAGATTGAATGACTCCGCCGGTAAATTATTAGTTATACTGGGTAATACGGCACAATGTACGTTTAACGTGAAGGGTATATAGCGTGAATGTAGCCTTACATTAGTGCTGAAGTCAGCCTGGGAAAGCGAGTTGTTTATACCCGTGATGGGCAATTGCGATTTAACTAATTGGAGGCCCAACCTGCGGGCGAAATCCATTGTGCAAAAGTTCGCTTGAGAACCGGAATCCAGTAATATCCTAACGGGAAATTTTTTGCCGACCTTATTGTATGTCATACAGACGGCGGTAGATAACAATACCGATTTATTGGTCTGTGATTTCAGTGAGCACTGGTTGTTAACAGAAGTTACGTCCCTGTTGGGGACATGAATCATGGTGTGGTGACGCCTAGAACATTTTTTACACGAAAATTTGGAGGGACATTTTGAACCCTCGTGTCCCGAACGGAGACAGTTTAAGCAAAGTTTGTTTTTTAGTAACGCATTTTTTCTATCAGGGATAGACAGCGATATAAATTGTGGGCAATCGCTAAGTCTATGTTCACCGTTACATAGCCTGCATAAATTATTTCTAATATGTGAGTGGAATGCGCCCTTTGAATTGCTTATCTGTTTAACTGCCTTGCGATAAGGAGACTTATCGCTTTGGTCAACCTGCTCGTTGGGCTAGTCGCGTTATCGATATTTTGCAGTAGTTTCCTACGTGAATTTAAAAAATTTATAAAATTATTAAAATCAGGGAGTTTATGCTCCGATAAACTCTCTTTCCACAAACGTAAAGTGTAACTGTCAAGTTTTTTGGCTAGATAATTTACGACAATAATTTCAAACGTGTTGACTGGCAGTTTGAGATTATTTAAAGCGTTTATATTTGCAGAGATTTGATCAATAAATTGCGATATGCTACCTTGGGATTCCTGCTGAACTAATGGTACGTCTAGGACATTCCACACGTGGTGAGCGGAGACAATCAGCTTACTATCATATCTATTCCTCAACAGATCGATAGCCACCACGTAATTTTCATGTGTTATGGGTAATGATTTTATTACGTTAAGCGCCTCGCCATATAATGACGAGTGCAAATAATGAAGCTTCTGTATATCTGTCAGGTCTGTTCTGACATGAATTAGTTCCATAAAAATATGGTAATAATGTTGCCATTCCACAATACTACCCTCGAACCGTGGTAATTTTATTGGTTCCAATTGAATGGGGGTTGTTTTAGGCTGTTTACCATCAGTATTAATTAGTGGTTTTTGGTTCAAGTGCTCAGATTGCTCCAACAAGTGTTGCAATTTACATTCTATAGCACAGAGATCGTCCTCCGTTTGCACTCTATCACTTGTTGACGCAACGTCTGCTTCCTCAGCCTCGATTTGTGACTGTATCTCGTCATATTTGGTGGATAATTCCATCAAATGACGCAGTTTTATTTTGAGCGCATGAGGATCGCTGTTTAACAAATCAAAATTATCCGCGAAGGTATTTATTCGGGATATTGAGGCCTTAATTGTACCTCGTTTTTTTATCAGAGCCCTTACATCGGCCATTATTACAGTTTGAGATAAAAAATGGAAAGATATTTAGAAACAATTGAGCATCGAGCATGTGAACCACAAACTTAATTTTGAATGAGTTTAAATACGTTTGGTAGCTAGCGATCGTTGGTTTGAACATAAACTTACTCTCTCTAACTAATCAAACTCGTTGGCAGTTAAATTATTGAAATTATAAATCTAAATGATTACAAAGTATAGCTTTATCTTTAAAGTTCTGACTGATAATGAGCTGCCAACCATCTATTAATTTATATTGTGTAATAAGTTAATTGTTTATATAAATATGTCAAAAATACACACTGGGTGAAATATTATTAAAAATAAATCAAATATAGGTAAAGTTTATAGTCACGTGGCCGTCGATCCATTCGTGATGAAGCTGGCTTCGATCCCGTTTGGAGCTGCTACACCTCCTGTCTCTGCCGGTTAGCCGTTGCCTCATGTTGTACCCTCCATCATTTAAAGCTGTGGAATCTCGAAAATGTTGTCCTGTTTCGTCCCGTCGTCTCTGGTCTACTGCTTGGCTGAATCTTGTCGAGATGACTGCGACGTGCTTCACGATAATGGTGTCGCTCAGGACGAAAATGATGCCCGTCTGTCGTGATTAACTTCAGATTGGTTTTTCCAGAAATGATGTATATAAATAAATGTTGTCGCCTGTGTACTCAGGTATGAGAAATCTGTGCCGTTGGGACCAAAAATGATGTAGTTTGTTTTGGCCTGAAAATATGAAATCCTGCCTGATTGGACCAAAAATGATGTCGTTTTTGGCCTGAAATGTGAAATCCGGCCCGGAGGACCAAAAATGTTGCGGTTTGGAAGCTCTTGAAGAATCGCGAGTTATTCCAAAGACGCTAATAAGGAAAGCTGGATTGTTTGTTAGAAAGAAGTGGACTGTATTTGAGATATTGAACATGCGTTTATTGAATAATTTGGTTTGTTAGTTACGATCGGCACGTGCGGAAGCATTTGAGGCGATAATGCCCGAGATTAATTTGAATGAAATCGTGGTCCATTGCAGATGGACGCAGGTAGACGATTAAAGTGAAATGTTATAAATGCATGCTGTATAATAGCCAAAAGCCGCGGCTGTAAGAGAAGTGTTTAACGAGAGTTGCGCTCGGAGTCGTGTTATAAACTAAACTAATACTGGCTTGCAGTCGGCTAGGCTGGCCGATTGCAAGGTTTGATAAAAGCGTGACGTCATCCGCGCGTGCCGTGCAATGTTAGTAGGCTGCTTACAATTGACAAAACAGTACAAAGTTTAAACAACACATATAAAAGTATACAATACATTTGATTTGTTTAACAGTCGTTATAAGACAGTATTACCATATAGGGGAGAGCAGAGAGACATAAGTTGATACTTTGTACTTCTTCAAGTGTCCCTTAGTCGCAGCACCTCTGCAACTATATAACGTTTTTGTTATAGCTTGTAGTACATGCTCCTCCAGTCTGATTATAGCAGTGTACAGTAAAATGAGTCTTTGTTCCCTTTTGTATTTTAGAACGTGTAAAGCAACCTTTTTGTCACTAATTTGCTATGGGTGTTTACAGCTATGTACTTTGTTGGATCCATGGTAAGTGTACAATTGAATCATACTATTACAAAAGCAATGTGGCAACATGAGGGCAAGTTATGTTTCTCTATAACTTTTAAAAGAAAATTAATTCATAACCTAACAGATCTCAGAATTAATTATGTGTCAGTTACTTGTGATCCTATAATGAAGATTACGTGTTTATTGAATCCTAAAAAACTAAAATTTTTAAAATGATAATAGTAATAATGCCTCCTTTTTATGCCGCGTAGGAAATTTAGGAGATAGAATAGGTTGCCTAAAGTGAGTGTCCGACACACGCACTAAAGGTAGAGTGGCCAGCAGCACTACACTTCAGCCACTAATTTTAAAATTAAAGGTGTACCTTCAATTTCACCAGAAGGAAAGTGGTATGTTGGTACAATGTAAGTAAAACATTTTGTTCTGTTTTCTTTTTTTCATATTTGGTTCAAACGTACAAGTGAAAAACTTTCTGGGGCGATGTAGCTCACAAACCCTACAAAGACTCAGCGTTTTCCACAACTTGTATTTAGGAAAGAAGAAAAAGAAAAATCAGATTTCTGTGTTATGATCTGCACTATTCTGTTAGTTATTATGGTTTGTACCCTAAGAATATTCGTATGTTAGCCTCCGAATACGTGTTTGCAAATAATGTCGATTTTCTGGTGAACTGGGCCGTTATAAGATTGTTTTACTGGCTTCATGCAGCGACATTCAAGGTTGTCTTTTAGAGAGGCTGAAGCAACAAGTTTTGCAATAGCATTTAGTTTTAATAAACATAACATAAAACTTTCTTCAATATTGGAATTCTGTGATAAGTCGCCTTCATTTTTATTGTCACAATATTTGGAATGTGAAGGAAACCAGGCAGCATAACAACAGTGCACTGTCCTAACAAAGTTGTCAGTTTGAAGGGAAATAAACAAGTCAGCAGGGTTACCCCTTTAGAAAAGGGTGAAACCAGTGGTATTTTCATAGATGGCAGCTGGAAACCACCACTTATCGTTATATCCACAGAGTGTTATGTAGATATCACTTTGATTATTTATGGACCAGCAGGTTGTATTGGAGTAGCACATCCATCAAGATAAATTACAGCCTCTCTTTTTTTACTATTTATGAAACAGTTTATACCTCATACCCGTTACAATCTGACTTCACCCATTAGACAAGTGTTTATATGGCCTGTTTCGGTGCAGCCGCTGAGAGCTGGATGACAATAAACCCAGGTAAAACCATGACATACCTGGGCTAGCAAAAGGTACTCTTCCAAAGGCAGCTACACCATCTAACTGACAGCAGGTTTTAGTTCAACTGGAATTTGGCCATTAAATGAAAATATATTCAGTATCGAAGAGTTTCTGTGTTCACCTGTAATTGACAGAGAGATAGGAGACAAAAGTAATTATGAAGGAAGATTAACACCAACAAAAGATTGTCAAGAGGCCACAGTAGCCGGACCTCCCACGTCGGGAATAAACGAGACATCTGCTAATACCTTATCACAATTGACACCAGAATAAATTCGCCCTTATCCGAAAGCGACTGCAAAAATAAAATAAAAATGCGCCAAGAAGAAAAAGTCAAGTATTCTCACTGACTCCTATTAAAAAAGCAATTCGTATTGAAGAGGAGGCATGACAAAAGAAAGAGCGATCAAAACGGAAACTAATCATGAACGGTAAAACGAAAGCGATTTGTGGACTGTATAGAAACGGTCAATCAAACTCTCCAAGACTTAAGAAATTGTAACAAATTATTGGGTAGCGTAACATTTGTTATTTCAGAGGATTCTCGCTAGAGATTACCGGTTACTGCAAGAGGAACCCGCGCTGATATTGTCTCAGTGTGTTTAAAGTCCTCGGCGATGTGGAATGCTATTCAGACTAAATTTGCAAAGCAATATGAGAGCCCATTTAGGAGGAGGAGGAGATGGTGATTTTTCTACAAACTTACTGCACCTCGGTGACGGTAGTGTTCCTAATGACGATAGCTTCACAGAAATTGACGAAAAACTGGGGCATAGTAAATAGTACAACTGTATTAATTGCTAAATTCTGTGCAAAACGTCAAGTGTTTACTTGATAAAAATTACAAGTGGTTATTCCCAAAGAATCGAATGTGTGAAGGAAAATAATGATACAAGTTTGGAAAAATTTTCTGGGGATAATAAAAGTCCGAAGAATCTATTAACACCGTATTTAATATTGAAAATATAGTGTACTATCTCCAAGAATTTTTTAATTCTTTAAATCAATCTTGCATTCCGCCACAACGGTTCATTCTAAAGGTTGGCACTCCAACAATGTTGTTGAAAAATTTACATCCTCCGAACGTTTGCATAATACAAAATGCAGGTGACACGGGAATTTCTGTGTCAAGTACATTTCTGTGTATAATAAATAGCGTTATTATCGACTCAAAAGCCCTATTCACACACACATTCGAATCACTAGGCTACTGGTTGTTAGCATTACCTGTTTAAGCCTACCTGGTGTAATTACCAACTTATAAATTGTAACATTCTTTACTTTAGTACACACTTGAAGGAAATTAACAGTTTCGAAATTACATCTGTTCCATTTACATAATTTTCATTAAACCTACTTAATATGTAGTAGTGGACGATAAGCTTTTCCAGGTTTTACTAGTACTTGACCTACAACGGTCTGATCTCCTACACTCAGTGCCTCTGTCTTTAATGATCACTGCTTTTTTTTACATAATAATTTTCCCATTCCTGCATAGAATTTACCCGCTCGTACAGAAGGCAACAGAATTTAGTGAATCCAAGCTGCAATCGAAGTAAAACTACGTTACTTTCACATCTCTGTAGGTATGCCACGAATATCCGTCATACTGAATTCTGCTCAATAAAAGTTTCATACTATCACATGACTCCGACATGTAAGCAGTAAGTTATAAACTGAAGGGATTGGTGAATTATTAAAAATGGAGTAAAATCAATAGGTTAAAAAAAGTTCGTAGAAGTCTTGAGAGGAGGGAACGTTAGAAAACTGTTTATGTTATGAATGCTTAAGCCTACAAATCGTGATAGTTGTTATTATTATTATATTATTACCATAAAACAACATTTGTATTATTTTAATACAGACAGGAGTGAATACAGACTTCGAATGAATTAGTAGTACAAACGCGTCAGCCTGCCAACACACATTAGATCTGTATATTTTTGTCGTCAAAACGGTAGTAATTTTTGTAAACATAGACTGTTGTGACATTACGACATTAAGAATGTTGTTGGCGTGAATTTAATGCGACAGATTTTTTTATCTCTGCCCATGTTTCTCTCTTTCAGTCCTCTCACTCACTCACTCTCTCTCTCGCGCGCGCACACGCACGCGCGCCAACTCGTACAGTTTCTTCTTTTTCTTGTCAACAATTTCAGTGTTACACACAATCCCTCACTGTCCTTTATCTGCCCCCTCGCACTTTGTTAATTTCTCCCATATAATATCTAATACTACTATATAATACGTAATAATAATAATAATCAAGGTGTATTTATATCATGTTTCGTCTTCGACGCCTGGGGTCATGCTCTTCTAGTACCATATGTTTAATTTCTCCATTTATCGATTTACGTATAGTAGTATTAAGAGCTAAGGGCACGTCTACTTTGAAATTCTGAGCGGGGGGAGGGAAATGAAAAATCAGCTGTTAACATGTAATCACTGCTGGTGTCGCGTCAACTTAAGGTGTTGGCAACATAAATGTCGCGTTTTAGTTTCGTTGGTAATTAAAGTGTTAATATTATTATCTCAGTCCAGCTTGTGCTATTATCAGCGTTTTCTTGGTCCTACTAAAAATAGAAAGTAATTGTAAGTACAAGTAAAAAAAGTACAGTCTAAAAATTAAATGTAGAATATTGAACATCGTATTGTTACGACGGTCTACTGATCGTCGTATGGTACAGTGGAAAACAAAATACAAGACACCAATTAAATCACTAATCACCAGCTTAAATTATCACAATTATACAGTTTGTAATCAACAAGATAGTCTCTTGCAACAAATCAATTAAAAATTGTTCACACGCAATAAAAATGTCAACTAATATAAAAGACAATTACTGTATTGTATTACAATTGTCCCGCACAATTATAAAACACTTCGCTACAATTACTTCGAACAGCACTCGATTCAATCGCAACTCAAACTGAACTGAGCGTCGCTGAGTACCCGATAAGGTTCCAGAATATTCGCTAATAGGCGTCTACTACAAAACACTAGAACGTAATTGATTGCGGCCTTGAACACAGCACGCGTCAATCTCGTTGCTCGGTATGGTCTCGTTGCGGATTCATGACACGTGCCACGTAATTGTCCACCTCAAAGTAGCAGCAATGTGTACGCACATACGCATTACAGCCGGATTCCACTGGAATAGCCGAGAAACACGTAGATTGTTCTGCAATGTCGTAACAGTATGTTAGGCCTATAACGTTTTCGTTCTGTTTACAACGAAAGGAAATAAGGTCAGTTATTTCGCCGACTAGATCCCATGTATCGTTGATCTGTTTCTTCATTTCCCTGTTCCACCAATTTTGGGATTATTAGACATTAGGTTTGGAAAAAATTAAAACGATTTTGTTTTTTCCTTGCCATAATTAAATACATTTATTTTGTTTAGTATTAAAATCTGTTCGCAAGTAAACTAATACAAACCACACCTCCCCAGACAGTTGGTCCTAATTACTGACGATAAAAATATAGATGGGAAAATTATTGCGTACAGTAATTGCGTAGCGTAAGCGGGTATTTACACAGTCCACATTGCGATAAGAGCTGGCAGCGCAAGGGTTCCAGTTTTGACTCCCCAATAGTAGAGGAAAGCAACAGGAAAATACCGAGAGACTCGAGTGCGCACTCATGTAATGCGGACATGTGTAGAACTGTTTTAATATTTGCAATTTTGATGTTTAACGACCTCACTTTGAGTGATTTTTTTATTCTGAAGACAAAACACGTTTCGAAACGCGTAAAGATATTCAATCGAACGCAACACGAAGTCACACGACGGAAGAAATAAGGTAAATATTGTACAGAATTTTTATAATATTAATACAGAAATATTATATATATATTAATTGTAAATGCAAATGTTAGTGTTTAACATATTGTTCAGGTTTGTAAGGAGCTAGGACAGGTTAATGTCGTGTAATTCCCCGTTTCAGAGGCAGTACTGTGCGAAACCAGAAACGGTGCGGCATCCTCTTCGCTCGCAACGTGTATAACTCTGTCCTCTTCTTCGGCACGCCCGCGAGCGTATATAAGAAAAAGAGCACAGTAATAAACCAAAATTGAATAGCCTTTGTTACGACGATGCAAATTTACGATTGATTTATGGATCGTTGGGCTGAAAATAATAACTGCGACTTGACAAAACCTATAAACATTGCAGATGCAGACCAAGCGTAGGCACATACTACGTCCTGCTCGACGAATGGTTGACCATAAATAAACAAAGCACTTTGTACATCTTGTCAGTAAATATAATAATTTACTGTAAATCTGAAAAATGTAGCTTACTGGAAAACTGTAATAACAAAACTTTAATGCGGTTAGAATGTAAACAATGTCATCTCGTGGTTAGAGGCGTATTTACGGGAGGGATGAACTAGACCGGACCCCCCAGAGGGTTGACAAAATTGACGAATGGTGTTAATATCTTAATGTTTAGGTTCTTCTATTATTTTTTCAGCTAGCAACTTTTTTACTTCCATGTTTCGTAAGGAATGGAAGTATGGTTATCGCGAAAAACATCGTGTTCGAGATAAGGGCAGATTCTGATTGTACTACCCTCAAAACATGAAGAAAAATCATTTTCTTTGTTCAAATTCCTTACCACGGCTATTGTTCTCAACATTGGGTGCAAGGTATAATTACTTTCTGTCTGTAGAACATCTATTCAGTCTTGTTTGTGATTCTCTTTAGCAAACAGTAGGTGTGAATATTGTGTTTACAATGGCACAGAATCCGAGAAGGAAGTTATGGAATTATTGATGAAGAGTAGTGACGAGGAAGACAACATTTTCTCAGACAAAGATATGGATGCTCCCGGGCCTTCTCATAATCGTTCAACACCACGTGCAGCTTCATCAGAAAATGAAACATCAGCAGGAGAAGATGATGATGAAGAAGAAGAAGAAGAAGAAGAAGAAGAAGAAGAAGAAGAAGAAGAAGAAGAAGAAGAAGAAGAAGAAGAGGTAAGAAATCTTCAGAAGCGAAAAAGAATTTACGATTGGTCGGCCAACAGTCCTGCGACAAAACGTCACTCTTTTGATAAAGCAGTTAGCGGATTACGAATTAGTTTCGAAGACACGGCAACTCACTTAGATTTTTAAAAATATTTTTCCCCTTAGAATTTATTTCTGTCATTTGCACAGAATTAAATAATTATTACAAATTTGTTACCGCAAAATTGACATTAATATCCCGATTGTCCCGATGGAAAGATATAGAGCCTGCAGAATTTAATTTCTTCTTGGCGTGTTCACTGCTGATGCCAAGAGTAAACAAATTAGAAATAGACGAATATTGGGCAAAGGATTTGCTATTACTGACGCCGATATT
The DNA here is from genome assembly GCA_034769895.1 of Magicicada septendecula. Taxonomy (NCBI): domain Eukaryota; kingdom Metazoa; phylum Arthropoda; class Insecta; order Hemiptera; family Cicadidae; genus Magicicada; species Magicicada septendecula. Next base: position 241,411,937 of record CM068368.1, read on the forward strand.
TCCCCAAATTATGTCTAGGGACCGATTCAAACTAATTCTGCGACTTTTACATTTTTGTGACAATTCTACCCCTACTCAAGATAGCCTTGTAAAAATACGGCTTATTGTCGAACACACAAGAAAAAATTTAGAGAGGCCTTAAATCCATTTGAAAATTTAGTAATTGACGAAAGTTTGTTGCTATTCAAGCGGGCGCACCTCAGATACGGCCTGTCCGCAAACCTCCGGTATAGAAATACTTTTGGAATTTTGTCATCCCTCTCTCAGGTAGCAAAAGGCCTAGTGTCCGCAAATCTCCGGAAATAGCTTGTGTTCGCAAATCTCCGTGCCGCATCTCTCCGGTATTCGTTTAGATAACCTCGGTATGATACTGTCGGGTTCGTTCGCCTCACTGCAGCTACATACACTTCTTCGTCTATATATTCTTAAACTGTAGGGTATTGTGCGTCCTGTTAATATAGAAACAGTTCTCCGTTTGAAAGGACAGGCAAGAATATCAAATTCTTTGGAAGTATTTTTGGTCGTTAGAAATCTAATACCAAAGATTGTTTGTCGTAGACTAACAAAAATAGAGTGGGCATAAAGTGAATGGAAGAAGCAAAACGGTACAGAAGAGATACAGCGATACTCTCTAGAGTGTCTTTCCAGAACTCGTGTCACCCCGGTCTATAGTAATCACTGACTGTTCGAGAGGGATCAGGTAGTTTATAAATGGAAACTTCAGCCACTTTCTTGCACATAAAAATGTATAATAATAGTAGGCCAGAAAATCATAGGAGTCCAAACACAAAACTTTGAATGCCTGGGATCATAGTCAAAGAGAGACATCCGGAAAAGAATACCGTACATATAAAGATCGGAGAATACTTCAAAGGATCGGTGTCACAACATTCAAGACCTACGTAAATAAAGATGAATTGTAAATATTTCACGAATCCAGCAAGGAATTACTTTTTGATATAATGAAGCCAATTAAAAAGAGTTATTTCTCCTATTTATCCTTAACGATTACATAATAATTAAACATATAAAAGTATTAAAAATTAAAATAAAAATTAAATAAGAAACGTGAGATGACAGTCATATGTACATGTGCCTGTCCAAGGTAGTGTGGTGTGCGTGTTTGTTTAATCATTCATTGTGTTCGTATAGACTACACATTCATACTTGAGTAATCTGTTTGTAGCAGTGTAACATTTCAACAAACACTTAAAGAGGCGCGCTTTGGGTGCAGTCGCAGAAGGACCTGCCGTGCTAACTTAATTAAAATAAAAGGAAATTAATAGTGAGGTAGTCATGTTTAATTAAAGGTAGTAGTGAGGTTTGTCCCTATTAGTGAGGTAGATGGGGAAAATTGACAGAGAAAGAGTGAGGGGGAGAAGAGAGAGGGGGAGAGAGAATTACGAATTTTTAATTATTCTCATTCATACTGAATATCAATTGTAAGAATATAGTTATTCAGTTATTGGTATACAGTAGTACCGAAGCAACATGTTTCAAGTTGACTCCATCCGTTGGAAATTTATTCACCATTCTGATTAATAAAAATTTCTACAAGTACCAATAATATAAATAACAACCTGCAGAAGCAGAAGAGTTTATATCTTACAGAGTTGAAGAGTTGTAATGTTACATTAATTATATTTTTGCTTTTCGTATATCACAGTGAGCAGTAATCTAATTTTTTTGAAATAATACGTGAAGGCTTATATATTAAGAATTAATTTTTTTTTTATAGTTTCCGTAACTTGCTTGTAAAATAATTAGGTATCCAAAAGGTAAGTTACATATTTTAATAGCAACTTATGAGTTCCTCATCCTCGGTTTTTTCCTTTCTTCAAAATGTACCACTTCTTAATTGCGGATAAATTATTTAACGTAATAATCGTTTCACCAAAGGCTGTTTGGATCCTGTTAATAAAACTCTTGAGTCTGCTGCACATAATCCTCGCTTTTGGTTCATGTTTCGTTAAGTTTCTACATTACAATAAGTTTAATTATTTTCAAGTTCCTTATAAGTAGCCAACGTAGTAAACATCATGTACTTTGACCTCTCTCTCACTCACTCTCTCTCTCTCTCTCCTTCTGTTACTCTTGTTCTTCTCAATAACTGTATCTCAGGAAGTCTGAACGTAACAGGTTCTTAAGTAAACTTCATATGACTTAACGTGCAAAATCTTAAACATCATTTGGGCTTCAGTTATGTTATAATTTTGTAAGAAAGCTTTACAAAATACTTTTTACACTGCTTCTGTATACGAAACTAGGTGCAGGTATGTAATCAAATTTTTAAGTAGGCCTATTTATTCTAACAGTGTTACAGTTTCTTGAAAACGCCGTATGTAAACAAACATTAAAACTTAGTAATAAGGTTTATCAAACTACTATTTTTCTTCGATGCATTAACGCAAATCAGTAATCTAGAGACCAATTTTATATTGAAAAATCGATGTCTAATAAACGGAATTTGATATGCAAAAATCCATCGGTTAAGAAAATAAAGTAAACTTGGTTAGTAACAAATAATTTTGGCATAAATTTTTAATTTGATATAGGCTATAATTGATTCCATTTTTATTACAATCTGAGAAATGAAGCCAAATAGATTTTCATAAACGTTGGTCTAGTAACAAAAAAAGTTTCATTCTTAAGCGCACAATATTATAATTTCCCTTTCATCCCGGAAAAAAGACTGTATTACTTACAGTGTGTAGCTTACAGTATGAAAGCTACTATCATACTTGTCTAGTCTACACTATTTAATGGGTATATTATATGTTTCACAAAAATTGATTATCTTACACATGGTTTTAATATATCACTAAACTTTGTGAAAAGTCTGAGTGAAAAGAATTATATACCCAACGGTTGATGTTAATACAGGTCTTAATTCGTTTCAAAATTTATAGATAAATAAAAAATTAAAATTATCACATATATTGTGTGGTGTATAAAATAAATTGTAATAATCCTTTCTAATATGATTACTTAAGCCATAATATCCGAAGTTGGACCGTTCCTTTATTCTTCTGTAGCCTCCTACATTCTTGCATATCTGCTGTCATATTCGCGTCTCACAGTCATAGTAGACAGTAGGCTATAATATTATACCTTTTTTTGCGTCGTCTGAGACTTGTCTCAGAGGATAAGACTCAGGCTGATCTGGGGCAAGCACCCTTCCGCCGATTGAAGATTTAGAGGAGTCGCACGCCAGCGCAGCGCGGACCGGTGGCGAAGTAGGTGGAGGCATTCAGGATAGAGTGTAGTGTATGGATGTGTATTTGTGTGTTTACGTAGTGTGCAGAGCCAAATGGGTGATGGAAGAGCCATAATAAAAGTATAAGTCAAACGACAGCCAAGACGAGGTCGAGTAACGCAGGACGCCAAAGCTGGAGGGAGGTGTCAGAGAGGCGTCAAGGTAAGGCGGGGAGGCACAAAGGAGAGGGATAAAGACCGGATAGGTAGATAGGAAAATTTAAGATGTTAAGTGATCAAGAAGGAAGCCAGGTGTAGTAAGTATGACGAAGAGACTTAATTATTTCTATTTCTCCGTTGGCGGGGGTTTCTGGGAGGAGGTCCATCGGGAAGGGTGAGGAGACGGTTTATGATAAAGGAAGGTCTGCGGGAGTTACAGGTAGTATTAATATTATACAATACCTCCTTCACATTTAAGTTGAGGAATTCCAATCAGCCTTCCGTTGCGTTACTTCTCTCTTGAGCCCTTGATATAATTCGTTGCCTGCTCTTTATTGCAGCTGTAATATCTCCTTCGTTTTATAATTCGTAACGTTAAATATTCTTCCTCACCCTGGAATTTTCCATTCTCTTTTACTAATTTCTTTTCACTTCATAAGACTTTTCTATACAAAAGCAAGTATATAAAAAAGTTATAAGGTCGGGGATTAGCAACCAAACGGCATTGTTTAAAAACATTTATCTACAAGTTTCTTTTCTATAGTTCATCGTACACACCCTTGCGAGATAAAAATAACTACACGGTAGTTTCTTTCGCAATTTTTCGCATTATTTTGAGACAATCGACTGGTGATTTAGAGATAAATACTTAATATTAATGGGGTCTCATACATTTTATATTATATCTGTTTTCTATCCTACTGATAGAATTAGAAAAACGGTAGCTATCTCTCTTTTCCTTTTAAAAGCACAATACATATTAATTTACCAAGTAGCAGTTTCCTTCTTCATTTAAAATTTCTATCAAATCTACTGTATATTGGACAAAACAGAAGGGGAAACATACGTGCTTACAAGGTAGTGTAAACATCCTGTAATGCTGTCAAATCAAAATACAAAGGAAGGGGAAGTGAATACTGTAATGAGTAGCCCCTACATTCATATTTATGCAGGTGTAGGTGATGATTAAGGCCCGGATTTTTATGTAATTACATATTTGAATGCTGAGTGCACATTTACACGGAAAAGCCAGATATCGGCGAATCATACCAATAGGTGTCTTATCCGCGAGTTTAATTTTACATATTTTTACATATTTTGTTCATATTACATATTTCACTCCATCTTACATATTTCTACATATTTTAACTATTTTACTATACTTTACTTCAATTTGAAAATTGAAATGGCGAAAAATAGTTAGGCCTATAACAACATTACTCAGATGCGCAAATGTGCAATTAATCAGTATCAGGTCCAATTAAATTTATTACAAGAAAAGGCAAAATATTGCATCTGTTGCAATTGCACACATAGATTCTACTTTCAAGAAGTAAAATTTTTTACGAGCTCAAGCGACAAGTAAGGCATTTTGCACGGGATGTTAGATCAGAATGGTATGCGCGGCCCCACTCCTTATTTACGTTTCGTTCGCACGTTCAGCAGGCTCGGTGGGGAAAGAACGTGCTGTCCGCGGTAAATAAATACTCTTCGCAGATCTTGCAATTCTCGCAACGGATTCCATCTACCTAAACAAACAAATATCTATATAACTTATAACAAAAAGGGGTGTGTGTTGTGTTGTAAAATGTGTTGTAAACTGTCGGGCGTTACCTCCGCGCACTTTTCTTACTTACTCTGTTGACTGGATCCTCTGCAGTGATGTAGTCCTGTAACACAACTTAATACTATGCTTTTTGTGGGCGCCACTTGGAAACGTTTATTTCAAGAAAAAAATGTGATTGATAAAATTTTTAAATCTACGAAAAAATTTAAACAAGTCAGTTTAGCTTGGAAAAATCAGTTAAGTTTAATGATTCTTCAAAAACAAACAAATCATCTGAAGGACTAACATTCATAGAAAAAAATTATAAAATTGCAGAGAAAAAATTTTACAAGTTATTATTATTGACAATTTTTTTTTATATATCCAATCAAGTATCGGCTAGTATATTTCAGATTTTGACTCAGTTGAAAAGCATGAGTTTAATACGTGAAAAATCTTTACTCTCAGGACGTGACTCCTTTGAACTACCAAGACATATCAATTAGATGCCTTACAAGAAAAAACTAAGTGATTTGAAGGTGTATGTGTGGCGTGTGAAGTACAACTGCGTGATAAAATGTAACCAGGTAACAAATGACTTTAATTTTGGTAACTCACGTTCCAATGGTTATTTATTCTCGCACTGGACACTCCTTTCGGGTAGTTTCTCAATCTCGCCTCTTCGGGTGTACACTGAATCTATTTAAAGTCAAATTTTGCGATCGTTTACTTTTTCCGCACTTTTGTAAAAACGTTTGGCAGTAGAATCTCGTTCAAACGCCGCCAAAAGCTCGTCAGCTGCTCCGCGTTAATTCAGAAATTATCCGCCGCAGCGCTGATTCCCATTCAGTGTCGAGAAGAAAGGCTTGTTGGGTATATGTTTGTTTACGTTAGGGGGAATTATTGTCACGTTAGTCAGTCAATGCGAACACAGCAGAATTCGTTCTCTATTTAAATTTTTGGTCCCTCCTGGGCCGCTTGACGTTCTGGCTGCGTGATTTCTATTAAAATTTGCCGTATCGCTGCTCTATTTCAGCGATAGTTTTGGCGTAGATTCTCGTTGAGGTTAAGTCAGTCGGTATGTCTATGTACAGGAAAAAGCCTTTCTCCGTGTCTTGTCGATTTCTTGCCTCTTCGGTTTCGCCTTAGCTGCGTTGATCAGTGTTGTGGGTGATGCATCAGTTCTGGAGTTCAAGTTTCAAGTGTTCTTCGGTCGGATTTGGACTCTCTTTTATACTAATTCAGGATGACTGTTTTCATCAACTTCCGGTATATTTGTGTAAAAATTCTTTCTAGAATGTTCGAGAATAAACGAAATGGAATGTCATAGAACAATTTTCACTTCCGTAGAAGCTTTTAGAACGAATTTCTTATTCTTCATACAAAGGATATTTCAAAATTTACTCTGGTATTTATCAAACAGTTTTACATTAGTACTCACAATTTGTATGCCATTAATACATTTAGATTCCCTGTTTTTAACTGAATCTAGCGATACTAAATATGATTGGTTTCTAATTAACTTAAGTCTAATAAACAATACAATATACAACTCTCACCTTGAGTTGTTGTCATTGAAAACTCAATTTTTATAACAAAAATTGTTGTGGAGTTACTAAGTTCCTTCCACAAGCTGAACATCTAATACTACTACCTTCCTACAACAAAATAAACAAATTTTAACATAGATAAAACACAAATAAATACAATTTTATATGGCCTCTGCTCATGGCCTAGATTCTTGTCAGTTTTCTAATACAATGATTAGTCTTTTTCTTTAATATATGTATTATTTCACTACTGTACACACAGAGTTTATTATTTTGTCTATCTTTTGTGATACCTGGTTACTCTGTACATATATTATATTTATCACAAGATGACATAGCATCATTGATTGGTCTTGAGATGTCCTTTTTTTATGGCGTGACAAATCTCACTCTTATTAGTAAATTCTTTTAGAATTGACTTTACTTTCAACTGAGTTTGTTTCTTATTAAGGTATACTGATGTATTGTACCTTTCTATCTTATTTTTGTTAGCATTATGTAAGTATTTAGCCAGATATGATTATTTTTGTACTGGATGATTGGTTCCAGCCATACATGGTATAAGTAAATAATTTGCTAACTTGACTATTACAATGTTAAAGTTAGTCAGGTATATTAGTATAGTTTCTTTACATCATATTACAGCTTTCTAATGCAATTTGGTTGCATTTTGGCAACATTAAATTTATAAATTATACAATATTAGATGCCTATTACATGGTTTTAGTTAACACTGTTTTTGGCTATTTTGACTGCTTTTTATTCATTTGACAGCTTCCTTTATTTTTATGATAAATTGTTCACTGTTGTCTGCTTGACAATTACATATAGTTTTTATTTAAATCTGATAATAATTAATTTTTTCATGAAAACTGGGTGTATGGTCTCAAATCCAACACATTAATATTTTTTGTCATAACAAATATATCATTTTTATTCTAACTTAGATTCTTTCTAATAATGTATTTAAGTCATTTAATACATTTATTTTATTTACATCACATAATATAATAATGGATCATGTCCATTTATTCACAAAAAATAGTTTTTAATACTCTATTCATAGTTATAAAACTCAATAATTATTGACTTCATTTTGGTTGATTCTGACATTATTTCTCTCTCTTATAGTGTCTTATGGTTTTTTCACTCTTATTCACTTTAATAATATATATGGGGTTTTGTCTTAGTCATAGTTTGGTCGTTTTTTCAAGTTGATAGAAATAATTATTATACAAAATTACACAATTTTTTGGGACTACTTGGGTTCGATACTGTTCACCTCACTTTCCTCTTATGCTAACTTACTATGTAAATGATTTCCTTTTATGGAACGTTTTGTGACGTTACAAACTCTATGCTATTGTAGGGCACAATGTGATTTTTGACGCCAGTATTATCGACGCTCTCGGAGTGTAAGCCTACACGTAAATAACAATCTGGTGTGCAGTGTGGTTTGTTGAAGTTATTGTCAAGTCAGTGTTTTGTCTTTCGCCTACACTTCTGCGCTTGCTTGTTTCTTGCCTTGGCGGATTCTCGTTGTTGTACAAAAGACGTCTTAAATAATATATTGTGCGGTATTGTTCAACGCAAGTTCTTAAGAGTTTTAAATACAAATATCCTTGTTTTATCATGGCACCGACCGCATCATCTTTGTCATCTAAGTTAAAATCATGGGTACAGATTGACAGTGCTTTTACAACTGACGATAAAGCTGTATTTTGCCAAGTTTACTATGGCCAAATGGTGTTAAAGAAGTGAAGGTACTGCTGTTGTATACAGATGCAGCAGCATACATGTTAAAAGCAGGTAATTCTCTAAATGTGTTTTACCCCAACCTACTACATGTTACATGCCTGGCTCATGGATTGCATCGAGTAGCTGAAACTGTCAGAGACCTTTTCCCTGAAGTAAATACATTAATATCAGCAACAAAAAAGGTGTTCTTGAAAGCTCCTTACCGTATCCAGTGCTACAAACAAAGGCTACCTGACACACCTCTGCCTCCAGAACCCGTAATTACAACATGGGGAACCTGGATCGAAGCCGTAAATTTCTACAGTGACAACTTTGAAGCTGTGAAGTATGTGGTGGAAACATTATCTCCCGATTCTGCAGTGTCAGTGAGCGAATCCTTGTCTGCATTCAAGAACTCTAAGGTGATATGTTCAGTTTCGTACATCAAAACGCATTTCAGTTGTATCAAGAAACTGGAGACTGCAAGTCTGACTCTCCAAGAAGCCATAGGAATAGTTGAAGAAGCAGTTAACAAGTTAAATGCTGTGCAGGGTGAAGTCGGTGACAAAGTTTCTACTAAATTAAATGCTGTGCTGAATAGAAACCCTGGTTACTCAACTTTACATACCATTTATCGCATATGTAACGGCAAAACTGTAGAATCGATTGAGAATATTCTTCCAAGTACGATTCCTCTATATAAACATGCGCCGGTGACGACATGTGATGTCGAGAGATCCTTTTCTATATATAAAAACATACTCTCAGACCGAAGACAGTCCATGTCAACAGACAATATAGAAAAGTATTTAATAATTAATTGTGCAACTAAACAGTGAAAAAAAATACTTACATGGACACTTTATTCTTATGCAGAGATATAGTAGAGTTTTATATATATATATATATATACAATATAGATTTTTAAGTCAAAAATCTTCCTTTAATTTTATAGTAATTTCAACTCTCCTAGTAAAATACTTTGTTAAATAGTTAATAATTCTCAATTTTTTACTTTATACTCATGTCCTATACTACAGAAATCCATAGGTAAAATATTTTGTTGTTGTTAATTTTATAATATCAAGATTTCTTTTTTAATACTGTTTTCTAAAATATGTTTTCATACATTTTCTAAAGTACAATAAACAATTGAAAAGTAATTCATTTCTTATGCATGCTGTCTTATTGTAAACTCTTCAACAAAGAGTTGAACTTTCAGATACTGTGTATTCTGAGGGTTAACTTATTTTCTGTAACAGAAGTGGTAATCTAACTGGTGATTAGTGTCAGCCCCGAACTTGATTAGTATTTTATGGATTACATTGACTTTGCTCAAAATATATTTGCATGTTTTGAAAGTGATTATAAAAAGTTTAAAATGAAGCACCTATTATTTTCAAAACCTTTCAAAGAGGGCACTGTTATGTTCTCGTAAAATGTAAATTACATTGTTGATGTGAAAGTATTTTAATACTACATATTTCTTAAATATTACATATTTAGCTACATATTTTCCTTATTTTTCCTACATATTTATGTACATATTTTGCCATTTTTTGCTACATAAAAATCCGGGCCCTAGTGATGATAAAGAAACACCTAAAAAATATATATATATATATATATATATATATGATTAGAAGTACGTACAAGAAGGAGTACTATCACATTTACAACACATAGATTCGAAATATGAATTTGGCGTGTTCGCACCTCTAGCTGTTGCCTGTAAAGAGCATAATCCCTAAACACAAGTTTTTGTTTTATTTAGGAGAAAGAAACTGTTTTCCACTAAAAACATTAAAATTATTCATTGTCTCTAAAATTGCACCTAATTCACCTAATTCGAGGCCTAGCTTAGAAGCTAATTAGTAGATAGCAAGAGAGGGTAACGAAAAGAAAGTTTCAGGGGAGGTTGAAATGAGATTGACAGGCTGACATGCAGACAAAGGGAGAGAGTGAGTATCTGTATGTGTGTGTGTGTGTGTGTGTGTGTGTGTGAATGTTTAGGCTATATAGTTTTACAAACACTGCATATGTTTATGATACGAATTGCTGTTTTAATTCACATGCATCAGATATTAGGCAACATTTATTTACGCTACGTAGCGTGCCCGAGTTTACGTTTTTGCGTATAACAGTAAACTATTTGTAGAATTTGATTAATGAGACAGATTTCTTTATCTCTGCCCTTGTTTCTCTCTGTCAGTCTCTCTCACTCTCTCTCTCTCTCTCTCTCTCTCTCTCTCTCTCTCTCTCTCGCGCGCGCACACACACACACACGCGCGCGCATGCACGCGATCGCCACTCATACAGTTTCTTCTTTTTCTTGTCACAATTTCAGTGTTACACACAATCCCTCACTGTCCTTTTCTTGCCCCCTCGCACTTTGTTTACTTCTCCATCAAATCCTAACCTATACGTCAAATTAGATCGAAACTAGACACATTTTTTAATAGTTTAATCGATGTGCCTAAACCAGAAAAATTATTGGGTCACTTGTGTGAAAGAAGAAACTTTAATTTATTTACCTTATAACAATTCCCCCTAAATAAAAGGGAAATCCCCAAATTCATATTTCGAAGCCACCTGTTATACATACGTTTAATTTCATACAAACGTTTTTATGTGTGTTCCCATCAGCACCGACACACCTGTACAGGCTTCTCCATATTTTTTTACACCTGTCCAAATATGACTATACTGATTACAATAGTAATTTCTTCTGCGGTTTGTTTATGACCATAAGATATGTCTTTATAGTTCCTTTTAAATACCATTATTTTCTGCTCATTCGTACAAAACTTTTAATTGTTGAATGTGCCAATTCTGATAATCTTTGCCAAACCCAAATATTAATGTTATACGGCGTCACCTTATTATGTAGCAAACAAAATTAGAACAAATCACTGTTATTTTAGCAGTAGCTTTTTTAAGGAGCCCAGAGTAGGCCTACTAGTAGGCCTATACCTACCCGATACACACACATTTGAAGGATCAGTATTTTGTCTTGGAGTTCACTCTCCCAGCTGAGATACCCATGTTTTTAGGGACCAGGAACTCGCATTTGAACTTCTATCATCAGCTACATAATGTAAATCCTAGATAAATGTACAAGCCTATGCTCTAAAAGCCTAAGCTATGGTACCCACAATCATCTACGTTTTACTATAATAATGGTTGCAAGTTAAATTTTTTGATTCATGTTGATGCTTTTGTCTCGAAGAAACCAGGTAAATTAATCTGCTTTTCGTATCCGGCCGACGATGGTGTGCTCCCAATTACGAACAGTGGCACTTGCAACTCGTTTCACTTGCGAACACTCAAGTAGATAAGACACGTAATTAATTTTTGATACGTGAGAGTACGTCCCACTTGCGAACACACAAACAACGATGTATGTACAGTGTACATCCACCCTGTATTGTGTTTATGTTTTTATAATTCGTTAAATGTATTTTTTGTTAACAACTACGTTTACCAAGTTACAATTTTTATAAAACGCACACACACACACTTGCATAGCCGCTCCTTCACTCTCTCTCTCTCTCTCTCTCTCTAAATTAAAAAGGAAGGTTATTTTTTTTTATTTTTATTAGTCAACTTGTAGAACGGACGACGTGATCTTGAGAAACATCCCAACATCAGAATCTTTTTCATATCTTTTAGTTTATCCAATTCAGTATACTTTTTCGTCCTTTTCATAGCTTAAAAATTTCACTCCATCGTTACATCGTGTTCTGAATAGATTTCTCTGCCTCAGATTATAAACATTTGATAATGTTTTTTTATTCTTGGATGTGGTCTTCCAACGTGGCTGTTTAGTTTCTGATGCGTGCTTGTACGGTATTATTCATTGTATGACGTCGGAAGTAGCAGTTCCGTAACTCCTGTGGCACTAATCATTGTCTAGCTATTGTTCTACGAAACAATTAAAAATTAATCGAGTTTCTCTTCCTCTGGAACTTGACCATGGATATACTGCCAGCCACATTCTACATCTTTTCGAAGGAAAGCAAGTATAGCACACATTAGGATTTTTGTGCTCCCTAAGTCATTTGAATGTGTATACTCGTGCAAAGTGACTACTGCAGCTTTTGAATTTTCCATTCATGAAAAATTACTTTTAATCTTTCAAACTCTCTTTTCTATTGATTTAACCAAAAATCGGGAGCTTAGCTTGCACAACGTCTTCGCCCAGACGGAAACTACTCTCGTCAATTTTCAAACCGGGACAATTGACAAACTGGCCGGGACCAGGTCGTCAAACCGGGACAATCCCGGTCAAACCGGGACGTATGGTAAGCCTATTTATACATGTATTTATCGGTTTTCAATATTGAGTAGAATTAGGAAGCGATTGTATTGAACGAATCACGATTATCAAATGATATACGGTATTCCTTTTAGTTCAACAATTCCGTCATCTCGTCTCCGGTACTTTGGAAAACCATTGTTATTTTTCAATAGTTTAACGTAAAATGTTGCTCGGTTATTATGTGTACATATTCCATCAATCATGCAAGGAACATTAGGATTACGAGCTCTACAAGATCCATGTATCATTCGAGATAACAATTTTATGAATCCTTGGAAAACTGACTGGGTCAGGTATTTCTCCGCACAAAACTTAGGATAAGCAAGAGGTAGTGTATTAACTTTTTAAATTGTATATTATTATTATTTTTACTATGTTTTTACTATAAAATATTCTTATTATTTTAATATGATTTTCTGGAATACGTTTGGTGGAAACGTAAAACCGGCCAGCTGATAAATAAGAGGTTGCGAGTTCAGACGTATATATGTGTCAGCCAAAACAGTATGTTTTGTAAACGTACACGTCTGTCATTACAACATTAAGAATGTTATTTGACCTTGAGTAGGTACTCATGTTGACGGGAATGAGAAATCTTGTCTCTGTGCTGGAGACCTGTGGTGTTAGCGCTGAATAGACACAACACATATCACTGTACATAGCAGTGGCTGACGTATATTAACCATTTCCGAGTTCGCGATACAACTACTCAGATTAAACTGTGCACAATGTTTGTAGAAAATACGGACGTTTGTGACGTAGACGCCAGTTTGCAAAATGCATAATCGTTCCCGCCAGAAATGTAATCACGTTTCTCGTTTATCTTGTCTCAGCCAAATAAACATTACTATGCGTTTACCATGTTCCAGTGGCCTTCTTATTTCATAAACACTTGAGAAATTTTATTGTTTCTTACAGAGGCAACCTTAGAGGTGTCCGGCAGGTGTAAATGTACATAACCTCCTTGGCTCATTCTTTAATAAAAATAAGGGAAAGAAATAGAACGAATAAGGAGAGAGAGAGAGAGAGAGAGAGAGAGAGAGAGAGAGAGAGAGAGAGAGAGAGAGAGAGAGAGAGAGAGAGAGAGAGAGAGAGAGAGAGAGCAAGAAAGTGAGACAGAGGTACACAGACAGAGAGGAGCTGTTTCGTTAATCAGGGTAAAATTATATGCAAATTTTGAGAAGGACCGGTGTCCTAGGCTAATAAAAACTTAGCTAAAAACATTAAAAATACGAAATATATACAGTGTACACAAAATATGAGGTGTACAAAACATATAAAAGACATGTCATAAGATTTATTTAACAAAAGAAGTAATCGGAGTGGGCGAATGGTAGGAATAAATATGTAATTTAAACAATCCCTTTTAATAATAAATGGTTTTATAATAATTATGTTCAATACATATAGGCCTAAGTGTGTAAAACGAATTCCCTACAAGAGTTTTAAAGATTAATGAAGATTTAATTAATTCCCTACAAGAGTTAATGAAGATTTGTCTTAAATTTTTTCAGAGTTACATAATTATTATTTGTTAAAATATACATATATTTTATTCAGAAAATATTAGATATTTGTATTTCATCTTTTATTTTATTTTATTTTTATTTTACCGAGAATAGTTACTATTTATAGAAAACCGTAGCAAAAAATATTTGTAATAAAAGTCTATGTGTATTCATACTTTTACCAGTACAGGTACATCTGTCATATCCGGACTGATATGGCGACCGGCCGATCCGGATATGGAAAAATCCGGATATCACAAGGTCATTTATAAATACCGTATTTACTCGCATAATTTACGCACTTTTTTGACGAAAAATACCGGCGAAAATTTCGGGTGCGTAAATTATTCAAGGATTTCAGATATACCCAAATTTCATTTGAAATTTATTGACATTTAAAAGATACATTAAATATACTGTATTATACACAAAATCAGTTCAACTCATTGAAGTTATCGTCGGGGTATATATAACGATTCATAATATGTCGTCATATCTGAGCGTTAATTGAAAGGGACAGACTGTGCGCTGCGCCGTACGCTAGACAGAGAGCGTATAATAAGCAACTATCTCACTCTAACTTCGTCACAGTGAAGCTCGCGGGAGGATCAGAGATGAATTTTATTCAATTCATTTTTGCAGTTCAACCTGCGATAACTTCAAAACCAATAAATATACAGCAATTCTGAAAACTGTATTGTGTTCAGTAATTAAATCTCTATAAGTAGCCAAAATCTCAATTAATATAATTAACAATTACAGAAGATACACAGAAGAAGAACGTGTTTTTTTAGACGTTTCTATTGGTTTAGCATTTGCATTTGTACACTGTACTCTTTAAAATACAAAAAGTAAAATTGGTTAAAAAGTTTTACTTACAGTACGCCTACATCAGTTTTTGAAAAAGTTTGTGATTCGGCTGCTTCATACAATGCACACTTGTTTTGGAAGCCATGAAGCCAAAGTGAGTCGACCTAACGCCGCTGCCCCAGACTCAGTTGCCCCAAATAAAGTATTTCAATTGTAAAAACTTAAATATTCAAAAATAGTGAACCATATCGCAGAATGACGTAAGTGTAGTGAAGAAAAAGTGGTGATCAGCCAAAACATCAAGAGTAGTATCTTTACATCCCTAACCATTTCGCTAACCAAAATTGCAAAAATTAGTTTGGAGATACGTCCGGATATGGCAGGTTCCGGATATCACAGGTCCGGATGTGACAGGTTGTACTGTACTTTTTAACTACATATTATACTAATGTACAATGAAGATATACTTATTATATCTTTATTTAGTATATAGTTATTTACGTGTCAAGAAAAAAACGTGTGAATAAAGTGATCACAACATTTTATACCTTATATGTTTTCTGTCATTGAATGATTAACCCACTTTTTAATAACAGCGTTGAAAAATAGTTGATTACGTATTTCAAAGATTATTTTTACTACGGTACTGAAATTAAAAATAACTAAGATCGTATACAGGAATTAAACGTAGGCGACTGGAAGCAGTAATTGTATAAACAGCCGAGACACACCAGCTGCTAATATTGCAGGAATTGCTTACGTTCAGTAGACTTGGAAACGTTGTGACCTTCGTGACTTTATATACATTTTGTGGCAACACTGTGCATATTTTTCATCACTAAAAGCTAAACCGATATCCGTGATAAAACAGTAATGCATTTTTTTACACGTGTGAGTCGTTTGTAACGATTAAGTTAACAGGGTAATTATTATTCAACTTTTTTCAACAAATTATCTTGAAACGGATATATATTTTTACGGTTTTTTATGCTGATTACGAATATGTAAGAATAAAATGTCTAAGCTTACTCGTAACTTTTATATATGGGGTCTCAAAAAGATCAACTTCTCTGGTCAGAACTTGCATGTTTAGCTAATGATGGATAAACGTGATTATATATATATATATATATATTGCGACAGTACAAATAAGTGATGTACTGAGCATTGAATATAAAAATTTAAATATACCTAATAAACTGTAAATAATTAATAATATATTAGAAATAAGCATGTCAGGGATTGCAAGCTTGGCTCAGACAAAAATATGAACAGGTGTTTCGACCTGAATCGGCGTGCACACACACACACAAATGTAACTGAAAGTGTGTACACCAGTATTTTTCTAGTGTGTGTGAACGCAGGTCTATGCAGGCCAGTTTACCACCCCAAGATGAATAATTGCATAATTAGTGTTTTCCGTAATTATTCATAAACTATAATTAAAAAGTAAAATCCAAAGCACAATAAAATGTAAGAAAATTTACTAAATACTGTGTACGAAAACCATGTGAAAGTGCCACACCGTACGAGTGTAATAGTGAAATAACTGTGTACAAATCGAAAGGGTTAAGTTGCAATGTCCAAAATTACAGTGAACATGTGTTGTAAAAATAGTTATAAGATAAGTATAAGAGTATACTTACAGGACTCTGCAATTCGCAGAAATATAAGAAATAGCGAAATTAACAAAGATTGGGGGAACTGAATCCAGAGACAGTTTCTGACATGTCGATTTCGTACCACTGCAGGTGTCGACCAAGACATGGGTATAAATAGGACACACAAGCTACAGTGGTTCTCTTTCTTAAATCATCCACGGTGCAGCGGGAGCTTCTGCCCGTCCATACAGAATATTTAAATTTTTGTAAATAATTTCATCCTTCCAGTTACATACAGTTATGTAACTCGATTGTCAAACCAACTGTTTTTAAATAATAACAAAATTACATAAGAAGATTCACATAAGAAGATCCATTGACGTCAGAAACAGCACGAGGAGAAGTTCCAGAGAGCGAGTCGCGCTGGACAAGAAGAGGCGAGTCGACGCTGGACAAGAGGCGAGTCGACGCTGGACAAGAAGAGCGAGTCGACGCTGGATAAGAGGACGCTGGAGTGCGAGACGAGGACGACTACAGACGGATCAAATGATCGAGTATGTTTGACGACAATAAGGTGATAAACAACTTATTTATCTCTTAATCGAACAATGAACTCAAAGACAATTAAAGGTATTCTTGTTTTATTTAAAAGTAAGAGCCAATGTTTGTTTTAAAGTAGAATTAAAATCATAGATGTTTTAGAAATACGATTAACGTAACAAGAGCTCAAATTAGTATTGAAATAAAACGAATACAAAGAATTTAAATGAAAACAATTATTGTTTGATATAAATCAGTACTGAGAAACAAAAGATAAATTCAATAACTATTAATAGTTTGAGTACATTACAATTTATAAAAAGATATTTAAATATTGATATTTTGAAACACATTAATTGACTGAGTAGTCTGAAAATGAGATTTTTCTTTAATATAATAATTAGTAGAATAGAATATTTAGTCAGTAAGGATGTATATAGCATAAGCCTTACGGCATAATAACAAATAATAACGAATGTTTTAAGGCGAAGTAACTGCTAAGTGCACAATTTTATTAATATCAAATAAATATGAAATACCGTTACAAGTTACATAGAGTTCTTATTGCAGATACACCTGAAACCCAATTTAAATGCTATTTTGTTACATAATTTGTCAATCTTGAACGTGAGACCAGTCACGCCTATTTTATGTATATCGTATTGTTGCATATTAATTATCGCTTCCAACGTGGAGCATCACAAATGTAAATTATATTATATTTACAACGTTATATCGTTGCATAATATGGCGTCCCAGATTGTGGGGCTCCGCAAACACAAATAAATTTATATTTGCAACGTTGTATCGTTGTATAATATGTCGCCCTGGACGTGGGGCACGACATGCCTAAATTTACGTGCAAAAATTTGTTACATAAATTGTAGCCCATGAACGTATGGCCCAATCCCCACCATTTAACTATTAAAATTTTTTTTATGTAGCTAAATGGTTGCTCTAAAATATAAGAGTGTGTTAAATAAAAATGTATTATATGTAATAATTATTTATATTAAACAGTAACTGAATGTAATGTTAATTGTTGTGTAATCACACAGCTGGCGCCCACAAATAATATTGTTTGTCTATGTAACAGGTGTAACTGTAATGAGTATTAATAATAACTATTAATAAAAATACAGAAATAAATAAATAAGTAGGGAACGGTTATCAATAATAATTGTTAAAGAATTACTACTAAATAAATATTTTAATAATACTTCAACATGACGACTTCAGGAAATTTAGACGTAGAGGCATTCCAGACGATGATGCGTGCCTGGGTCGATGAATTAAGCACAAAACAGACAGAAAATTTAAATAAACAGAGAGAAAATTTAAATGCTAGAATAGACGAACTAAAAGAAATAAATACAAAACAAACAGAAAGTTTAGAAAATAAATTAGAGCTACAGTCCGAAAATTTTAGACAGGACACCATAAAAATCACAGGAAGTCTAGAGGAGTTAAAAATTGATAATCTTGAAATAAAACAAAGTATAATAGGTGGTACTGCACAGTTAACCGAAAAAATTGTTAATACAAATTTACGTATTGACACGATCGCAGAAAATGTCTGTGGAATAATTAATAAACAAACGGAGCTAATATGTGAAAAGATAATATGTGAAGAATTCATAGTAGTTGAAAATACGTGTGTAATTACTAACGATAATTATAAAGTAATTAACATTAAGGAAGAGAAGCAAATTAAGATTAATAAAACGTACCTTATTAATAGCGATATTCCAAGTGTGAGACACACACACAATAGTAAGTCACACAAGATGACACATTTGAAACACATAAGACACCACACTTACGGAGATAAATATCATTGTAGGCCTAACAAGAAACGTATTAAATTGTCTAGACGAAACACTACACAAAATTGTGGTAAATATGATGTTAGATATACGCACGATAATTATAAAGTGAACGATAATTATAACTATAATTATAGTAATTACTATGAATATTATCATAAAAGACGAACGAATAAACCGTCGTCAGCTGTTTATATAGTCTTCAAACGCACTGACCTTACACAATTCATTAGTGATGAGAGACTAGTGGAACGTGCTGAGAGAATTGAGAAAGAGCGAAGCATTTGTTACGAGAGTAAGAGAGGGAAAATAAAGTTTTCACACTATAAACAGGTGAGTTACACGATCAAAGCAAACGTTCACACGGTAAGTACACACACAAACGTCGCAGCAATGCAACGGAAAGGTAACGAGGGGGTAACCCAATGGAATGTTGTCGCGAGGGTGAGCACAATGAATTTCCTGTGTACAAAAACCAATTGTTATAATGAGGGGTGTCAGTTCTAACGACACACCGAACCGAACTCAATACCTGAAAATAAATAATTATTTTTAAATGAAAAAAAACATTACTGTTAATTATTAATAATAATATAAGAGAGTATAATTAAGAAATGTATTATTAATGGTAAGGAATGAAGTGTAGAGAAATATTTAAGAAAGTAATGGTAAAAGATGTTATTGTTGTTATTAATATGAAGAAAGGGTTAGGAATGGAAAATAATTGCCATAATTGTTAGAACGACTGATCAAGCGAAAACTTAATGGAGATACAAGGACACAGAAGAAAGCAAGAGTGAAAAGTCGAAAAGGGCAGCGACTACTTAGGATTAAAGACTTCGAGAAAAATATCGATGTGTTTTCCAAGACAGTTCCTCTGTAACCGATCATGCGACACACTACAAAGCTGAAACAGTATTCTGTTACGGAAGTGTATTTCAGGAAAGTAGTAGCGATCAGAAAGGTAATGTTCAGGAAATGTAATAAAAGGTAATGAATGTTAATGTATTGTATAAGTAATGTAAAGACAAAGTAATGTCATGTTAAGAAAAAAGTTAAGGAAGATTAGAAGCGAAGGTAAGAATGTATGAGTAAGATAATGTAAAATTAAGGACCGAATTTACACACATACGTACAAAGAAAGAGCATCCAAAAGGAGAACAAGGGAGAGCTAATTGCAGTGGATTTTCTGGGACCACTACCACGATCAAGTCGAGGTGTGAAGCACATATTGGTATGTATCGATGTGTTTTCCAAGGCAGTCCGACTGTACCCAATTATGCGACCCACAACCAAAGTTGTTCCAAAGATACTACTGCAGAAATATATTCCGTCATATGGAAAAATGAAGAAGGTACTCAGTGATCAAGGTGTACAATTCCAAAGTGAAAAATGGGAGAGGACGTTAAGGGAAAATCGAATACAACCTGTACTCACATCCATAAGACATCCTCAAGGAAACCTTGCTGAGAGAGTTAACAAAGAATTAGGTAAATATTTACGAATATATTGCCATGATCAACACAATAAATGGGCAGAATATTTACCATTTCTTGAGAAAGTCATTAACGAAAATTATAATGAAGCAACAGGATATACTCCAATGGAATTAGAAGAAGATAAGAAGCCAAACAGATTTTGGACTAAGTATATAAACAAACCTAATAACCAAAATGTACCTATACCAATAAGCGTGAAAATTGAATACGCAAAGCAACGGATAAGAGAAAGAGGTAACAAGAGTGTAGAAAGATTTAATCTAACTCACAAACTACAACAATTCAGCGTGGGAGAAAGTGTACTACTCAAAGCTAATCCAGTGGGAAAACGGAGTGATAATACGGCGAAGAAATTCTTCAGAATTTATAATGGGCCGTATATGTTAAGACAGCGAGTAGGACAACACACTTTCATCGTATATGATGAGATACAGAAGAAAGAAATTGGTAAATTCCACGCAACGTCATTTAGGAAGTTTTACACATGAAAACAACGAGGTCAATGAAACCAGTCAGATCAGCTGTTTGTTGAAGCCACCCTACTACAAGGTCACGAGCAGTGAGCGTATAAGAAGGGGAGGTAAGACATTTGTATACACTCCAATTAAGGGTGAAATGACGAATATTATTCTTTATTATTTGTTACATTTTATTTCAAGTGTAATAATAATAATAATAAATTATAATAAATAAATTTATAAAATTTTTTTTTTGTTACCAAGCAGAGGGATAATGCGACAGTACAAATAAGTGATGTACTGAGCATTGAATATAAAAATTTAAATATACCTAATAAACTGTAAATAATTAATAATATATTAGAAATAAGCATGTCAGGGATTGCAAGCTTGGCTCAGACAAAAATATGAACAGGTGTTTCGACCTGAATCGACGTGCACACACACACAAATGTAACTGAAAGTGTGTACACCAGTATTTTTCTAGTGTGTGTGAACGCAGGTCTATGCAGGCGAGTTTACCACCCCAAGATTAATAATTGCGTAATTACTGTTTTTCCGTAATTACTCATAAACTATAATTAAAGAGTAAAATCCAAGAACACAATAAAATGTAAGAAAATGTACTAAATACTGTGTACGAAAACCATGTGAAAGTGCCACACCGTACGAGTGTAATAGTGAAATAACTGTGTACAAATCGAAAGGGTTAAGTTGCAATGTCCAAAATTACAGTGAACATGTGTTGTAAAAATAGTTATAAGATAAGTATAAGAGTATACTTACAGGACTCTGCAATTCGCAGAAATATAAGAAATAGCGAAATTGACAAAGAGCGGGGGAACTGAATCCAGAGACAGTTTCTGACATGTCGATTTCGTACCACTGCAGGTGTCGACCAAGACATGGGTATAAATAGGACACACAAGCTACAGTGGTTCTCTTTCTTAAATCATCCACGGTGCAGCGGGAGCTTCTGCCCGTCCATACAGAATATTTAAATTTTTGTAAATAATTTCATCCTTCCAGTTACATACAGTTATGTAACTCGATTGTCAAACCAACTGTTTTTAAATAATAACAAAATTACATAAGAAGATCCGCATAAGAAGATCCATTGACGTCAGAAACAGCACGAGGAGAAGTTGAAGAACGAGTTAAGAAGAGCGAGTCGACGCTGGACAAGAGGACGCTGGAGTGCGAGACGAGGACGACTATAGATGGATCAAATGATCGAGTATGATTGACGACAATAAGGTGATAAACAACTTATTTATCTCTTAATCGAACAATGAACTCAAAGACAATTAAAGACATTCTTGTTTTATTTAAAAGTAAGAGCCAATGTTTATTTTAAAGTAGAATTAAAATCATAGATGTTTTAGAAATACGATTAACGTAACAAGAGCTCAAATTAGTATTGAAATAAAACGAATACAAAGAATTTAAATGAAAACAATTAGTGTTTGATATAAATCCGTACTGAGAAACAAAAGATAAATTCAATAACTATTAATATTTTGAGTACATTACAATTTATAAAAAGATATTTAAATTTTGTTATTTTGAAACACATTAATTGACTGAGTAGTCTGAAAATGAGATTTTTTTTAAATACAATAATTAGTAGAATAGAATATTTAGTCAGTAAGGATGTATATAGCATAAGCTTTACGGCATAATAACAAATAATAATGAATGTTTTAAGGCGAAGTAACTGCTAAGTGCACAATTTTATTAATATCAAATAAATTTGAAATACCGTTACAAGTTACATAGAGTTCTTATTGCAGATACACCTGAAACCCCATTTAAATGCTATTTTGTTACATAATTTGTCAATCTTGAACGTGAGACCAGTCACGCCTATTTTATGTATACGTTATGTTGCATATTAATTATCGCTTCCAACGTGGAGCATCACAAATGTAAATTATATTATATTTACAACGTTATATCGTTGCATAATATGGCGTCCCAGATCGTGGATCTCCGCAAACGCAAATAAATTTATATTTGCAACGTTGTATCGTTGTAATATATATATATATATATATATATATATTGTGACATAGCGAGGCGAAGATCTGCTCTCGGCGCCAGCCGAGACGTGACACGAGAAGGCGAGGCGACCCAATCAAGGATCGGCAGCAGCTTGATTGGCCTCAACGTGACCATCTAACGTGCTCGAGGCGAGCCAACCAGGGACCAGCGGCACTCTGATAGGTTCGTGGCATACGACCTGTCAGGGCATAAAAACAGCGCCGCTAAAAATTTTTGGCGCACTCCATTGGACGTCGTCAAGCCAGCTGGAAGAAAAGGAACAAGGAAGAATGGAGAACGCAGGAGAAGCAGTGATGGACATCGACTGGGACAGCAGCGGGCTCTACATACCGCTGCCGAAAGAAGAGAACCGCAGCACGCCCGGAACAGCGGACGCAGCCGCCGAACATCACAGCGCGGCTCGGGCAGCGTACGCAAATGATTTAGCGTACCCGACAAACGGTCCTTTTAAGGGCCTAAAAAACTATAGTGTGTACGATTGGCGCCATTTGTCCTGTGACAAGTGGCGCCCAACGTGGGGCGACGATCATCTTGCGGATGCAGGATCCAGCCACGCCAGAGAACTACCAGCCGGCACACAAAACAACATGGCGCCCAACAGCTACACCCAGCGGGACACCGGGTTCGAAATAGAGCAAGGCTTTGCGCAATTCGCCGCAGCTCTGAGGTGCACGTTGCCACCGGTGATCACCGCTACATACCATGGCCTCAAGTACGAGGATCCAGAACGATATCTTCAACAGCTAGAGCGACAGCTGCGGGACTACAGAGTCCCACCTGAACAGTGGGCAGATTACGCAGTGCGGCAGCTCCGAGGAGAAGCTGCCACGTGGGCAGAGAGATACACGGGATTGCAGATAAATTGGCCCGAGTTCTGCGACCGCTTCCGGCATCACTTCTGCGGGATGCAACGAGACGCAGAGCTGCTGGCCGAGCTGTACGGACAAACGCAGCGGCAGGAATCGGCGGAAATCTTCATCCTGAGAAAAATCAAGCTGTTTCGCCGTCTGTACCCCGGAGGTGACGAGAGGACGAGCATAGCCATGCTTACACAACAGCTGCAGCCACGCCTTCGACCTGCGCTGAGGTTCCCGCCGCCTATGACTTTAGAGGAACTTTTACAACGGGCAATGAGCATCGAGGCGGACTTGGATCAAGATAGTCGTGCGCGAGGTCGGGATGACTCTGCTGAAAACTCCCTGGATCGAGTAGGGGGGTCGAAGCAGTGTCGATCGGCCTCAAGCACGAAAGAGGAACAAAGATTGAACAGCCTAACGCCCAAGTGCCGCTACTGCCCGGGAAGACACTTCCATCGGGACTGCCCTGTGAAGAACCGGCAGGGAAACGACCAAGCGCCCCGGTAAATAGCCCACCGGGGCGCGTGAACCAACTAGGTGCGGACATACCGCGCATTCCAATAGAGATCGCCGGCCGAAAACTGACCGCAGCCTTGGACTCCGCCGCAAACTACGACTTCGTACGAGCCGGTCTGCTGCCCGGAGGAAGGAAGACGGAGCCCCGAGTTGTCCAGCTAGCGCTACACGGTCAGCAATGTCACTCAACGGCCACCGTCGTCGCAGACATTATAATTGGAAGTCTCGCGACCACCACCAGTCTGCTAGAAGTGCCCGGACTGCAAGAAGAAGTTTTATTGGGCCACCACTGGCTCACGGCCAACCAAGCAGTTGTGGACTACCGACGGGGCTGCCTTCACATTGGCAGCGAGAACCGACAGACGGTCTTCTGGAATGACCGCGCGGAGCCCGAGGAAGAGGACATTGACGAAGCTAGCCTTCAAACGTCAGCAGGTGGCCAACACCATAAACGGCTTCTGGAAATGTTACACCGTCATCGCAGTTTGTTCTCCCGTGGCCCGCTCCGCACTACATCTGCGGCCAAGCACGAGATCCGGCTGATAGAAGGTAGCCAGCCATTCCGGCTCCCAATGTACCGGTACTCCGACGAGAAGAAACGCACCATCCGGGAACAGGTAGAAGAGATGCTGAGGCAGCGTATCATTGAACCGGCCACCTCGCCATACAGCTCTCCGGTGGTGATTGTGAAGAAGAAGGACAGCACACCCCGGTTCTGCGTAGACTTCCGGAGGCTGAACGATCAGACCGAGGATGTGGACTCACCACTGCCGCTGATATACGAAACAATCAAGGACCTCAGCGGGGCCCAAGTCTTCTCGACCCTAGATCTCAAGAGCGGCTACTGGCAAATCCCGCTGGAGGAAGAAGCAAAGAAGTACACAGCATTCTCGGTGCCCGACGGAGGTCGCTACCAGTTCCGGGTGATGTGCTTTGGGCTGAAGAACGCGCCCAGCACCTTCCAACGGCTGATGCAGGATGTTCTCACGGGACTATTACGGGAGTGCTGCCTCGTCTATCTGGACGACATCATTGTCTACTCCCCCGACTGGGAAACGCACCTGCGACACCTGGATCAAGTCTTGGAAAGGCTGCAGATGCACCAGCTGACCTGCTCGCTCAACAAGTGTCACTTCGGCCGGGAAGAAGTCGCCTTTCTGGGCCACGAGATTACTCCGGACGGCAACCTCCCGCAGCAGCAACATCTCAGAGCGATTGAAGACCAGCCGGCCCCCAGCAACAAGAAAGAGCTGCAACGCTTCCTGGGAACCTGCAACTGGCTGCGAGAGTACATCCCCTGCTTCGCCATGATTTCGGAACCGTTAACGGACCTGCTGCGGACAAGAAAGTGGCATTGGGACGACACAACTCAGCGAGCCTTCGAAGAGGTTAAGGCCGCTTTCCGGCAGCCGTTAAAACTCTCACGACCGGATCGAGACTTGCCGATGTTTCTGCAGACCGACGCCAGCCAAAAGGGACTTGGAGCGGTGCTTTATCAATGCACCGAAGCCGGAGAGAGGCGTATCATCTCGTACGCCAGTGCCAAGCTCCACGAGGCGGAGAAGAACTACCACTCCAACGAACTGGAGTGTTTGGCAGTCGTCTGGGCCATCAAGAAATACCGGCCATACTTGGAGGATCGACATTTCACCCTAAGGACCGACAACAAGGCGCTAACTTGGCTGAAGCAGGCGACGGGGCAGAAGACGAAGTACGCTCGCTGGGCTCTACTGATACAGAGCTTCAAATTCACCGTCGTCCACTGCCCGGGCAAGGAGAACGAGTTGCCGGACTTCCTCTCGAGGGAACCTGGGCTTGAAGATACTGCCGGCGTCCAAGAAGAACCACGGATGCAGCCTGAAGAGAGGCCACTTCGCAGTGTTGCGGCAGCTGCACCCCGACTACAAGAAATCACAGCTGTCGGCATCCATCAGGCAGTGCAGGAGGCGCAAGAAGGCGACCAGGAGTGCCAAGCGTGGAGAAACGACCCTGCGGCGGCTACAGCGAGAGGATACCGGGTGGACAACGGCCTGGTTTGGAAGGACAGACGCAACCAGGAACCAGGATTGTACGTGCCGCCGAGTGTCCGCATGGAGGTCATCAGGCACTTCCACGACTTCCCTGAAGCCGGTCATCCGGGGGCCGAAGAAACGTTTCGGGCCATCGGCAAGGACTTCGTCTGGACCGGCCTAACCATTGATGTCCGCAGATACGTCCGGAGTTGCAGAATATGCGCCCTACACAAGCGCGGCGCAAATCCCGAACAGGACCAACAGCGACCTCACCGACCCAGGAGATGTTGGAATACTGTCGCCCTGGACGTCATGGGACCATATCCGCTGACTCGAGCTGGCAACCGGTACATCGTAGTGGTCACGGATATGATGTCGAGATGGGTGGAAGCAAAGGCCGTGCGCAAGGCGGACGCCGACACCATTATCCGCTACCTGGAGGAAGAAGTGTTCCCTCGTTGGGGATACCCAGAGGCGTTGCTCACCGACAACGGAAAGCCGCTCACGGGCCACAAGTGGAAGCAGATGTGCGACAAGCTGCACATACGACCGTGGACTACAGCCAACTACCATCCCAGGGCGAACCCGACCGAGCGGCGCAACGGCGAGATCAAGAAGGCGCTGCGGATCCAGCTCCATGACTCCAAGGACCATGGCGACTGGGACAAGCGTTTGCCGACGATTCTGTTCTCGCTGCGGAATCGTGCAAACGCCGCCACTGGAGTGACACCGAGCGAGCTTCTGCTGGGCAGAGACCTACGCCGACCCGGCGACTGGAGTCGGCCACACGCAGAACAGGACGTCCGGCCAATTGAGGAACGAGAAGAGGCGGCCAGGTCACACCAGACGCAGTATCAGCGGCGGCGGTATCCGGAACGGAGGACACAGGACCCTACACTGGCCGTAGGGCAGCTGGTGTACGTCAAGAGCCACGCCGGACCAGCCAAAGGACGGAGGTACCCTGGATGGGAGCCAGCCTGGGAAGGTCCCTTTAGCGTTGCCGCAACCCTCGGCGGGCAGATTTACACGGTGGAGAAGGACGGACGTCCATACAAGGTTCACCGCCAACGGCTCAAACCCGCCGGAGAAGAACAATGGGCTGGCCACCGGAGAGCATTCAAGACCCGGGGGAGTTGTGACATAGCGAGGCGAAGATCTGCTCTCGGCGCCAGCCGAGACGTGACACGAGAAGGCGAGGCGACCCAATCAAGGATCGGCAGCAGCTTGATTGGCCTCAACGTGACCATCTAACGTGCTCGAGGCGAGCCAACCAGGGACCAGCGGCACTCTGATAGGTTCGTGGCATACGACCTGTCAGGGCATAAAAACAGCGCCGCTAAAAATTTTTGGCGCACTCCATTGGACGTCGTCAAGCCAGCTGGAAGAAAAGGAACAAGGAAGAATGGAGAACGCAGGAGAAGCAGTGATGGACATCGACTGGGACAGCAGCGGGCTCTACATACCGCTGCCGAAAGAAGAGAACCGCAGCACGCCCGGAACAGCGGACGCAGCCGCCGAACATCACAGCGCGGCTCGGGCAGCGTACGCAAATGATTTAGCGTACCCGACAAACGGTCCTTTTAAGGGCCTAAAAAACTATAGTGTGTACGATTGGCGCCATTTGTCCTGTGACAATATATATATACACATTGTAACAAATTAATAAATTGGTGTTCTTGTTGTTTGGTAAAATAAATTTTTATTAGTATTTACTTATTTTTTTTTTAATTAATTCAATATTAATTATTTTAAAATGTTTCGTGGTGTTCCGAACTTCTTATTATTTGTTTTAATCGAATTATATCCTTTTCTGTATTTAGAATTCTTGTACCAGTTAATAGGATTGTCTCCAGGAACAACCGATTGGTGAACTTTCCTTATTTGCAGGTTTTTTCCTCTAAAGTTGTTAAATTCTGGTAGTTAAGTCTCAACTAAGATGGTATATTATGTTAGTTATAATTTAAGAATAAATAGGATTCAATTTTATAATATTCCAGGAATTTTTATTAACAAATAATCAAGTAATAGATATTCTATCGATTGATTAATCGACTCTCTCAGGGTATATCAATAGATTGTACAATTATTTATTATCGGGTTCTTTGAACAGTTATTTCATATATAGTCAGAGAAAAGGGCAAAGTATTTAAAGTATAACATTACAAAATATAATCTTATTAATTAAAATACATTTATAATTTCAATATATAATAGTAAGTAAAGAATTTTTCGAACCGTGAAGATTTACTGGCAGTGTCGCTTGAAATTGTGGGAAGTCAAAGATGGCCGCTCCGTGTTCAGATGTAATTGACGAATGCACCTCGCAGATTCTGCTTCCAATAAATGTTGTTTTTCCGCTGGTTTCTCGTTCCTTCAGCTGCGATTATTCCTTCTGGTGTTAGTGGAGTGATCCTGGTTAAGTGTTTGTGGTTCACTTCGATAAAATGTTTTGGATTAAGTTATATTTGACTTTAGTCTATTAGGTCGATAATTGCACTGTTCGTTTCGTTATGTGGAATTAATGGTTTTAATCGTTTAAATTATATATTCACTTGTTTTCTGCTCTGTTTTAAGTTAATTTAATGTTTGTAGGTGTTAGTTTCACTGAAGTTAAGGTTTAAATGAATTTATTCGACACTCGCGATTTTCACAGTAGACTAGGCTTGTCTCATGAACGCCATTTATGTCTTTGCTATTAGGTTAATATTTTAGCAAGAGCTCGTCTTAAGTGTACTCGACAAAATCTAATAATTAACTAACTCATTTCTTTCGTCTTCTACTAATGTCTTAGCCAATTTAATATTACAAATACATTGTTTCAAAACTTTCTAGCTTCCGTTACATTTAAAATTTTTACATTATACTACTGAATACATTTTTGCTATTATTTAAATTTATGAAATACTAAATACATAATCTTCTTCTTCAGTTCATTCTGGTTGATTTGATATCAAATAAGATAGTTTTACCAAATTTTTTATCTAAAATGCTATATTTACTTCATTTTGAAAATTGTAGGCATTAAAATTTACTTCCTGTCCTTCTCAAAATGTTTGCCATTTTATCTGTTATATTTATGATTGTACTAAATCTCAGATCGACATAAAAGTTTTATATTCCCTTAATTTCTTGTAATTTAATTAATTGGTTATCTTTTTAAATATTATGCTTTAATATGTGACTCCCCTCTTTGAATTTTCAGTTTTTACATTTGCATTTTTAACAATAATTCTTACTATCTTTTTACAATATCTTTCTTAATTATAGTTCCAGTTATATGACTCTGTGACTGATATACTTTATATAAATTCCATCAGTTTAACTATTTTTCTGTACCTAATTCATCAATTATAATGCTGTTTAGATTTACCATTTGGCCTAGATTTTAAATGTTTCTACATACAAAGTTTTTAAATAATACATCTTGTTTATACCCTTTCTGACTTTCTATTCTAATATAATATTGATTAACATTTCCTTATTTTAACAAAAGAACATTTAGTATATAATTCATACTATTAATTCATAACACATAATTGAAATAAACAATGGTCTTTCAAACTCAGATATTTTTAATCTGGATTAACTATTCTTAAAACATAATAAACATTTTCATAATAAAAAAATGGTATTTAACTCTGATATTTCAGTATTGAGTTATCTGAACTTATTCTAAACAAAACATATCTGTCCTTCCATCGTTTACACTATTTCTTATACCTAGTTTTATTTTCAGTTTTAGCTGTTTTTTGTTTGATTTTTGGGGTAAATATTCTTGGTCACTTCACTTTTTATATGGCCTGCTCTTGTTTTATTTACTGTTATTCTAATGAATGTTGTATATAAAGAGTGGCAGTTATTATTTAGAAACACTTGTATTATTTGTCATTATAATACTCTATTTAATATTATTCATTGACACAATATAAACACTTTAAAGTTGTATAATTTCACAATTTACTCAGTTTATGAACTTCAATATTGACACATTAGGTTTATTTAATATAATATAAAAACTTGCACTGATCCCCTTTTTGTTCTTTGACTTTATTTCTAATTAGTTTTATAGTCTTTTTAAAATCAAGAAATTTGTTTATAGAGGAAAATGAAGGTTTGTTTTTTGCATTATATAATTAATTCCCATTGGTTCACTTTCAATTCTACTTTATACACTTTTGGTTTATATCTATTTTGCATGGTTTTCTAAATTTGGGATTTTGTTATACTTTCATTTGTTATTATTTTTATTACTTTCTTTTGGGGTTTTGTTTTGGTTTCTTATAAGAGCACTCCTTCTTCTTGTGGTTGTTGTCTTGTTCTGGTTTCTTCTTTAATTGCTCCTATCCTCCTTGTTTCTTAGAAAAGTATCAACTTTTATGGTGGATGTTGTCTTGTTTGGGTTTCTTCCTTACTCCTATCCTACCTGCGTATTACTTTACTTTATTTTTAGTTTTGAAGTTTATTTTGATTACTCATCACTCATTGTAATATTGGTTTTAATGAAACTCTTACGTCAATCTATGATTGTGCTTTACGGTGGTTCTTAATTAATTTTTAATGTTACTTTCTTGGATTTAAAATGTTTTTATTTTATTTTATGATCTTTCTCTAAGTTCAGAACTATGGGCATTATCTGTCATGCTACAATATATAAGGTGTATTGAACAAATATTTGCATATTGTATAATTTGCATATTTGCCGAGGGCTGTATGTTTTATATTGTAATTAGTATAAATAGAATAAGGAACAGTTTTATACAATTTTGTGCAGGAATTGACAATATCTAACCTGTCCACCTTCTGTGGTAGCGTAAATTACAGCGTATGTGTGTTTGTGTGTGTGAGCACGCTACGACATGAAATATGGTGTGATGCGAACGACTTATTGTTTTGTCTGTAATCATGTCTTAACAGGATTATAATAAACTAATTACTTGTGTTAAACCTGCAAGCAAAGACTAACGCCAATTATAAAAACACCATTGCATTAAGGGATTTTTAACTAATGCAGCGATATAAAAATATTTCAGAAATTTGCAATATTAAAGACGATAAGAAATTAATGTTAATTACGGGTGTAATTAAAGAGTAATTAACATGTGTGTTATATGTGCGTGAAAAAATTACGAAAACAATGATGTCGCGTATGCTACTAGTGTGTTTACGAAATCGCTAAAATGAACAAAAAAGTGATTCGTAATTAAAAGGACGCTTTGCATGAAAGTTACAATTTTTAACATGTCAAGAGCAATCCTGGACATGTCAGATTGAGTCCAGTATAAATACGACCGACAATTTTGGGGCATTCTCAGACTCAAGAAATCTACAGACGACGTTACGCTGCCCGTTGCGGATCAACATGGACACACTCACACAAGACGTATGGAGGAACTCAGGAGCAACAACAACAACCCATAGCGACAGAGAACACAGCATCATCATCATCATCATCAAATTCTCAGGATTCAGGACGCGCGCGCACACACACACACAACGGTAACGGCAGCAGTATGCAGGTGATGACTAAATATTTATAATTTTGTTGTGAAAAGAACTTTCAGGAAGACAATTTTACATGAACAGTAAGACTTAAAAATTTTAAATGTAATAATAGTTAAATTCAATAATTTAATTTTATAAGAAAATTTGAAAGTTACTAAATCTTTTGTTATATGTTAAAAATTTGGGTGTGTCAATAGAGTTAAATATTAGTTTGAAAGTAAATGTAATTAGTTTATTTTGTCTATAGCAACTAGTAATTTTATGCTTCAGTTTAATATTATTTTTGTTTCTTTTTAAGTGAGTTGCTATTAGCATTTGAAGATTGAATCAAAGTCAGACACACTAAAAATGAAAGAAGTTAGATGACTTATTTAACATGTCTGTTTAGTTAATAAGAATATATCATTGTTTAGTTTTTAAATGTTATGAACAGCCTAATATGTGTGAAACTTACAAAAGTGGATAGTTAATCTATCTAATGTTTGAAATTTTTAATATTGGAATAGGTTTCTATTAATGAATAAACCTTAGGATGATTACTTTTAAATGGTTTTACATAATTATTTCATGTCAACAACACCTCACTCCTCTTTAAAATTTATTTAATTATTGTGCAAGTACATATACTTGACGTAACGAGAAACAAAAATCCTGCGACCTGGCCGGTGTACTACACTTATAGTTGTGTTGAGTACATGGTTCTGTATTTGTGTGAATTTATGAAATAATCGTAACGTTGCATAATAAATTGATGCAGCCAACGTGGGGCACGATATTAAAAGAAGCCATAATAAATTAACGTGCTTCGATAATTAACGAACCATAATAAATTGGTTCAGAATTAATAAGTGTATTGTTATTAATGTTATTATATTGTAATTGTAATATTATTGTGTATTTCACAACTGGCGCTCAACAAAACTAAAAGAGGAGAGAAATTGTTGGTATGGGATGATTTATAATAATAACAAATATAAATAAATAATATTAACTAAAAAACCAATAAAGCCTCGGTTTACCAATAATAATTATTTTAAAATATAAATAATAAAAATAATTCAACATGTCAATAACGTTTAACTTCAGTATGGAGGCAATGATAGAGGTGATGGGAAACCTTATGGACGAATATGGTATAAGACAAAATGTATGTGCTAGACTAGATAGAAACATAGAAGAGTTAGAACCAGATAAAGAAAAGTTAAGAATTGTTAATCTTAATTGAACAATTAAGAATAAGAACAATTAATGAATAAACCTTAGGATGATTATTTTTAAATGGTTTTAAATAGTTATTTCATGTCAACAACATATCCTCTTTAATATTTATTTAATTATTGTGCAACTACGTATACTTGACGCAACGAGAAACAAAAATCCTGCGACCTGGCCGGTGTACTACACTTAATAGTTGCGTTGAGTACATGGTTCTGTATTTGTGTAAATTTATGAAATAATCGTATCGTATTATATATATATATATATATAATGCGTCTAGTGATACACGCAGGACAGAAAAATCTACTTACTAGAATTTAATGTATGCTAAATATACAAGGTACAGAGCAGTCGTAATACAGAGTACAAAACAATCAAACGTGTAGAACACAATCGTGCACAGTATTCGGTTCATACAAACGGCATTCCAAATGTTCCAGTTCTAACTTATATGTGCCTGTGATTTTGTCCCTTTGATGTCTGTAAGTATTTACCAACCAGTAAACTTCAAAGCTAATCGATTTAACACAAATGTTTTCAATTGTTTTCAACATTGTTGAACACTTCACTAAACAGGATTGTCTATTTACTCATATACAGATTATTTGGTATTATTAACTCAGAATTTCACGTGTACAAAAAGAACAAAATATTAATTTTCTTCTAATATATATTTTGTAAAATCTTGTTTTAAATTGATACGAAGAAATAGTCGATTGGCATTACTATATACTATATTTGAATTATATCTGTTTTAATACGATTTAGACGGAGTTATCGTTACTGTTATGATAATTGTGTTATCCATGTGGTCGATGGCGTAAGCTTCCATACAGTCGGGAAAGTTTACAGTGCAAGTTTATTGTTACAACGGTCACCCGAATCCGTAGTATGATACAGTGGGAAACACAAAATAAAAGACACCATTGAAACCACTAATTACCAGCTATAATTATCACAATTAGCAGCTTGTAATCAACAAGTTATTCAACAAGATTATACTCGTACAATAATTCAAGTTAATTGGTCTACACTAATAATACTGTCAATTAATAGAGTCCCGGACAATAATCACTTTTCAGTAATAACCACCTGAACGCACTGAGTAATCGCCCTACGTAAAACGTGACTTCCAAGCGGCAGGTGTTGGCTACTTATAGTCTGCAGGGTTCCATAATATGCGTCCTTAACAAGCACTCGAAAATTCTAGAGGATACTTCAGCGTGGCCTTGCCAGAAACACGCACCGGCTGGTTTAGTTAAGGATCTATAAAAGGGAGTATTCGCACTCGCCATCTTTGTTCCGAAACTGACATATTATTATGGTGCCGCTTGTGTATACATGGGACGCAGTATAAGTTTGTTTTCGATATTACATAAACTATTATAGTTTTTCGTGCCAAAAATATAATTTCAAACTGTGAAATTATGTCCCACGTCCTTAAAAATATGGAAATAATAGTTTTCATCTTAAAACTTACTGATTCAGATCATAGTAAGAGGAGAATAATTTTGCCTAAAAAACAACAAATACAATCGTTACCACTTACCACTTTGTTAGGTATATATTCTCAGATTTTACTTTTATTCCTGTTTATAATAGATGGCTGTTGAATTAATTTTTACTAAACTTCGTTTGTCCAAAAGTCCAAATAAAGTTACTAAAACTATTTTTAATAAACACGAATTTACATTTTTAACTTGCTTACTATTAAGTTTATATTCAGGTTTTTTGCTTAACATTTAGTTAAAATTAATAGTAAAAAGTTTAAATTAACATTTTTATTAAAATTAACTATAATGTATTTTTCATTGCACTAGACATTTTATAGTCAAAAGTATTTTTCTCGGTTAGTAGGAAGGGTTAAACTTTGTTAGTACAGGCAAAAAATTTGCAAGTTACAATTTCTCACGGCCATATCTTGAAAACAACTTGTGGATTAAAACCCGACCAAAACGCATTTTGTTTATTATTTGGTATAGAATAATTTTGGTCCTATTCATTTTTACTATAAACTCAAACGTTTTTTAGTTATTCGCAAAAAATTACGCTAAAATCCTGTTTTTTGGGGGTAAAAATCGAAAAAGTTGATTTGGAATAACTCGAAAACAACGCATTTTTCAAAACAGTTGCGTACTGACTTTTTTGCTTAGAATTTGATTCTCTATTGGATCTTGTGGTTAATTTTTTTTTTATCAATCACCCTTGAAAAAGGGGTGGTTCTCATCCCCAAATAAAAATCGTACAGTTTAACTTTGTTCTAGAGTGCATATAGAACATACATATCAAATTTCGTGAAATTCCATCGACAGTCAAAGCTTTGTTACGTCAAAAGCTGCGCTTACTGGACTAGAATTTCTTCGTGCTGATTTTGTTCTCGACTTTGTTTACGATCTGCGTGTATGTTTCGCGCTTGGCTATCGCGCAGCTGATTTTCGAAAAACAGGTAAATGTGCAATTTTGTGCATTAAAACTACAGAATGTGCAATTTTATGCAGTAACTCCCAAAACGTGCAATTTTGTGCAAAATAAAATGTATGTTAAAATGACCTACACATCCCGATTCGGATAAATAACATGTCACTGGCCGTTTACGAACTAGCAAAAAAAAAAGATGCAATTGCACGTGAATCCGGGCTTTAGTTATAACATTATATTTATAATTAATGGATTAAAAAATAAACCACCTTGTACAGTGATCTGCGTGGAACTGGGCCGATCCTAGGAGGTGGATTTGGTACGTCAAACAAAGTCGATATGGCATTAGGCTTCAGTTTTTTCCAACCATCTACTTGTGCCTGTTCAAACTGTGAACTTTCAAAATGAACCTAAAAGTGCAAAGGTGTATTTCATTTTTAGTCGTTATGATTAACATTCACAAACTTTTAAGGAACAACCATTAAATTTACCTCACACAGACGCATTCCCTTGCTTAGTATAAATGTGTCTCGTCTCATATTTTGAATCCATTTTGCACATCGAATAGGGTCTGCCGGAAATTTGAATGTTCTAAACTTAGTTTCTGTTCGATTTTTGCAATTTACAGCACAACAGCCAGTTATTATGATTATGAGATGTAGTACAACAATCTGCAAAACATACTACATAACATTAATAATATCTCTAACACCAGTATTTATAACTTTGTTTTCACTGACAAGATGAGATGATTATTATACATATTCGTGTGTAATACATAAATCAAATTAGTACGCTAAGGTTATAACCCTGATATGTAAAAATATTAATATTTTCATACATAATTTACATTAAATAATCCAACGCACAGCGTGCTTACATTGCTCCCGCCACATTACATTTAAAAGTCTCGGAGCAAAGATGGCGGGTGCGAATACCTATATTATAGAGCTCTAGTTTAGTTGAGAAGCTTGTAGATCGACACTATCGACTGTACGAGAATGTTTCGTATTGCGCAACACCTGGGACAATGGGCATTGCAATATTTTCCTGAACATAAATGAATCATTAAAACGAGGTAAAATCTAACACTCTTGCACCGATAGACTGATACAATCTGTAACTGGACTTTTGAACTCATCAGCTAGGAATTCGACATAAATTCTAACTATAAACTGTGTTATAGTTTGCCTTTTAAATTCTTATATAATTGTATATTGCGATTAAAAATAACGTCATTTTAGTGTTTTAATGCTTTAGGTTTGACATCATTTTTAAAAGGCACCATACATTATAACATAGGCTTAACCGTTTATTTGAAATCGTCTTCTATTCATCTTCTCTTAAATTATTAAAACAACATAGGCTTTTGTTCGGCCCATCCTGCGTCACGCGCACAATATATGGCATTGGCATAGCTTCAGGCGTGTTCTCGGCATGTCACCAGGGAAGCGGTAGTTCCTCGGCGAGGTATAAATATGAGAAGCCAACGGCCAACCAGTTCAGTTTGGGCCTGCGACAATCGGAGTTGCTGTTATTGTGTCATGCGGTTTAATGTAAAGTATTTGTTGTCTGTTACTTGCTATCAGACACTGCAATAAGGTAATATTTCTTGTTTGTTACATTATTGTGTGTTGGATACCTTGTAGCTTGAAGAATTGTTGTATATGAATGTTCTTTTTTTATTTTAACTGTTTAGATCTGTAATTAGCGATTTCATCTGGTGACAGTTATTCTGTGTACACTGTACAGCAGGACGACCCGTACGATCCTCGTAGCTATATGCGAAAATGAATATGTTTGGATAACATTTGATGTCATATTACAAAATGTATACAACGTAAAGGCGTTATATTATATAATTTTTCACTGACAAATTGTGTTAACAGTATGAGTAATATATTTAAGACATACAGATGCAAACAGCAGTGTGTCACAACAGTTACTTTTTTATTAGCCTAATATAGTAGTATTACATTATACCCTAACAAAAAAAATAATTTGCAGATGTTGTACTCCACGTTCCATAAATTTATAAGTGTTGTACCTCAAGCTAATATTGCACATTATATAAAATGAAGTAGATACTTACTCTTCATAGGCAAAACTATGTTTGCCCAAGTTATAATTTATGTTACATTGTGAATGCCCCAAATTACAATTTGCGTTTATTTTGATTCCAAATATTATTTCCATGAGTATTATTTTCTTTTCGCATATTTGCATGCTTTTATATTTCATTAGAAAGTCTAAAGAGCTATTAATAATGTCTAATATCATTAATTTAATTATAAACAATTTGAAACATAATGCAATTTATCGGCTATAGTTTAGTCACAGAGAATTGCAGATTGGAGACCGGTAGGAAGACGAATTAGAGGCAGACCCAGAAAGATATGGTCGGACGACGTGGAGAACGATTTGAGATTTATGAACGTGAGGGGATGGAGACGGAAACGTATAATGAGAGAGAGGAATGGAACAAAATCATTGAGCAGTTTAAAACCCACGATGAGTTGTAACGCCAGAAAAAGAAATGGAAGTTTAGTGACAGTAGACATTGTCGTATGATAGATCAATCTTTCCTTTAATATCTGTGATGTACATCAATGTATCACATAACTTCACATTCCATAAATTGTGCGCAATACTACCAAGATGAACATTTAAAATTTGTACACAGTATAGATAACAAAATTTATAATGATTTTAATAGTAACGATACCAATTCACACTCACTGTACACATTAAAAATAATTACAGAAATTATTGTAAATAAATACATTAACATTCGCTAAACGAACCACGCCCTTGTAGCAGGCAAAATCATTCTGGTGACTGGTTGCGCTATAGAACGCTCCCGGTCATGATAATTAAGGATGCCGGCAAGGTAAACTAATCATCATAGTCGAAGAATTACTAAATTATTTTGTAGCGCTCTCGAAGTTGATTATTCATTTTACACGAAGCTAGAATTATGTAGGTAATTATAGGTAGATATATAATCACGCTAACTGTGCTACTTGATGAACCACCATTAGTAATACTTTAATTCATATAATTAGCATTTATTAAATATGTAAACTATATTAAATATTAGTATATCTAATTTAAATTATACACTAGTAGGCGTTAGGTGTTTAATATAGGTTAGTTAATATATGGCATTTGTTTTATTAGGCTTAATAAAACGAGGAATTTGTAGGCAACATATATTCTTGTCAAAGCAACTGTGTAAAAAATATATATTATTTCCCTCTCACCTTTCCGACTGACTTAAACGCATTATCCTGAACACAGATGTAGGCAGTTAAATAGCCTTGACTAGTAAAATACATACATTTCATGGTAAAAGAATTTTCAAAGTCGTTGTAGAAATATTTGCGTGGAGCATTTAATACGTCATCATATCCACCAAACATTCTTCTGCCGAATCGGAACTTTAGTTGAATTTCACTAAAGTTGTACATAACATTTTACACATGTGCAATATTATATTTCAAATAATATGTTATAAAAATACAAAAATACCGTTATAATTAGATTATCTAATGCGTGAAATGTCTCTAATAAATAACAAGACAATGCGTAATCTTTCTTAATCCGACAAAATTTGTTAAGTTTCCTATGCAAATAAGTCAAATGGTTTACAGCAATGTTTTTAACTGAGATCTTTAAGCGGCTACATTATTTTCAAATAATCTGTGGCGCGGGGTTAGTCTGATGCTGTGGTGTATTAAACTCCAACTTTACTCACGGCAACATTTTGACAGACGTTTTGGCAGCGCTGTTTTGATATGATACAGCAGCCATTAATTTTTAATGGAACTCTTTTCACAGTATCGAATGGTTAAATTACGTGTGCCTTCCCTCTGTAAAACCAAAATGACAGTCACATACAAAGTCATTTATTATAAACGTGTAAAATATTTGACCAAAAAATACTTTATGAAAAGATTGTTAGAAAAACTGGTTTCGTAATATAAGGATGTAGTAGAGAAACCGTTCGAAAAGCAATCACTGTTCTTTAATAATAGTGGCTTACTGTAATAGAAGACGCAACAGTATATAGAACCAAACATGGTAAGTCTTACATTACTGTCAACATACTATTAAC
Organism: Magicicada septendecula; assembly: GCA_034769895.1. NCBI lineage: Eukaryota > Metazoa > Arthropoda > Insecta > Hemiptera > Cicadidae > Magicicada > Magicicada septendecula. Next base: position 241,451,451 of record CM068368.1, read on the forward strand.
CCTTTCTTTTAGCGTTATCAGTTGTACCTTAATCATCTGGTATTGCAAATAACATGCTATCGCACTTCATTCTTCCCTGTTAAAGATAATAATGAGGGTTTACTGATTAAGTGATATGACATATTATCATACACACACTCGTGCCGCACACAAACATTTGTATATATACTGTAATATTTTGTTACGTGGATCTGGACCATAAACAGTGGAATACGTTATTAATCGCCAGAAACATCGGTGCAATATTCAAATATTTCAAATATTTACCTTATATAATATTAGTTTTCAAATATTCACCTTACTATGAAACAAAATATTTGCATTTTCAGTTAAGAAACTGTTCTTATAGCTTAGAAATGTCCAATACACATTTTAATTACAAATAATACAAATCACAAACTAAAAATAATTACAAATGTGACCACACAAATTAACTAATAACACTTGCAACTTCACTAAATACTGTTATTTAATATGTCACTCATTAAACATTGAACCACTTGTCCTCTCAAAGTACTGGGAATGGTGAGTAATGCCTTATAGTATTATTCCCTTGTGAAAGGAAATATCCAGGCGTACCTCCTCCAAGTAGTGGGAGAAGGGAAACACCTACAGGTGGCTTATAAGTCTCTGGAACCGAATGATAGCCGGTGTAAACTGTCCCTTCCTAGTTGCCATGTAGTAGAGGTTAGGACACCCTCACGACCTTGGGGATGCTCTTAAGAAATTTAAGAAAGTGCCCTAAAGTCGGATGGGTCTTTGTTGGTCAATGGCGTAGGATTTAGGTGACAAGGAGAAATCACAACATAAAAAATTCTTATGGATATCTCAAACAGGGAAAACTTTCCTCTTTTGTCCGTTATGACAGCCGGTTTATGGGACGCAACCCAGTCAGATAATCGGAGAAAATCGGGCTGGTCATTAAACCAGAAAGTGGCAGCCCCACGACCGTCTTAGCTTGTGATATACTTGTAATACACACAGGGAACATACGTACATTACTAAACTCTCTCATGCAAGAAATAACCGGACAGATCAAACGTTGCCGATCACTGCTACGAATAAAAGGAAAATAGACTTGGAATTGTGTAACAGCTTGAAACTGGCGTGTGGAATCTGAGAGGGCTTGAACATAAACAGATGGAACTTCAACGAGAACTTAAACCAATGAGCATACCATTGCCATTATTCCTGAAACCGAAAAGAAAGTTAAAGGACTTAAAGGAGTTAGAGGATTATATTAACATATAAAAAGTTGGTTCTGAAAGACGCACAACTGGAAGAGTATCAGATAAAGAAGGTATTGAAAAGCAGGATACATAGTTAGCAGTTTATAAATGAACGAATATTAACAGTACTACACATAGCAGTAAGGGGCTCATAACATTGGTAGCTTTATATAGCCCGAAGGAAGGACGAAAAAATAATTAAAAGTATTTTATGGGATAATACATAATAATTTTCAGTAATATAAAAGAAACCATGTAGTAGACTTACTACATATAGCCTACTAGTACATATACTACATAAAATATTATATAGAGAATACTAGCAGGGGATTTCACTGCACGTGCTGGAAATTCTTCTATAAGTCCTATAATGGGAATGGTCTCATTGATTTTACCATATTCAACAATTTTACGATATCCAACATGTTCTTTCCGGATAAAGGGATACATAAATATACTTGGTGTGCTATAAGATCTTAGTCAGCAATTTATTATGTTTTAGTGAATGGAAAAATAAAATTTAGTGAAGTATAAAAAAGTTTTAGATGATGTGATATTAAGTCTGACCATTTTCTCCCAACATCAAAGACTAATATTCCTGTTAGGTAGAGGAAGATGCAACCCACCGAGTGCCAGTGCTCCACACACACGTTTAAAGTACATCTACTCCAACATGACAGTATGACATATGTACCACTCTCGGATTAGTCAGTTTACGCAACAAACACCCATCAGTAATAATGCAAATCAAGAATGGTGTAACATCACAGTTATAATACCACTGGGGCCAAGACGTAAATGATATGAAAACCGAGGCCTGTGTATACGGAATGACGATAATCCACAAATAATGGATGCTAAGAAATTATCGTATTTGAAACATCTGGCTTTAAACACTGATAAGACAAGGTCTGAATATAAGTTCCGTTGTGCCGTTGTTAGAAGAGATGTACGGAAAATCGAACAAAATATTTTGGTGAAAAAATATTACGCCATTCTTGATACGTATGTTATTTAATATATACTACTATTTTACGATCAAGATACATTGTTTTCCTTACTTGGAACATTTTTCGGGAATCAGATAATTTTCCCATCCTTAGCCATATGAGTTTTTGATCTTGTAGATTAGTTGTGTCTAGGTTGACTGGTTGTTTCCCTATTGGTTTTTGGTAGTTTAAATTGGTATTATTGTGTGCGTGTGTGTGTATGTGTGTATACACACACACATACACACAAACACCACGCTCAACCAAACAATCAACCCTACACCAACACACCCACACCTATATCCACACCCATGGTATGTATGGCCATATATGTATGAATGGCCTCGGTTAACCCTTGTATGAATGTACTATGTAACAACGTTCCCGATATGTTGACTGTTATATGAATTCTATGTATCAGGTTATGGTCACTATACAGTAACTGCTGTGTAAAATTCTGGTAACTTTTGGGTTACTTTTGTATTTATGTATGAACGTATTGCCACATATACAGTACATGTATAACATAATAACTGTTGTATTTTTGTCTATGTGTGAACTATGAACGTATGGGCTGCGTTTACTATTGTACACATGTATATATATATGGACGTACGGCATGTGCCAACTGTTGTATGCATTCTATGTATCGATGTAAGTCCATTTTTACTATTGTGTAAACTCCTGCTGTCTGTATTTATGTATATTTTTGATCGTACGGTATATGTCAAATGTTGTTTGAATGTCTGTCAATTTACGGCCATGTTAATAATTGTATTGTTGTGAATGTATGAACGTATGGCAAACTTAAATATTGTTCTATTCATCCATTTGTATGTAATAAGAACCATGTTAGTACTATGTTATTTCGTATAAACGTATAGCTATGTTAACTGCTGTATATTTGTGTATGTATGAAGGTACAGCTACGTATGCCTACTGGTGTACGAATGTATGAGACCCGGAAGCGAATAAGATGTCGACTATTAGAAGAAAGAAGCAAGTTGGGACTATTTTCAGATACAGCTGTGATATTAACTGGTACAACGGTTACATATGTTTAGTTTAAATAAACGTATGTTGATTGCTTGTATAACCGAGTACAACAGTTACATAAATGGGCTTTGACTATTTGCATAAACGGGTAAAACGGTTACATGCGTTTAAATACACTGGTATACACTAGTCGGTTTAAGCAATCTGAGTGTAACTGTTCCGTATGTTCAAGTGAAAGAATATAATTGTTCCTTATGTTGAAGCAATCCGTGTGTGAGTGTTCCGTATGTTTAAAAAAAAGAACATAACAGTTACATGTGTTTAAATAACATACGTTGACGGTTTGTATAAACGGATATAACATTCACATATGTTTATTTTAAATAAATGGGTGTTTACTGTGTGCATAGACGGGAGTAACAGTTACATAAACGAGTGTTGACTGTTTGAAGAAACGGGTAAAAGAGTTAAATGTTTTTAAATACAGATGTATACACTGTCCGTATGTTCAAGCAAACTTAGTGTCACTGTTTCCTATCTTTAAGCAAACGGAGTCTAAGCGCTCCATATGTTTAAGCTACATCAGTGTAACTGTTCCGTATTGGTATACTCTGATGCATAAATGATTGTATTAATAAATTATTTACCTTCAATTCTCCGCTTTGTTATTTCTTGTAATCTCGTCTATAATGCGTTTCAGAGCTTATGCTCCATCATCAGGTATTAAAATAAAAATAAAACTATCACTCTTGCGAGATCGTTACATAGTAAAATGTCAAAATTTGCATGTGAACCGTACGCGAATTTGGGTGAGCAATAGTCACCTAGTTTTTTGACCCTGACGTCCAAAACGTTTTAGTGTTTAAAAAATGAACACTATATTCATATTTTGCTTAAAATTCCATTTAGTTTGATACCCCACATGGGATTTTACAATTTTTTATAACCGGGCATCCTTACAATTTTGCCTCCCAAAAGTTTCCTTACAAGACTTTTGAGACAAAGACTAGCATCCGACAAGCGATAGTTGGCGCATTTTGATTCTGTATTGATAATAATAGTTGCTTTTGATTTTTTCTGAGTGTGAGGCCTTTTGTGTTGCTGATTATTTAATCAGATGTTTTGGCTACATTATACTGTAATTCATCGTTACTGTCTCGACTTTGTCAGCGGCATATAAACTCGCTGACTTTCGCTAGCAATTGTAATGATTGAACTGTCGGGAGCTACCGCGCAGCTGTTTTTTCTATACGAGGTTTAACAAATCACGTAGCAGACGATTTAGTAACTGGGCAAATGGTTTTTGCCATGTTCTGCAGCGGATGTCCTGCAGCTTCTTTTTGCTCACTGACTATCATCTTGCGTTCTCTCTCTTTCTCTCTGCCCGTCCCTCCACCCCTCCCTCCGTCACACTTCGCTTTTCGCTATCTCGCTATCCTTCTTTCTTCTTCCAAACGAGGTATTTATAAAGTAAATTAACACCTAGTAAATTTTTGTGCTGTCTTCAAGGAAAATATATTTTAATATTATTAATCTCTGTAGAAGTAAATTAACAAAGACAGTTTTATCAGCGATGACAGTTAAATTCCGATAAAACGTACAACAAAAACAGGTCCTAACCCTGAGGTGTTAAAGTAGTAAGTCATTGTACTCCTACCGTTATTACATTAGCAATACCTTGTAAACATGTTATTTTTATGCCAAATTATACGTACGAGTATTTCATTTATAATACTAAACTTCTTTGCGTTAATTAAACGAATTGTGTTAAAATTCATTTAGTTATTTGACAACAGACAATCAGTATTAGTCTCCTTGATACCAGCTGCGACTACGTTCAAAGTCAGTCAAGAATATTGTCTCTGTAACATAACAAAATTAACGAGAAAAAACCCCTTATACTGCAAAAGAAACAAAATCTTAATTTGAAAGGATATTATTATTTTATTGTGACTAGAACGACACAGAGACAACGCATTTACAGTAATACACAATTTCAAATCCTATAGGCTTTCTTGGTCATAAAAAACAGATTTGTTAAATTTGTTTTTATGTTTTAGATTTGTTAAATTTGTTTTTATGTTTTCCGATCAATGTTTTGTTACCAGTTATATTGGCTTTCACGTATCTTCAGAAGTACAGAACACTTGAAATCATCCGGACTCACTACAAATGAGTGCTTGTTTATAAACAAAACAGTATCTAAACTAGATATTTTTTCTGTTACAAATAATAATGTTTTACAATAACGTAACGTTTGAGAAACATTTTGGCAAAAATAAAATGAAAATTTAATTGGGAGAAAGAAAGACATCGTGCAGCAAGCAAACGACATACATTCTATTAACAAATCGAAAGCTAAATGGAACCCTGCTAGCAGAAAACAAACTGAAGTCTTCGTTATAAATTTTTTATATACATATTTCTAAACACACGTACACGCGCACGCACGCACACACGCGCGCGCGTTCATTTTTGTTACGTTATCCCCCTGACGTTTTGGTAGAGATGATAGTACGAGGAGAAGTCAGTACAAAGATCACAAACTAATACGTGGTAGTTGAAAACAGTAGTGAGTAATTACTAAAGATTAAAAGATTGGTGCGAGAACAATCCCACTTGATTTAATTCAGTTAGGAATGACCACCTGTATCTACAAACCCTCAGCTTCAAAATGGCAATCATGCTTGAGGACTGACCATTAGACGATCAGCGTTCTGTTGTGCGCTTTTGGGGACAAAAGTCTTCCTGCGAAGGAAATTAATAAGAAAATGTTTCCTGGCTAACGTGGGACCTGTTTTAGGCCTACCTGCTGAAATCTCACCTCAGCGGCAGATATTTTGTGGATGATAAAGGTGTTGAAAGTTAAGTGCGTTTGTGACTTAGACTGCAGCCTAAGTCTTTTATACAGCAATAGAATAAAGGTAATAAATCTTGATGAAGATTATGATGAATAATGAAATTTGTTTTCAAGTCTCAGCGAACATTTATTTAAAAGTCATTTGCAACCTGTTTACTGACTTTTCTCGTATGTATAACTTTTCAAATAATAAATGTACTACGCTATTTAATAAATAATGAAGAGGTAGGATAACAATTATTTGCTTACCAATTTAGTTTAAATGTTTCTCTTGAATAGGAATACTGAATTATTGTTCATAAACATGTATTGAACGTACGGCCCGTCACCGCACTTGGTTACTAGACGGCTGATTTCTCACGGGTTGTACTGGAACGTAAATTGTACTACGGCTGGAGGGCACAAGAGGCAGCAGGGGTAATGTTTGAAGGGAAAAGACGAAGAATAACTTAGATGGTTGATTCAAGTGCAATTAAATGAAAATAGATATAAGTCTAACAATTTCATTTGAATATGGAATTTATTATAACTTACATGAAAAGTTTAAGAACGCTATTCACTATTTTCAAATTATTGCCCAAGTTATTTATTGGTGAATTTGTATTTTATAGGAACTCATTTTAATAAATATTGAAGTAAATCTGTGGATATTTCATAGCCATGCGCCTTTTGATTATGTAACTGTGCCAGCAAGTACATGAATAATTATGGAATAATTGCATTACTTTATAAAAGTTATTACATTAAATTTAAAAAGCGGAAGTGGGAGTCTTGACAGACAATTAGACTGGTAAATAACAAAAGGATAGCAACCTTTAAATAAATATAAAAGCCATTGGACACTAAACAACAATCAATTCCTGACAAACAACGGCATATTATAAAGCGTTTCAGTTTGATACAAACGTTGCCAAAATCGCCCACTGATGTGTAATAAGGAGACCCCAAATTGGAACTTAATAACATTGATTTGTTCAACTTTACATAACAGACTAGTGAGCTATTGCTTATAATTTGCATGACAAAACACGAAGTTTGGAACTTGGTTTTCTAATGGTACTTTGTGAGATTTCTTAACCACGACCAATTTGATTTGTTAAATGACATAGTAATCCAACCATGCGTGACAGGATACGGCTCTGGCCTGATAAATAACCTACAAACCTCAAACATTACTTTAGAAAACAACAAATACTTGTCTGCCCTTATTTTATTTTAAAACAACATGCAATAGGCCTCCACTTTTCGCCTTCGTTCTAAAAAATTTAGCAATATGCATTGAAAAATCCAATACATGTAGGTATGAAGGTGATTGCCCCGATGCCAACAAACATATTCTAATCTACTTTTCAGTAATGAATAATTTTACAAATGTAGTTTGTAATCTTTTTTCAATTAGTGTGTCATAGGCTGTAGGCTATATCTGTGTACCCGTCAAGTATTTTGTAAAACACTGAAATTTAAATAATTAATAAATTATAGACAATTATTTAAAAATATTTTTAATATATAAAGTCTAAATGTTCAACACAGTAGTAGAAATGATTACTATTTGGAAACATCAATATTCTAGTTATAAAATAAGGAATAAAGTTTTATCATGATTTAATATTTTAATGAATGTTAACTAAATTCAAGGACTCACCTATTAACAAGTAATATTATATATTTAATAGAAACAATAACTTATAATTCAAATAATAATTTATACAAAGCAAATACGAATAATTTATACAATAAGCATGTATACTAAGAAAATATATTACTAATCGTATGTAATTATAAAATAATAATATAAATACCTATTTATCTTTGAAGGCAACCTTAAAATAAATTAAAACCACGTCGTCTTAAATTTGTTTTATTAAATATACAATAAATTACGAATTTGAAATATTTTTGCAATATTGAAATTTATCAACTTCAGTATTTGATTTCTTTATCTTTCGTATTTAATAAGTTCCGAACGTTTTAAAATGTTTGCAAGAACGTCTGTGCTGCCGTGTTTACGTACAGAAAGAATCTAGAAGTTTTTCAGAAACGTTTTACAGATATATTCTTCTGACTGTAAAAGACTATGATGCTACCGAATTCTTTTTCATCAAGTATGTACTCGATAATAAATATCGGTATGGAGAACCATACATGACTTCCATATTCTAAGATTTATATTTAAAATCATTTTCGAAATGAAATATTACCATAGAAACTACTTCTTTCTACTTACTCCTTCAGCCTTAACCACAGTACTGTGGTCACTAACGTATACCACCTCACGTTATCGCACTCGATTTTCACTGATGATGGAAGTCGATGGCATTGCCGAAATGTCTGGTTTTGTAGAAAACATTGGACTACGGCCAAATATCCCGGGAAGGAATTTTAACAAAAACTACTTCTTTGTTGCCGATAACGTTGTACACATATATATCAGTGGCGAAGTTACATGGAGGCAATTGAGGCAATGCCTACCCTAAAAAATTCTGTAGAATAAAAATTATAAATACGTATGAACTACATAACGTAAAGATTATACATTGTTACTGCGACTGTCAAATTTATTAAACCGAAACGTGCTTTATTGAGCGCCCGCTAGATGGTGACAGGTGAGATTCGGCATAGTTCGTTTAAAGCGAATGAGGCAACCTGAACTTGCCTCAGCGTTTTTTGTATACATCGTATGTAAGCTATGTAGCGGTGTGATAGGGAAGTGAAGGGAGGGGGGATTGTCCCGCGCTGTACACATAGAGCGCTGAGGCATGCCTCACTTCTGTGGTCCAAACAGTTAAGTTAAAGCGCCTGTGTTGTTTCTAAGTGTTTATTTTATGCGGTTATTAAAAGTGTCACTGTTATTCTGCTGAACTAACAGATGATCAAGATTGTTATTTGAATTATTTGTAACATTAAACATGTATATATAGAAACTAATCAAGTTTAAAAATTTGAAGTTCAATCAGTTGTATTATTGTGTATGATTAATACAAGGATTGTTCAATAGAAACACGTATAGAGCTGTAAAGCATTTTTTATTCAACGATTTTAAAAGAAGTCTCCAATAACATTAAGACATGAGTTCCACTGTTGCGCTAACCTGTAGGTTCCCTGCTAGTAAAATTCTTACGGCTGTTTGTGGAACCATTCGGTTACAGCAAACTCTACCTCAGCGTCCGATTTGAACCACCGTCCTTTTAGTGATTCCTTAAAAAAAATTTAAGATAAGATTTTTGCCTACCTATTCATTAACTACTAGCTTCGCCAGTAAGCAAATTGATGTCCATTTTTTCGGCTTGCACGCGTTATGTTGGTGTGGGTTTCGGCACTTCCATTTAAAAAGCGTGCAAATGTAAGAAAATAAACATGAGTGAGGCCAGAAATAACGTGAATTGTGTGTGTGTGTGTGTGTGTGTCTTACCTGCCTTTTCATTGCTGTAGGCATAATAATAAAATGGAAACATAAACATTACATAACTGAGATATGTTTACCTGCCACGAACGATATATTATTTTATACATGGAGGAGTTCAGTGACATAGACACGTACAGAAGAATTATATATATAAAGATATTAACTCATACATAATTTACATTAAAATGATAAAATTATAATTTTATTGCCTGGCAACAAAATTATTTTATTTTTAACAATTACCATTGTTTCAAAAAGTTTAAATGAATTTTCAAGTACTTTACTCTTGTTAAAACGTAAAAGATTGCAGGTAAACTACCCCTTCCCCTTAACCGATCTTCACCAAAATCGAAAGTCCTTGAGATCGCTACAATTCAGGGACGTATGCAAAAAATTATTTTATTCTGTTTGAATTTGCGGCTGTTATCGTTTGCCATAGAAAATACGCTTGATAAAAAAATGTTGCAGGTAAACTACCCCTTCCCCTTAACCGATCTTCACCAAAAACAACAGATCTTGAGTACTCTACAAATCAGGGTTGTATGCAAAACATTATTTGATTCTGTTTGAATTTGCGGCTGTTATCGTTTGCCATAGAAAATAACATTGTTAAAAAAACGTTGCTGGTAAACTACCCCTTTCCCTTAACCGATCTTCACCAAAACAATAGGTCTTGAGAACTCTACAATTTAGGGCTGTATGCAAATAATCTTTTGATTCTGTTTGAATTTGCGGCTGTTATCGTTTTCCATAGGAAATACCCTTGTTAAAACATAAAACGTTGCAGGTACACTACCCCTTTCCCTTAACCGATCTTCACTAAAAACAATAGGTCTTGAGAACTCTACAATTCAGGGCTGTATACGAAATATTATTTAATTCTGTTTGAATTTGCGGCTGTTATCGTTTGCAAAAAAAAAAAAAATTTCCCTTGATAAAAAAAACCGTTGCTGGTAAACTACCCCTTTCCCTCAACCGATCTTCACCAAAAACAATAGGCCGTGAGTACTCTATAAATCAGGGCTGTATGCAAAAAATTATTTGATTTTGTTTGAATTTACGGCAGTTATCGTTTGCCATATAAAAAAATCTACACAAGACAGACAGACACACACACAGACACTTTTCGGAAAACGACTTTTTTTCATGTTTTGAGTGTAGTACAATCAGAATCTGCAATAATCTCGAACACGAGTTTTTTTGCCATCACCATACTTCCATTCCTTAAGGAATATGGAAATAAAAACGGTATTTATAACTTTATATTCTGACCTTTAGTTGTCAATTGTCACTATCAGTAAACGGATATGTAAAAAAAAGTGAAATATATTTATCATTTACTTTCCGAAAATAGAGAATTCACCTTGTAGAACGTTTCTTTATTATTTCTATTTAAAAGAGTAATCATCCTGGGAAAAATGTTGTAATAAAGTTGTTTACCTATTATCAATTTTGGAATTACCTATTACCTATTTTCTCTCTTATTACAAACAATGGGTGTGTCATGGAACACACGCCAGAATGGAGAACTTCAGTGTTCGAACTTCAAATACTCGCACGTATTTCGAGAAAGAGAGATTTTGCTATAAAGAATTAAGATTAAGCGGATAAGTAAATGAAACGAAGGCATAGCAGTGTTTACATTTATTTTATTATAAGAAATCAAATTCAGTGATAAACTGCCATGTCGTATTAATTTAAATACACATAGACCTACATATCCAAAATATTTGAAATTAATAAATTATTGTATAGCCTATATTCAATAACTTATATAGGTTATATATGTAACTATACAATTTAATATAGAAAGGCACATTTTAAACTTGGGATTTTCTTCTGTAACCAGCAGGAGAGAACCGGGGAATGGCGGTAGGTTAAGCAGTACTGCTCATATAACTGACTAAGATTACCCCATATCAAAATTCACACTCTTAACGCCTAGCAATGAATTTATACTTTATCCTGTTAAATTATTAAAAAATTCTGAAAATTATAAATATAAACAAAATAAAAATTAAACCAATTACATGTACCGGCATTCCCCGATCCATGGGAGTAATGGCAGTAGGCTTTCCTCCATGTACTTTAAATGGGTAAAATACATCTTAATATATTTTCTATGGAAACATAAAATTATTAAAAATTTTGAAGAAGGTTAAAGAATACAACTCTTTTTTTATAAAAAAATGTTCCAAAACAAGTTTTATTAAGAAAATTAGTCAAGAAATAACACAAATGAAAATTAAAAATTATTTCGGTCTTGTATTAAGTAATAATGAATATTATTAAGTCTCATCAATCAGTCTTACTAGTTGAATGATGTGTAATACAACATATTCGTTTAATTAACATATACTACAGCATAGAAAATAAAAAAAAAATGGATCAAAAACCAATAAACTTGTCACATTAAAAACCTTCAGCAGAATCAGCCGCACTACAAAGAGAATGAATCCATATTCCGCAGCTGGTACAGTGGAACCATTCCTCCCCATCCTGACCAAAATCTCCACAAATGAAACAGATGTTTTCATTGTCCAATGCTGGAAAATCGTCCATCTCATCATCATCGCATAATCGATTTTCATCAATGGAGTCATCTTCATCAGAGTCCGAAGACATTTCTTTTTTGAACCTACGTGCAGACACTGCTTTCTTCTTTTTAACTCCACCTTTCTTCACTTTTTTTTAGGTCACACTTAGGTGTGTCTATAAATAGCTTCTTTAGGCCTAAACGTTTTTTAAATAATGCACTTTCTTTTTCGAGGTCCCTTACCCATTTTTTTTCAGCTACCATTTGTAGTTCAATTATTTTAGGTGTGGAGGTCAGAATCTCTGACTTTCGCTTCTCTCTTTGTTTTCTAGGCTTTGCCTGAGTGCCGTAGGTAGATGGAAGTGGTATCAGGTCTTCAAAAGTCACTGCGTTATTGGGACCTTGGGGTTCTTTTGATCCTCCAGCTTCTTGGTTGGTTCTTCATTTGACGTCGTGCATGGTGTAGGCCTATCCGAGGGTTCAACCCCTGCGTCATCATTCTCAATAACTGGAATAGACACATTTTGTCTATCTACAAATATGTCTGCAGCGCAGAAGTCGTCATCAGTAAAGACATTCGGATTCAATGGATATATTCCTGTACTTTTAAAGAAAGGTACAGCCACTGCGATTGTTGCTACTCTTGAATAGGCTTGGTTAAAGTGACCAGCCATATCATAAGGAGTGATCCTTACAAGCTATAAGGATCTATACATTATTATGTATAGATCACATTCCTTTTTCAAAGCTCCTTTCAATGTAGAATAGAAAGTTACATCTAGAGGCTGTAATCTGTGTGAGCAGTGGGGCGGTAGGGAGACCATAGTAACCCCATTACTTTTGCATAGCTCATAGGACTGTAAAGTTGTGTGGCTGTTGTGACTGTCCAATATCAACAATAAAGGACTTTTAAGACTTGCTTTGGAGTGATCGATAAAGTGCTTCAACCAAGTAACAAACAACTCTTCGTGAGTCCAACCTTTCGGTGAACATTCGTAGATAGCACAAGGCGGGCCATCTTTTTTTAGCAAGGGACTCATCCTTTTTCGGGTATAAATAAATGTTGGAGGAATAAAATTTCCTGCCTCACTCATAGTACACATTATAGTTACAAACTTTCCCCTCTCCCAGTCACTGAGCTGACCCTTTCCTTGCCTTTAGTGCCAACTATTGTTCCACGGTCTTGTACCGTTGTGATACCAGTTTCATCTGTATTGTAGATGCGATCTGGCGTGTACTCGGTTTTAGAAAAAACTTTTTCCAAATTGTCAAAATATTTCTTCACATCATCACGGTAGAATCCAGAGATTCCGTTAGCACTAGTGGCTTCGGGTTTTCTAATACTTATGGTTGGGTTTCGTTTTAAAAATGCGTCAAACCAGTACTTTCCCGCCAAACGCGCATTTTGAGAAAACCTGTGGGCTATGTTGTTTTTGAGCAAACTCAAAGTCTATTCTTCGCACTTCCTGTGCAAATAAACCATAAAAAAATATCCGATAACAATTTTATTCTGTTGGCAAGTGTTTCCTCTTGTTCTTGAGTGAAACTAGAACTACTCCCTAGATGAGGTTAAGCTGCCTTATTTTTCTTCCTACTTTCTTTAAGAGTGCTAAATGTGATACTGAACACTGCTCGCCGCACTTATGGAATTACCCTCATCAATAAAATTCAACGCATTTTTAAGGGGTTCTTTGGACCAGCTTCCCCGATTCGTGGTTCTTTTCCATGTTCTTGGCATCTGTAACAGAGCCAACGCGGAGAATAAAGCACGTTTTAATTTTAATTCAAAATAAACATTTAAATACAAGTGGGGGAGCTCCGGTAGCCTACTGCCGTTACCTCATTGTGACCTACCGGGGCTACCTTTTTGCGTGGTCTCAAAAAAATCATTCTTAAAGGTTAGAAAGAATTGTCTAAAATATTTAAGAAATACAGTAAATTAAACCTAATGAAACACACTGTTCATGTAATGTGATCTCGTAAAAAAAAATGTTAAAGCAAAGGGTACTTACAATGGCTAGAACACTGGTAAAAATTAGAGTAGAAGTACATTAAAACATTCCCAAAACACAACTGCAGAACAGATGATTCAGTAATGGGGTCGCTTGAGAAATTAGTTCTGCTGGGAAGAACGCAGCACCAACCAGAGCGCTGCCAGACGGAAATACAAGCAGAACAACAACCTACCGGGGCTACCTCGCTACTGGGGCTACCCCATTCATCCCTACCGTTATACGTTTTCTCATTTTTATCCTTATTTTTAATAATTTTCAATAAACACGATAAGTTAGTTAGGAAGAAAATAAAAACAGCTGTGCTATATTATTTAATATAATAAGAATTCGATGCTTTCACAACATATTCCGACAATTCTTTATTACAATAACTGCGACTTATTGTGAAGTGTTACATAAGGTAAGTGACTATATCATTAAAATCAGATACATGTAAACGCTAGGCTGTTTTATTACACAAGTATACACATTTTTGTGTAATTCACACTTCTGATTAGAAAGCAAATTATTGACAACAAAGTATCATCAAATTGCACGGAATGGAAACAATACTTCTTGAGCTTTCTTAATTCAGCAGCCGTTTGTTACAATTTTCTTATCATTTTATGATACATTATATTTTGAGGAATAGCTCGTTTCCTTTAATTATAATCATTGAAATACTATTAAGAGGTCTAAAGAAAAAAGCGAAACAAATACACTGTGAAATTTGAGTGCATTCTTCAGAAGTTCTTATTCTTCTAACCTTGTGCAGGGGTGTAGACACCTGTTTTGGTTTCTGAAACCTTATATACATGGAGAAATTAAATTGTTATTACTTACAAATGTTTTAGTTAACTTAAAAATTAAACCAGCGTTTTCTGGGCCCTCCTATATTCCGACTATTATGAGAAGCATAAAAATATGCGGCCTTTGGTATAGAGTCCTTTCCATGTGAAGAACATGTTCCCTCCATCTATTCTTGTACCCATCAACTTTTTCTAACAATAGGGACACCTCCGCTCATTCCGAATACCCGAACTGTAAAGTACATATAATCGTGACCATCCTTTGACCATTCTTTAAAATCTCATTTCTGCCGCGGCGATTTTATTTACATAAGCCTTTCGCAAAGTCCATGACTCTGGCACAACTGCACCAAAAGACTCCATGAAATATTACATCCCAAGTAGGCCTACTGTAAATTCCGTACCTGCTACATAAAGTATTCGCCTACCATTACTTTCGTCTGCACTGGATCACACCACGGAATTCCATTACTTTGTTTTCTGGAGTAAATAATCATGTTACACTCCTGGCTTATTCGGTGCAATCGAAACTCAGCTTGTTGTAGTACACATTTTGTTTCTTGCGGAATAATTTGATTATCTTCGAAGAACACAGTATTCACAGAAACAACCTCGTTTAACTTTATCTCGTCATGGACAACATCTCTCAGTTCTTTAAGCAAATCATTTATATACATAAGTTTGTCGATAAACTAAAACACTGCCGAACTCACTGATTCCGTTGACTATCTATTTCTGGCTATCAATCAAAAGCGCTGTACCACCATGAAGACTTTTAATGTCAATTTTAGATGTTTTGTTTCATAATTGTTTGGCACAACTTTCCAATCTATCACAATTTTACCGAAGTTCCTTTTTTATCTTACGCATTTTCAACCTTCAGAACTGACATCATATACTGTAACTTGTTGAAAAGAGAATAACTATTGTAAACGAACAATTTATAATACCCTTTGTACGATGTGTCAAACACAGTATACATAAGAATTAAAAATGTAATTTTGAATATTTCTTAATGAGAGTAAACAATAACATACCCTTGTAAAATGTGAAATGACATTTCAATTTAAGGAGATATCAACAGTTCTTTGGTCAAAACATTTTATTTTATTATGCCAAAAAATTATTCATTTAATTTTGATTGAGAAAATATATACTTTTCTGAGGTTATCTACACTAATGTAACAATACAAAAACAAAATAAAACGTATTACACGTTGTTTTCCGGCTCCCATTGTTTAGCTTTACTTGCAATTCTCCGTAACCATGGTTTTCAACAACTAGGTGTAGGTGTTTACATTAACACATTTGTCAAAAACTATAAGTGCTATTGAGTTCACTTTTTTTGTGGTTAAACAGTACAATGTAACAATCAAGATATACTAGAACTAATCTCTACCTTAAAGAAATTAATTTTGTAAAAAACTAAAAAATTTCAAAAATTTATAAAAATTAATTATTTTTTTAATTGTATTTTTTCTTAAATTGAGTCAAACTAGTATATTATGTTTTAAATATATGTGTTAAGGTATGGTCGAAATTTTAAATACATAGCTTTAATAGATCATTAATTAATGGTACCTAACTAAACCCCTGTTCACCCATTTAAAATTCATTGGACAAGAAAGTCCGGATTTTCCGGATATTCAGAATACATTTTAAGCACAAGCTTCAAGTAGACCACAAAAACTCGCGTTAAGTAAATTGATTTCACTACGACAAAAAACAAAATTTGTTACCTGCTTGTCATTCTTTGTAAAAGGCTTCCTTTGACAATCCATTTTGTTTACTGTGAAACACACATTTTTGTCAAAAACCTAAGATTTGATGAATTTCAGCATAGGATTTACAAGAAATGAGTATTTTTATGTATGAGATGTAATTAAAGTTAACAGAGTTTACTGGAAAAGCTTTTAAAGTACTGTTATTTGATTTACATTAAAACTGTTCTAAATATCAATGTAACAACCTGATATATAAAACTGTATATACTTCTTTCCTGAGATAAAAAATAATTTTCATTAAAAAATAGTTCAACTAGTATTAAATTTATTTATAAATCTCAGCTATAAAAAATGAGAACAATTTTTAGCATAATAATACATATAGGCTATATACAGTTGTAAAGTAATACGTAGTTATTTTTGAATACAAATTGCGATAAGTTTACGGATGTATAGGATAAAACGGGCGATGCACTCAGAAAGCAAGTGGGCCTAATTGGTACTTATCTACAGTCTTAGTATAAAAGATAACGGCTATAAGCTAGAGCTTGTGAGAATTTTGAATCATAATTTGTTTAGACTGCAACATCAATACACTAAATACATTATTCGAAACTGTTCGTTATTAACAGAACTCGTAATATAATTAAATATGGACGTTGTCTGATTAGCAGTTTAGTTGCTGTCCAGTACGGTTTACCGCATGTCACATGTCAACAGAACAGACAAGTCAATATCGTATGAGACTCTGACGGGTAATATATCGGTAGACAGTCCAACGGGTGAGCTACAAAATGTTTAACAAGAAACCCAAGTTGACGAAATAAACCACTGTTAAACAGTTAGTTTTTCTGTAAAGTTCTACATACATCATTAGAAGTTCGATTTTCTCCAATAATTTTTATACCAATAACTGTTCGTAATTTTTAAAGTATTTTCAATATTATCATAAAATTTAGTATTGTTGAAAATCCTCTCATTGGTTGCTACCAAATTTTATATTTTAATAGTCTTGAACGATACTCGAGTATTTGAAAATTTGAATTGAATTTGGTATATTGAATCTATCCAAAGATCAGCTGCATATTACGTAACCATCATTGATAAATCTTATTTACAACAAACCCTATAATATATTTAGTACAGTATACTCCACATACATTCGTTTTAATCTATGTACACACACGTGCGCTCGTATTATTGTAGGATTTTATTCGTGTTATTATGATATATTTATATTTATATAGATATAGGTATACTTTTGTAAAGATATATTTTTATCTATATTTATTACTTGATAGCTATTTCAGTGGTAGGAAATCAAATATATTAATAAATGCTTGGGTAAACTGTTTGACTTTTTGGACAATCAATTACGCTACTACTACATCGTACTCAAAAGCTCCCATAAATTAAAACGTCCTGCTTAAAGGGAGTGTGGTATACAATTATGCCCTAGATGCCTCCACCTCCACTCTAAGGAGTCCCTTTTGTGTTTGTAATTGCTTGTAAAGTCGTTTCGTTTACGTTGTGCGTTTTATGAGGTTACGTTTTTGGTGATTCGTGATTTCTGTCTTGAATGTGCAAAGAGTATGTGTTAAGTATTTTTTTAAGCTTGGGAAGACAGCAGCGGCAAAACTAAATGTTTTCCAAAACATATTTGTATATAAAATAAGCTTTTGGAAATGGACAATATTCAAACCTACAGGTGATTTAAATGTTTAAAAATCGGTGTAACATCCGTTAAAGAATATGAATATTCTGGGTCCCCTTCAACCGGCATTACCGATGCACCCTTGCAGAGTTCGTGTAACAATTCACGAACATTGTTAGTAAACAATTCATGGCGTTTGTAAATCTGTAGGTAACTAGCGAATCTTGTTGGGAAAACGTCGAATGCGCCTTGTTACAACAAAAATTTATCAAAAAGCATGTCCAGTTTACATGTGCAGGAAGGTCTAAGAACTTAGTGAAAATGGTTCAGACTGCTTTCAAAGACTATTAGTGGTGATGAAATATGGGTGTGTATATATACAATCAAAAACATAACACCAATGGAGGTCAACATGTTTACCGAGAACAAACAGCGCACGAAGCTCGTACCAACATGAAGTCAATATTATTTTGCTGTTTTTGACATGAAAGGCTTATCACAAGGAATTTGTTCTACTTAAAGACATGATTAGTGGACAATTCTATTGTGATCTTTTGAGGTGACTTCAAGGACAATTTCAACATTTTTAAATGTGGGCCTAGGAAACATGGGTGTTGTTCCACGGCAATGCTCCAGCTCATTCATCACCCATTGTGAGTGAGATTTTAATTTCTACGAACATGACTACCATTCCCCACCACCGTTATTCAACCATCTTAGCTCTACTTTTTGTTCCCAAAATTGAAAGTAGAGCTCAAGGGGAAACGAAATCAAATAATAAAGGAAATTCAAAGGTATACAATGGCAGGACTTGCTGAAGAGTCTAAAGAAATATAACTTCAAGCAATGTTTGAGAGAATAAAATCATGCTGGGACGATATGTCAGTGCTAAGGGCCCTTGATTTTAATAAATTAAGTGAACTGTTTTTTTTTGTAAGTGTACGATTTTTATAAATACATTCCTGGAAATTTTGCGTAGCACCTTGTAATCAGACAGTAAAAGAACTTAAGTATTTTAACGAGTTATTTACGATTATAATAAAAAAGTGCTAATTACACATTGTCTAACACAATACACATTTTGTTTCTTAGTGTACTCTACAATGTAACAATCTTGTAATACAATTTTATGAAAAAATATTTTGTATAGTTAGTAATAAGAAAAATTGTGATATACCCCTATAGATGTTTATCAGCAATTCCAGAGCCCATTACTTTAAATTTAAGAATTATAAATTTCACATTAAATCTTACAATTTTCAGTTTTAAGTAATCATTTCCAGAATTAATAGGTAGGCAATATGGAAAAAACAAAATAGATTGAATGGTCATAAAAACTTTATATTTCATGAATACAATTATCTTCAAGATATACAAAATTCTGCTTATTTGACGATTTCGACCAATATTTAATAGGTAAGAGATGTTAAATTTATTTATTTGTAAAATAAATGAATCTATTGAATGAGATAAAAATTTCGGAATAAAAGACGCTTGATAGTAAAGCATTAAAGTGGTCTTTCTGTAAATATCAGTGGTTTAGAAGTTTCAGTTGTATTTAATTCGAATTTTGCGTGACACCCTTCTTTACGAGGAATCGATCAAGTCATGCGCATTACAAGAAGGAAAAATTCACGGTTGGATTAAATTGCTTTAAATAAGTGTTAAACGTTTTTTAAAAACTGTTTGGGTTACTAAACTGTCCCATAATGTGAAACCATAAGAACTCACTTACGTGTTGTAATACATTCAGTTGATGTCATTATTAATAGCCACTAAAATTTACTGTTCTAACAAGGCTTTTAGAATTTTCAGCGTCACGCAGAGACGATTTTATTGAATTTCTTGACTGTATTTTAATCCTGTCTCGTCTCCGTACATTGTTTTATAAACGTTATTATTACATTGGGGCGACGACTCTTACTACTGCTGCTCCTGCTTCTAAACTACTACTACTACTACTACTACTACTACTGCTGCTGCTGCTGCTGCTGCTGCTGCTGATGCTACTACGACGACGACTACAACGACTAAACGACTACTGCTCCAGCTACTAATATTATTAGTGTGACTGGCGAAGAAAAACCCATACTGAACCCAAAAGCAAGCTTTTAGTGCAACGGGAAAACCACTAACAATACTATTACTTTTGAAAAAAAGCACTTTTAGCAACTATGTCTGTCACATTTATTCTTCAGTAAAATGTACATTTCTTGTATAGTATCAACTTTGTTTTTAAACTGACACAGCTTAAACTCAACTTAGGTGATGCAGAAAATGTGGTATTTAACGACTTTTTAATAAAATCAGTTTCAATGTAGTTAAAAATTACAAAACAGAAACTAAAGATGGTAAACCCTAAACAACAAAAATTAGTTTTTATTTCTGTAAAAGATAATAACATGTACATTTTAAAAATTTACTTTTCTAAACAATATTTATTTGTAAATGTCTTTAAATATGTTTGTTCCAAAAATTTAACTTGATGACTGCATTGCGTATATTAGAGTTGGGTCATATATAGTTCTGTTTTTATATTGGCCTGGCGCCATGTTACCCTATACACTGGGAATTTAGGATGCGAGCTAACACAGAAATCTCAACTTAATATATGCTGGCTTATAGCTCTCTGTTTTACAATTACAGTAGCCTATATTCTTACTGCTATTTTATATTCCTTGTGTGCTGGTTATGTACCTATTTTCTTGGGCAATGTTCTAAGACGACATAAATACAGATTATAAACAAAATGCAAAATGGAAAACAAGCAAATAATATACCTCATGAAAAACCAAAACGATACTGGGGTAAATGATGAAAAAAATTCATAAAACGGAAAACCATAAATGTTGTACACACGTACCGTAGCATAAACAGTATACTGATTTGAACTCAGAACTGCCCACTTGATTTACGTAGTCGAAGGGGTAAAAATGTCTAAAGTCTAATAATTAAAATACATTAGTGGAAGTGTAAGTGGGTACACAATATGAGCATGGATACTTTAGAGCACACATAATTTTTTTAACGTTTATACAAGCTTATGATTTCTCCATAATACTTCAGTTGTTTAAATAACAATACTTGAGTCATATCACATTTATTTTTAAATAAAAATGTAAAGTTGTTATATACAATTATATGTGAAATCAGCTTTTGTCTTCGTAATTATAAACAATCTATTTGTCATCCGATCTTTTTCTAATTTGTTTTTCTACAAATGAATAAACTATGCGATTGTGACAAGCAATCAAACTAGATTTGGTTGGATACACAATAAAGTAGCGATTGGCAACCTTTGTGCTAGGCTGGGTTGCTTTGAAACGCTATTGGCTGTTAATTACTTAAATACATCAAAGAGACTGAATCAGTGGTATAAGTAAATTGGACTTGGAATATCGTTTGTGTAATCTGTTAACGGTGATCACCTAATAACCGTTTGTACTCTAAAACAGTTTGATTGTTTTTGAGTTTCCTTTACTGCGTTCAATACTCTATCCACGTTTTACCATTAAACTACAGTATTGTACTGTGAGAGTGTATGTGAGTTAGAGGTGAAATCATTTGGTGTCTTTGTTCATTTGATACCTTCACTTAAACCATGTTTTCAGAAAAATAGGTTAGTGAATGTTCTTTATTCTAGCTTTTATAAATGTGCTACCATAGAAGCAGCATGTTAAAGGATTTTATGATTTTCGAATTGTACTACTAAAGGTTTACAAAAAGTGAAATATTACAAAAAGTGAAGCCGCTAATTGTTAGGCCTCTACGTCAAAGTGTTTGAATTTACGTTAATAGTGTACTAATTTAAGCATCCTGAACTTATATTCCACAATATTTATGCTCAGTCTACTTCACATAAAACCACTTTTCCAGCTATAAATCAGATTTCAGATTTCCCTTCAATGTTAATTAGGTTTTAATTTTGGTTCCCATTCTTAACCATACTGCATACTCCAGACGAACCATAATTGAGTGACAAGAGTGTGTTTAATGTATTTATTCACCGAACATTAGTCATTTTTCAAAAATATGATATTATATACAAATATGCATCACATGTTATTTTGTTCTTAACAATTTTAAATCTGAATCAGCTTAATTTACACTTTTAATAATTAATTTTTATGCAGTTTTAATACGCTATTTTCTCTTTAACATAAAAGAATAAATGAGGTATTAAAGAATTAACATTACAGAATTCAAAAAAAGGGTACTTGCAAAAATACTCACTGAAAAGCCCATACATTAATATAAAAAATCTAGGTAAGAATGAAATAGAAATGAGCATATTTAATAATTAGACTGACAGTAAAGATAGAATTGAAAACGATTACTACGTTTAATGTGGTAAATTATGTAAACAAACGGCTGTTTTAGAACAACTTAATCTAATTTCGAACAGTGTATTCGATTTCAGATAATAAAATTACTTCTCTGAATAAACTGCATTTGTTTTAAAGTTTCTAAATTGTTAAAACACTCTTACACAGCGGTGCGCGTGCACACACACACACACACACACACAAAATACACAAATGGACAATTTATATCTCCCTTACTTTAATATGAGTTAGTATGTATATGGTGTTAATAAATTTTGTGTTTACTAATAGAAATATTATTATTATTATTAGCGGGGGTCCTACAGTCTATGCCGCATCCCGCATTTCAATCGCCATATCTCCCTGTCCTTCAAGTCATCATTTTCAATAGCCTTTCTTAAGAAGTCCATTTCCACAGTTTCTGTCATCTTTTTCTCTTATCTGAAAGTTGCCAGCATTCGCAGCCATAACTTAAAGTGGAATCCAAAATAGATGTGTACATTGTAAATGTAGTTTGAAGTTTCATTTTGTTCGACCAAAGTAACGAGTTTAGCAAACGAATAGACTTTTTTCCCTGTTGTATCGTATTTTAGATGTCTGAGGGTCGAATTTCCCCCATGGAACTGCCCCCAGTAGACACAACCTTTGGAAATCAGTTAAAATATACAGTTAAAATAAGTTTTAAATGCGGTGTAGAGTCCCTACTCAAAACTTCGTATTTCAATCAACCCCTTGCACATTTTTTTCACATTCAGTCTGTTACCATGAGTGAGAGCAGTGCAAACATGTTTTCTATGCTAAGTGAGAAAGGTTTCAAATTAGTAGTTTTGGAGGGTTTTAAGTTTTTGAAAAATAGAAGAACACAGTGCGGTCAAAAGTGGCGTTGTGTTAAAAAAAGTTGTTCCGCGCATTTATTTACAGATGATGATGGTGATGTTTTGTTCAAAGCCGTTGGTGAGCATAACCATGAACCGTGCCCGAACTTACACAGGTAGTACATTTCCAACAGTGCGAAGCGCAAGGCGACCGAAACTTTAGCCGAACCACCCGCAAAAGTGATAAACAAGAAATTGTGTCTGCGCCTGAAGATATTAGCAACCAAATGACACGTGATGACATGGATCGAGTGCGAAGAAACCTCAACCACGCAAAAAGAAATAAGCTTCCTCCTCTTCATAAACGCATCAGTGACGTCCACGACGCTTTGGACAGCATTGCGATCACGACTACTCAAGGTGAGGAAATGTTGCTGTTAAACTTAAGAGAGGAAAACATTGTTGTTTATTGCCCCAAAAGCAACTTGGAATATCTTGCAAAAATTGATAATATTTTCATCGATGGTACTTTTACCTATGCACCAAAGTACTTTTATCAATTTTTTATTATTCACGGCGTAGATAATGGCAACTATGTTCCGCTTGTTTTTTGTTTATTGCCCAACAAGACAGAAGAAACGTACAAAAGCCTATTTAATCATCTGAAATCAAAGTGCGAGGAGTAACAGTTGCACTTCAATCCAAAAAACATAACAGTTGACTTTGAGATAGCGCTTCAAAATGCTGTCCGATCATTTTGGCCTTCAGTACATGTGAGAGGCTGCAGGTTCCACCTGTCCCAGGCCTGGTGGAGAAAAATTCAACTGCTTGGATTGAGCCAGGAATACAAAAATGAGACATCGGAAGCCGGAAAATGGTTGCACTGGGTGTTTGGTTTAAGTATGTTGGACGCTGGTCAGGTGGAGGACGCATTTGTGGAGGACTTAATGTCCATACAACCCCCGAACGTCGAGGAGTTCTCTAACTACCTAGTAGAGAACTACATTGATAGCAGCTCTTCATTTCCCCTAAGTCGATGGGCATCATCGTCCACTTCTTCAGAAAGGACAACGAATGCATGTGAGTCGTTTCATGACAAATTTGGAAGAAATTTCTATCACCCCATCCTAATATCTTCGTCTTTTTCGAGGCAATTAAGAACGTCCAGATCGATACCTACATTGGCATTCGAAGTGCAGCAAGTACTCGAAAAATCACTAACGGACGGTACAAGAAGAGACTTCAGTTTTTGGAAACTTTGTACAATAAGTACACCTCTGGAGACATTTCTAGATTGCACTTCATAAAATGAGTCTGTTATCAGTACAAGAAAGGACCATCAACTTAGATTTCGTAATGAAATGCCCATCTACAAGGTAGGACCAACAAATATAGTTTTCTATAAAAAGAAAACAATCAATAAAACACATAAAACAAAAAGAAATACAAAAACAAAAACTAACAAAAAATTGACAAGGCCGGAAGGCCGCTCCTTATATTGGCCATATTGTCCTGTGTTATTATTGGGAGAGTTGGTTTATATATGAGCGGAATAGAAGCCTTCACACTTCAATTGGACTTCAGGTGATCGAATTCATCGTTCAAAGGGAAATAACAGTACGACTTCACTACTGTTTAAAATTATTATTGGAATAATCATTCAAATAAAATTTTTTTTTACTATTTACTGATTTTTAGGGCTGATTTTTTGTTTGTTTTTACAAGTAAAACATAAAAACTTATGTCCACGCTTAAGACCGAGCAACCATTCTTAACAAATTCCTTTAAGAAACCATCCTTAACAAAGGCCTAATGCACCAAAAGTAATTTATACACGTTTGGATTTGTTGTAGTAACTTAATTGGTTATTATTTTAGCATGGATTCTGTTTAGTGATTAAGTAAGGATTTAATCATAAATGAAAAAGTTTTTTAACCTTATTTCATGTTTGTTAAAAAGACGTTTTAATTAAGACGTTATTATGGTAATCATTAAATGGGGATGTAATAATTTCAATAACTGTCTTTAACTGATATTAAAATGTAATTTTGATACTTGTTAATATTAAGAAGGTCATTCAAATAAAAACGAGCGGCCGAACATTAAAAAATGGAGAAACCTACCCCACTGAACAGGGGCGCAACTAGACCTCGACCCTTCGATGATCGACGGTAATCCGCAGGGGAATGTTTTGACCGTGGGCCCAACTCAAACGTGTCCTACTGACACTCCTATTGTAGCTCTAGCATCTTTCTGTACACCACCATATAAATGAATGTATTCTCCGATGCCTTCATTACCTTTTCCTTTTTTTCTGTGAGAACGCAGATATCGATTTTTTCATGTTTTGTAGTTCTTGTAAAGCCTCTCCTTGCTTCCTTCTCAAGCCTTGTTCATTCCATGTAGCGAATTTCATAGTCCTTTTCCTTAGCATAGGTTATAAATGTTTATATCCATCCTTATTCCAAGGCGACATGTCGAAACTTTTAGAACTTTGTTTTTTTTTACGAATGACGAGTCGCTGGTATGTCGATTCAACGTTCAAACTTCCAGGGCCAAGATTTTCTGTATGGGTTTTCTACCTTAGCTGATATGCTCCAGATAATTGTAGGGCGCCAGATACTCCCCCTTCACCCTCTCTCGTCTGCTACATAATAAACACCCATTGTATGCCATGTACCCAGCAGCTGCGCGAGAGATACGTGTATCTCTACGAGGATCTGAGAGTAGGATTTGTTGGCAGAGCTGAATTCGATTTCTCGAACCTCCGACTCTTTTGTCAGGAATCAGTGGGCATTTCTCAGAGTTTTGTTACTGTACAGACACCAGCAGTCTATAGAGCCCCCAAGACCCTTTACCAACCTTTAGCTGCCAAATATAAACAAACTGTACTGAATTACTGAACCGAATTTGGTTTTTGCAGTCTACGACAATCCATGAGTGTAGCGTTAGTATCACTAATGTACTGTTCTCTCACTACACAATAGAATTACTTCCAAAGTAAACGTTATATCTCATCAGCATCTAATCATATTCTGTAGAGATGGGTACTGTATAAAATTATGATGTCAAACATGTCCGCATTCATACTTGTATACGTAACAAATCGTTACTCGCACGTTCTGATAAGTTGGAACTATTTTGCATATTATCAAAAAATTTGTTTTACCAGGGAAACATAAAAGAGTATTTAACTAAATTATTTAAAATTAAAGTAAATTGTATGTAGTAGGAAAACAGTAGTGAGTAATATTGAATTCAAATTAACTTGTAAAAATTATATGTGAGGAATGTACAATGGAAAAAGTAAAAAAAAAAAGTTATTGTTAAGAGAATAATTTATAAACATTGGCCATGGTGAATATTGAGGGTATCTGAGATGCTGTAATGTAATGTAATATATTTATTAATTAGACATAATAATAAAAATTACTTTAAAATAGCAAATTAAAATTTAAATTATAATTTTAACGGACAAATGTGATGTTAACGTATCAATAAGTGTGTTATATAATATCATAACGTGTAAAATTTAAGGAAGATATAAATATTACTTTACAACAATGCAGCAATAAACACTTCTCGACATTTGGTCATTCTAAGATTAAAGAGGTTCGATGAAAGGAAAGAATTAGTGAAAACCAAACATTTTAATAAATGAAAATTTAATATAAGACTATTCTAGTATACTAATGGGATCGTGAATTGACAGGAATAACAGCGAGAAAAACAATTCAAATAAGTCTAACCATATTTCACAAATAAGAAAATATTATAAGTAAAAGGAAACTAATAACTTGAATAATCAAAAAAATAAATATAAGCTAATAATGAATTTTTAATAATAGTGAGATATGCCTCACTTGAAACAAAACTAACGAATCAGAAGGAAAGTCACCTATGTGAACAAACCACACAAAAACTTAAACTAACACTTACACTAAGAACATTAAAAAAATCAAGTAACACCCAAAAGTGTAAAAGTGAAATAAACTAATACCATTTTATCTGTGTGGAAAACCAGAACTTAGTGGCAACGTTCCTTGTTATGAGTTAACATCATTATAGTCGTTAGCAAAAATCAATAGGCAGCGTAAAATTTGGTGAAGCATGAGAATTTGGAAAATGAGAAATTCGTTTACTCTATTATTGCTGTTACTGTTACATACTGTCTTAGAGTCAAGATTATTTGATTATTTGTTAGGCCTACTTTGTTTACTCGTTGTAAGAGTTAAAATAGTATGTATTTGTTTCTCTTATGTTTACTACCAGTCCTGAGAGAGAAATTTATATTATATTCAAATATTTGTATAAGATCTGAAAGAGCCTTTTCTAAAATAAAACGGTAGTTGAAAATGAATTGGACTAAATTCTTTATATATTTATTTATGCCTTACACTCTTTTAATAGTACAGTTGAATATATATGCTACGCTGATGAAACAGAGAATATGCACTGACGCTTTGCACGAATAGTGTGAGCGGCAGTCTAAGGGTACGAACATGCCGACGCAGCATTACTGGTAGACAGCAGCTTACTGTGAGACACTACTGAACTGTACGACAGTGAGGTCATAACAAATGTATAAACTTGAATAGGAGCGAACATGTCGAAAATGCTGGCTGTACTACGTTACTGTGCAGCTTGCTGTTAGAGTGAGGCAAGAACAATGATTATTTTGTTCTTGCCTCACGGAAGACAGCAATGTAGTAAGGTGGCGGGCTACCTGATTAATTCACTGAATCACATGACTTCCCTCACTCCATAGTGCAGCTGAGTTTATGTGGATGGATTCCTATCTCGTCAGTTCATATGCGTTTTTGGTTGTGATTCCGGCTTCATAGTTAATATTTTGATTGTTAATTATTAATGATAGACGTTTTGATAGACTTAGTTTCTTTATATCTCATTATAAATATTGTTAAAAGACGAAATCGTCTGGTTTAGAATTATTATTCTCAGGGTTATTAATTTAATATGGGGTCTCGTAGTTGGTTTATTATTATTTTTCAAAAGCTCACTCTTTATTATTAAGTTGTGGGTTAGGGATTTATTCCATCCAATTCAACCTATTGTTGAATCCGGTAGTGAATAAATCGGTTACTTACACTGTTTATCGTCGTTTTAATTATCAGTTTATTTGGTTAAAAAATGTTTTTTAATTCACTTCCTCGAGTTGATTCGCTAGAAGTTCCGTTGGCTCTTCGAATATCAGCTGTGGCGAGTTGATCAGTAATGTCCTGCCTATACACTAACATAAACATACATAAACATGATATTTACTATAATTTATAATGTGTAGCAATGTATATAGGACGGTGCGGTTGGTAAAAATCATTCCATTTGAATGTCCGCTCTTGAAGTCTGGTACCAACCGTCTCGGTTTTCTCACTAAGCTGTATCTACTGTTTACAATAAAAGCCAACTCTTTTAAAGGTTCATATGACAATAATGGTTTATTCAACTCTAGAACAATAAAATTTGTTACAATAATATAATTTACTTTCCTTTTGGTTGACAATTAAATTAGAACATGGACTCTAAGACATTTAAAGAACTCAGGTTGGTATGACTGCATTTGGCTAGTCGAATAATTTTTGTTAGTAAACAAATTGGTTATAATATTTTATTAAACTTATAGTGTTAGTAGTGGTAGTAGTAGCAGTAGGTACTTTGAGTCTGCAAAATACACATATCTAGTAAAAATGCTACTGTTACAATAAATAGACAAAACATAAACTCATTTATTATTAATTTGAAATAATATAAAATGTGAACAACTGTTCATGGTTAATCATTGAAGTTATTAAAGGTTCATGTAAACTTGTTTTGTATAAAATTTATTAATTATTTTTCATTGATGCATTAATTAGTTAACAAGTGATAATAATTATTAGAATTCAGTGTCATGGATTATAATCATCTCCTAGACTGGATGTACATAACACAGGTACTTGTAATTCATTTGATATATTTATGTTACCTTCTGGTGCAACTCTTAGTTAATTATTAAAATAAAATATAGAACATTCTTATCTTCCTAACGGTTCGGGTACAGGTTCCCTTCATTGGTTATACAATGTCTTGGCTTATACTAATACATTAGAATCATATAAATAGTTAAAATTATCGTTAATGAAAGCGTTCAATTTTGTCATTGTTTATCTATATTTCTAAGTTCCCTTCCTTTTGGAATTGGGCAATTAATCGATTAACTGACGTTAATTCGATTCGCTATTAGCGTTCTTTTACTTATATATTACTTGACAAGCATAGTATAATAGTTATGGGTATTTGATACTTGCGTAACTGGTCGTTCGTAGGGTTTACACTTTTTCGTAATTTTTCCAATTCATTAAAATTCTTTAATTAAATAAATAAATTTTTATAACAGCACTGCACTCACTCCTATGCGCATATACTCCGAATTATTTCACTTGAAAATATACTGCACTATTTGCTTCAGTAGTCATAACCTCCACTCAGGGTTTGAGGTTAGCGTATGTGTTTACAGCGGTTCGCTGTCAAACGCACGTTTTTCTGGATGAACGGCGTGCATGTAGGTACTCTCGTTGCTGGTGAAAGACTGTCCCCGCTTCCTCTGTCGGAATGGTGCATTTCGTATTTTTTATAGGATCTGATTGGTCAATATTTTTTAATTCGTCTAGTCTCGGCGGGCTTCGTTATAATAGACGCTTAAAGCCGCGTCAATCGCTGGGTTTGAGATTATGAATCTGTGGTCTACATACCCACGCGCAAGGGCTAAGCATCACACAATTATTTTTTATAAGACAAATATCTTACTTATAACTGCACTGATGTCATTTTAATTACCCTTATCGTTTCTAATTTTTAATGACAATTATTTTGAATCCCCTCATCATAAATTTCGGATTCGTGGTTGCTGAAAACGCACTTGGTATAAATACTTAGTGTCCATTAAGCTATTAATTATTTTTAATACATTGGTTTTATTCCATATTTGATGGTAATAACGTATTCTTATCTTACTATCCGCTTTTCCCTTAAAACTATGCCTTAATATTAACACTATGTCTGTTTTCATAGGTTCAATCCTAAGTCTATGGCTATACATATTGTTTGTTACTTATATTATAATAATATAACATTTAAGTAATTTCTAATAGGGCCTATTTACACTTTATTGGTTTTAGTCACTATTGATAGCGTCCTTTTTCCCTATATTATAGGTTTATTGCCTTAATTATAGTTTGTCAAGTATGTTTGCCATACTTCATGGAGTTACCTTATTGTATGCTTGGTACTCTTTACATATTATTTTTATTCTTATTTAAATGACACTTATAATGGTTTCAATGACATTGTTATCAATGTGCTGCAGTTCATTCTGCATTTGTACTGGTTATCACCTTGGTTTAGTGGTTATCAAAACTGCTTGCAGCTAGTTGTTACTATAGTTTTGCTGTCATTATTGTAATTTTTATTATTTAGATAGTTATCTTTGTTGAATTTATTCATTTGAACAGTATTCTGTCCCACTTAAAGTTGTTAGTTGAATAACAACTTTTGTATAAAAAGTTTACAACATAATTTGTTTGCATCATGCATCTTTGTTATTACAAGCATATACAGTAGTTATATTGGATTACATTAATATAGCTTTTATATACTTTTATTATATCATCTATTGTATACAAAACGTTCCTTATATCATCTAGTTACTTCCCAGCTTAATACATTTTGGTTTGATATTATTTTGTCTTTGTTTTTCTCTAGTTTTAGTGAAAACTGGTTGCCCAGATTAGGTTATGTTGCATACTTGGTAAACGGTAATGTGTTGCTGCTGGATTTGTATTTCTGCATTAATCTGGTTGATTGGCTTTCATTCAATGTTGGTACATTGGTTGTTGGTTATTATTATTGTACTTTTTGTTTACTCTTTTATTGTCTTAATTATTGTTAATTAGTGGGTTTTTACTAACATCAATTCCACTGTACAACTGGTCATTTATATTTTGGAACCTAGCCTTCTTTTTATGTCTACACATCATTTAGCTAAAATAAACTTATCTTATTCTTATTCAGTTTCTTGGTGATTCTTTATTTACAATACTTAGTCCTTATTGATTACAGTTTATTTTACACGGACAAGGAATGTATTCATCAAATGAGTTGTGGTCAGTGTTGGCTTTACCATACAGCTTAGGGATTTATGCCATGTAATTAACTAACATTTCTTCTTTCTTCCTTGTACAATTATTCCTTCCTAGGTTTATATTAGTTTGTTATATTTCAATTTCTTTCCACCCTTTTTTTCTGGTCTGGATATCTTCCTTCTTCTTTCCTTCACTGATCTCTTTCTCACTCTTATTTATTTTATACATGATGTAGTTTTCACTTGTCTCCTTCTCATTGTTTCTTCTTCCTTCTTTCTTGTGGTCGTTATTATTGTGTTCTTTTCACTGATTCTTCATTCTTCTTTTGTTTCCGTCGTGTTCTTCTCACTGATCTATTGGGTAAGGTATGTCATTCGTCTCATCTTTAGTCTTCTTTTCTTCTTAATTGGTACATTTACTGGTAATTTCTTTTTCATGATACTTCACTTAGTTTAACATATGATACTTTCTCCTTCTGTATCTATGGTGGTATCCTTGACCTGTCATGTATTCTTGATAGTGGTGG
Organism: Magicicada septendecula; assembly: GCA_034769895.1. Taxonomy (NCBI): domain Eukaryota; kingdom Metazoa; phylum Arthropoda; class Insecta; order Hemiptera; family Cicadidae; genus Magicicada; species Magicicada septendecula. Next base: position 241,483,452 of record CM068368.1, read on the forward strand.
CTTTCGAATTAATTTTAGGTACGTTGGTGGATGTAGTGTTATATGTACCGTTACATATTGCCTCCTTATTAGAATTCATTATTTCTGATATTTGTAGTTTATGATTGAAGAAATTATCAATTTTTTTTTCCATTTCACTTCTAAGTCACATTTGATGTTTTCATATTTTTTATTTACTTTTACACTTGTCTTCAGTTCATTATATTTTCTACATTTCCTCCTTCTTCATAATTCTGGAATCTTGTTTAATTATATTCTTTGCTGTTGTGTTTTGCCTTAAATATTTAGTTTCCCTAACATTTTTCCCTAACATGTGAGCTGGGGCAGTCCAGAGTGGCACTTGTGGCTACATTCTCTGCTGGCCATACTACAACTTCTTTGAGTTCAGAGGCTCTTCATCTCTGCTCATAAAAATGATTGCTGGAATATTTCTTCAGTCAATTCATTAAATAGCAATACTTATAAGTAGTCTCTTTCGACTAATAATAAACACTCTAGGGGTTATTCACTCTTTTGCCTTTTATATTTGATTATACACTGTCTTCTGGATTCCTTCTTCTCTTCTGTAGATCTTTATTAGTTAATGTTGTTGACAAATAGCACGTGTAAATATTCTTCATTTTTCTTCTCTTCTTATCGTGACACAATGTTCTTCATATTGATTTTTTTTTCTTTCTTCTTCTTCTCGATCAATTCTTCTTCTCACTATCTCCTCTACATAATACTCTCTTTAATGGTCTTCTCCTCTCTTCTATTAAATGTCATGTTTTTTAATATTTTATTCTGGATAATAAAAAAATTTTCTCAAAGTGATAGTAATCATTGTTTGAAATATCTTAAGTGCGTTCATTAGTTGCTTGTTTTATCATGGTTTATGTATTTGATAATCGTTCTTTCTGTCTCTCTTCTGATTATAATAGCCTTCTCTTATATTATTCTCTTTGTTGTTCTTCCCCTCTACTCCTTCAAGTGTTTGCTATTTTAACACTTATTCTGGACTGTTATATTTTTCTTATTATTTGTTGTGGGCAAAACTCATTTGATAATCGTTCTTTCTTTCTCCCTTCTGATTATAATAGCCTTCTCTCATATTACACGCTTTGTTGTTCTTCCCCTCTACCCCTTCAAGTATTTGCTGTTTTAACACTTATTCTGGATGGTTGTATTTTCCTTGTGGTATATAATATTCATTTGATAATCGGTTTTCTTTCTCTCTTCTTATCATTATAATAGCCTTCTCTTGTATTACTCGCTTTGTTGTTCTTCCCCTCTACTCCTTCAAGTGTTTGCTATTTTAACACTTATTCTGGATGGTTGTATTTTCCTTGTGGTATATAATATTCATTTGATAATCGTTTTTCTTTCTCTCTTCTTATCATTATAATAGCCTTCTCTTGTATTACTCGCATTGTTGTTCTTCCCCTCTACTCCTTCAAGTGTTTGATATTTTAACACTTATTCTGGACGGTTGTATTTTTCTTGTGGTATATAATATTCATTTGATAATCGTTTTTCTTTCTCTCTTCTTATCATTATAATAGCCTTCTCTTGTATTACTCGCATTGTTGTTCTTCCCCTCTACTCCTTCAAGTGTTTGATATATTAACACTTATTCTGGACGGTTGTATTTTTCTTGTGGTATATAATATTCATTTGATAATCGTTTTTCTTTCTCTCTTCTTATCATTATAATAGCCTTCTCTTGTATTACTCGCTTTGTTGTTCTTCCCCTCTACTCCTTCAAGTGTTTGATATTTTAACACATATTCTGGACTGTTATATTTTTCTTATTATTTGTTGTGGGCAAAATTCATTTGATAATCTTTCTTTCTTTCTCCCTTGTGATTATAATAGCCTTCTCTCATATTACTCGCTTTGTTGTTCTTCCCCTCTACTCCTTCAAGTGTTTGCTATTTTAACACTTATTCTGGATGGTTGTATTTTCCTTGTGGTATATAATATTCATTTGATAATCGTTTTTCTTTCTCTCTTCTTATCATTATAATAGCCTTCTCTTGTATTACTCGCATTGTTGTTCTTCCCCTCTACTCCTTCAAGTGTTTGATATTTTAACACTTATTCTGGACGGTTGTATTTTTCTTGTGGTATATAATATTCATTTTATAATCGTTTTTCTTTCTCTCTTCTTATCATTATAATAGCCTTCTCTTGTATTACTCGCATTGTTGTTCTTCCCCTCTACTCCTTCAAGTGTTTGATATATTAACACTTATTCTGGACGGTTGTATTTTTCTTGTGGTATATAATATTCATTTGATAATCGTTTTTCTTTCTCTCTTCTTATCATTATAATAGCCTTCTCTTGTATTACTCGCTTTGTTGTTCTTCCCCTCTACTCCTTCAAGTGTTTGATATTTTAACACATATTCTGGACTGTTATATTTTTCTTATTATTTGTTGTGGGCAAAATTCATTTGATAATCGTTCTTTCTTTCTCCCTTGTGATTATAATAGCCTTCTCTCATATTACTCGCTTTGTTGTTCTTCCCCTCTACTCCTTCAAGTGTTTGCTATTTTAACACTTATTCTGGATGGTTGTATTTTTCTTGTGGTATATAATATTCATTTGATAATCGGTTTTCTTTCTCTCTTCTTATCATTATAATAGCCTTCTCTTGTATTACTCGCTTTGTTGTTCTTCCCCTCTACTCCTTCAAGTGTTTGCTATTTTAACACTTATTCTGGATGGTTGTATTTTCCTTGTGGTATATAATATTCATTTGATAATCGTTTTTCTTTCTCTCTTCTTATCATTATAATAGCCTTCTCTTGTATTACTCGCATTGTTGTTCTTCCCCTCTACTCCTTCAAGTGTTTGATATTTTAACACTTATTCTGGACGGTTGTATTTTTCTTGTGGTATATAATATTCATTTGATAATCGTTTTTCTTTCTCTCTTCTTATCATTATAATAGCCTTCTCTTGTATTACTCGCATTGTTGTTCTTCCCCTCTACTCCTTCAAGTGTTTGATATATTAACACTTATTCTGGACGGTTGTATTTTTCTTGTGGTATATAATATTCATTTGATAATCGTTTTTCTTTCTCTCTTCTTATCATTATAATAGCCTTCTCTTGTATTACTCGCTTTGTTGTTCTTCCCCTCTACTCCTTCAAGTGTTTGATATTTTAACACATATTCTGGACTGTTATATTTTTCTTATTATTTGTTGTGGGCAAAATTCATTTGATAATCGTTCTTTCTTTCTCCCTTGTGATTATAATAGCCTTCTCTCATATTACTCGCTTTGTTGTTCTTCCCCTCTACTCCTTCAAGTGTTTGCTATTTTAACACTTATTCTGGATGGTTGTATTTTCCTTGTGGTATATAATATTCATTTGATAATCGTTTTTCTTTCTCTCTTCTTATCATTATAATAGCCTTCTCTTGTATTACTCGCATTGTTGTTCTTCCCCTCTACTCCTTCAAGTGTTTGATATTTTAACACTTATTCTGGACGGTTGTATTTTTCTTGTGGTATATAATATTCATTTTATAATCGTTTTTCTTTCTCTCTTCTTATCATTATAATAGCCTTCTCTTGTATTACTCGCATTGTTGTTCTTCCCCTCTACTCCTTCAAGTGTTTGATATATTAACACTTATTCTGGACGGTTGTATTTTTCTTGTGGTATATAATATTCATTTGATAATCGTTTTTCTTTCTCTCTTCTTATCATTATAATAGCCTTCTCTTGTATTACTCGCTTTGTTGTTCTTCCCCTCTACTCCTTCAAGTGTTTGATATTTTAACACATATTCTGGACTGTTATATTTTTCTTATTATTTGTTGTGGGCAAAATTCATTTGATAATCGTTCTTTCTTTCTCCCTTGTGATTATAATAGCCTTCTCTCATATTACTCGCTTTGTTGTTCTTCCCCTCTACTCCTTCAAGTGTTTGCTATTTTAACACTTATTCTGGATGGTTGTATTTTTCTTGTGGTATATAATATTCATTTGATAATCGTTTTTCTTTCTCTCTTCTTATCATTATAATAGCCTTCTCTTGTATTACTCGCTTTGTTGTTCTTCCCCTCTACTCATTCAAGTGTTTGATATTTTAACACTTATTCTGGACTGTTATATTTTTCTTATTATTTGTTGTGGGCAAAATTCATTTGATAATCGTTCTTCTTTCTCTCTTCTGATTATAATAGCCTTCTCTTATATTACTCTCATTGTTGTTCTTCCCCTCTACTCCTTCAAGTGTTTGCTATTTTAACACTTATTCTGGACTGGTGTATTTTTTCAATGAAGCTTGATTATAGACTCCCTTGGTTCTATTGGTATTGGGGTCCAAAATTTCATATGTGTTGTTTTGATTATCTTTTATGATTGTATATGATCCAGTATATAGTAGTAAGAACTTTTTTGCAATTCCTTCATTGGTACTGGGGAGTTCTCGATTCTTTAGTAGTACTAGTTCTCCTAGCTTATACTTGATTACTTTGGGTTGTAGTTTCTTATATTTTTCTCGTATCTTATCTGCTCGTTCGACAGTCTTGTTATAAAATTTTACTTGATTAAATGTGTATTCGTCGCATGGGGGAAATTCTATCAATTCTGTAATTTCTCTAGGTGGTCTTCTCTCAAACATAGCTGTAAATGGAGTTGTATCTATTGCTTGGTGGTATGCCAAGTTAATAAAATCTTCTGTAGCTGGTAAATACTCCTCCGATTTCCTTTGTTGTTGGTGACAGTATGTTCTCAGGATTCTTCCTACTTCTCGGAGAACTCATTCAGCGAGGTTGCTGCTAGGCTAGGGTGGCATACTGAGGTTTGGAAGCTTTTCACTCCATTATTTAGCAGTGTTTCCCTCCATCTTCTCCCTTTAAATTGGGTCCCATGGTCAGTGATTATTGACCTTGGTGCTCCTACTTCTGTCATGTATTTCTATAGAATTATTTCCAGCAGGTTTTCTGTGGTGGCTCTGTTGATTGGATAGAGCTTACTAAATTTAGTGTAGTGGTCGAAGATAATCACAATGAATTTGTATTGTCGTCATCCCCCACTTCTAGGTAATGGACCGCAAATATCTACAAATACTTTTTCTAGTTTCTTAGATGTGGTGATCGGTATCATTAAACCCTCTTTCCTATCGTTGTTACACTTTACCAACTGGCATAGGTGGCAATGTCTAATGTAGTTACGTACTCTTCGGTTAATATCCTTGAAGTATATATTTTCCTCTAATGCTTTGATTACATTGATGGCTCCCATGTGCCCATATCTAATGTGGTAATCCATGGTGATCTCCTTCTCGATGGTTTTGGGTATTACTAATTTCCACTGGTTACTTTGGTTCCTGTCTTTTATAAATAGAATGTCTTTGTACATACAGTAGTATAGGGTCATTCTATCGTCTTGTTCAATTAATCTCTTGCAAATATTTCTCAATTTCTCGTCACTTTTTTGCTGGAGTTTGATTTTATTTATTATTTAGGCTAGTTCTGTTCTGTCTTTTAAAATATGGTATACTTTTGCTACCGTCTCCCTTTCTCCCTCGAAAGTTTGGTTTTGTATATTGACTCTCAATAGCACATCTGCTACTACGTTGTATTTCCCTGGTACGTACTCCCAATTAATGTTGTATTCCTGCAACGCTAGTGTCCATCTCATAAGTCTCCCATGACTCAATTTACAGTTCTTCAGAATGGATATCGATTTGTGATCTGTCCGGACCGTTAACGAGTAACCCAAAATGTAGGTTCGGAATTTGTTACATGCAAATACAATGCTGAGTAATTCCTTCTCTGTAGTATGGTAGTTACGCTCACTTTTATTTAGTACTCGGCTTGCGAAACTAACCACAAGATGATTTCCTTGGTCGTCTTCTTGATATAGGACGGATCCTAAACTTACGTCGCTGGCGTCACAATTCATATAAAATGCTTTTTTAAAGTCTGGGTGGTGTAACATTATTGACTCCAACAATTTTTCCTTTATTAGTCGGAAAGTGGTATCCTGTTCTGCTCCCCACTTCAATTTGTCTTTAGAGGATAGTTGTTGTGAAAATTCGGCTGTTAATTTTGAGTAGTTGCTTTGGAATTTTCTGTAATAGTTGCAGATACCTAAAAATGATTGTAACTGCTTTTTGTTCTTGGGTGTTGGGAATGATTGTATTGCTTCTATTTTTTCATGTGATGGGGTGATGCCATCTTCGGATAAGTTGAACCCCAGGAATTGTACTTCATCGGCGATGAACTTTGATTTCTCTTGTTTCAGCGTCACATTATTTTCCGCTAGTTTCGATAGTGCTTTTTCAATTCTGTTACAGTGGTCTTCCCAGTTATCAGATGTAATTAACAAATCGTCAACATATACCGTAGTGAATAGTAGGGCCTCTTGTCCTAGAATCTTGTCCATACATTTTACGAATACGGCCACTGAATTTACAAGACCAAAAGGCAGCCTCTTAATCTGGTAGTTGCGCCCTTCGAATATAAATGCCATTACTTTCGGCTATTGGGGTGCAACTCCACTTGCCAATACCCGCATACGGTATCCCAGGTACTGATGAAACGGGTACCGTAAAATTCCTTTAATAGCTCTTCGATCTCACCTGGTGATGTTCGATCATTGATTATAATTTTGTTGATTTCTCTGGCATCCAAACATATTCTCAGTTTGCCATTTTTCTTTGGCACTGCCACTATAGGATTCGTATAGGGTGAATAACTATACTCAATAATATCTTCTTCGATGAGTTGGTTTATTTCAGTTCGGACTGCTTCTTTCTGAGAATAGGCAATGGGGTAGGATTTCTTTTTAAAATCGGCTGCTTCCTTGAATCTAATCTCGCACTGGAAGTTCTTTATTTTTCCGGGTGTATCGGAAAATACATGTCAATATCGCTTATAAATCGTAACCAATTTTTCTATTTGGTTATCGGTTATTCTTCTATCACTTTTGGCTGTTTGGAATCTCCGGATTTCTTCTAATTTCTCCTCCCACAAGTCATCAATTTCATTGTCACAATTTATTTCTTCTCTGGGTATTGCATTCCTATAATTATTATTCTCCTTAATATAACAAATGATCCGGTCTTGAGGGGCTTCTTCGCTTCCAATTAACTCTGCCGTCCATTGCACACCATTTGAGCTCAGAAATACTTTTGCTCTGCTCATATCTATTACAGCTGCGTATTTCCTTAATACGTCACAGCCTATCAACAAAATGAATGGTAACCCACTGGCTACTAAAAATATTATAGGAAGTGTTTTCCCCTGACTAGTGACTTCTAGATGGACCTGCTTTCTTATGGTTTTATTTTGCCGTCCGGTCGCTCCGATCAAAGTGATATTATTTATCGGTAAGGTCGGTATTGTCTCCTTACTTCGACTTTGTATTTTGTTCAACTCTAATTGATCGATTAGTGATACATTGGCTCCTGTATCGATCATGATTTTTGTAAAAATGCAATTCACTTCGGCAGAAATATAAGCGATCTTGCTGTTGTTGTTATTATTTTCTGTGACTTCTTCTTCCATCAGGTCTCCCCTGATGTCCTTCAGATAGTGATTGTGTATAATAGTGATAGTGATAGTGTTCTGATTTTTCGTCCGTTGTCGTAGTTCGTCGTACCCAATAGATCGGATCAGTGAGGGATTTAGGTAAGTTTTCACTGCCGCTGTCCGTTTAAAGAGATAGCACTCTCTTCTCCGCTCCTTTCAGTTGTGCTGGGGGTTCGATTCTCTCTTTCTTCAGGTCTATTCGCATTGTTATACTGGTGTCCACTATTATGGTTTCTATGTATATCTTCGCTACTGCGGCTCCTTCGTGAGTCGTACCCGGATTCTCTATTCCTTACGTCCTGGCTATACTGATTATTATTTCCATTAAAACTTCGTCGTCCCTGATAGAAGTGTCTCCCTCCATTTTCGTCGTCAGCACGAACATAATTCGCTCTCCTAAAATTGCCTTGGTTTTGGTTGTTTCCGTTATTTGGTCGGTACTGATGATTATTATTATTTGACCGATATGGAGTGTTACCATTTGTTGGCCGGTACTGATTTCCGCCGTTGTAATTAGGACGATGGTTGTTGTTAGGATGATTGTGATTATAATAATTATTATAATTCGGCCTGTAATTCGGGTTGTTTCTATTTGGTGGATAATTATTTCCGTTACTATTCGGTCTCGGAATCTGGTCGGCATTATCTCTGTTCGTGTTATTATAATTTCCTCGATAATTACTCCGATATCCGGTCTGACCGTTTCTGTCAAAGTATGGGTATTGTCTCTGTCGACTCCTCCGATAATATTTCTCTTGTTCGTAATTTTCTAACAACACGGACATAGTTTGGATTGTGCGTATCTGTCCGTTTAGTCTCGCTCTAGCCGCGCCCTCTTCGAAATGGTATGCCAATTTAGTAACAAGGCATTCTTCAGGTATTTTCGGTTCAAGATTTCTGGCCATGCACACTTTGCCCAGGAAATACGCTGTGAGTGTTGTTCCTCTACTACGGTCATACCTTCCGTTACAGATGTCGTCGCGCAATATATTCTGTGTCGATTCGGACCAGTATTTTGTTTTAATAGTGCCTTGAAGTCGGCATAATTTTGTACCTCGTGTCGGGTAGCCGTCCACCAATTATCGTACACATCTTTAAAGTACTCGTCTAGCATACTTCTTATAGTTGACCTCCTTGTTTCACGGGTACGGGCGATATTTTCTTCCACTCTTCCTATAAACTTTGAAATTTATTATTTCACGGTTATCCACGTTCGTTATTCCTGTCATTTGTATCGGTTGACTTCGGAATAAATTGATTTCTTCTCTAAAAGTATTAAGCTCTCGCCGTTGCACCTCGGCCATTTTCTCTTTGTCGGTGTGCACTTGTTCCCGAACATCGTTCACTGTGGCGGTCATTTCCTCACACCTCGTTCCCAAGTCTTCTTGTTTCTTTGTAGTGAATTCGAATTTATTTAAGTGAGATTCTTCAACGTTATTAATTCGGGTTTGAAGGTTCTCCTTCGTTTTCTGTATTTCTTGTTGGTTTATTTCACATCTTTCGTTAATTTCGGAAACTTCTCGTCTGACTTCGGTTATTTCCTCTTCTATCTTCGTAATTAATTTCTCACTACTGTCTTCGATTCTTTGGCTGATAATTTCAATCTTCTTGTTACTACCTTCGATGCTGTCATCAATCTTCTTACTCAGTTCTGCTCTATTTTTTGTTAACTGTTCCATCAGATTTCTCTGAAAATCCTCTTTTAATGAGTCAATAGTTTTCTGGCTGTCATCCATATTCTTGTGAATCGATTCCATACTTTTAGTTAATGATTCGTTATTTTTATTTAATTTCTCATTAAAATCTTCCTTTAATAATTCGATATTCTTCTGGCCGTCTTCCTTCAATACTTCTTTTAATGACTCAATATTTTTTTGGCCGACTTCCCTCAATTCTTCTTTTAATGATTCCATACTTTTTCTACTTTCTTCCATCATATTCTTCAGCATCTCCATGAGATTAGCGTCCCCCGTTTGTGTGGGTCTTTCGGGTAGTTCCTCTGGTTGTACGGGTCGGTTAGGTTCTGTAGGAGGTAATAATTCTTCTAGATATTCAACTGGCGTCGCCTCCTTTTCATCCATGTTTATTTCTTTCTCCATTTCCGCCGCACGTTTCTTAGAGGTTGCTCTCAGTTGTATTTTTGGTTCTGTGTATTGCAGCTGCCTCGAAAATTAGGTTAATGATTATTTTTATTAATTAGGTTAAATATTTTTTCACATAATTTGCTCGAACGTTGGTCGTCAATTTGTTAAAAGACGAAATCGTCTAGTTTAGAATTATTATTCTCAAGGTTATTAATTTAATATGGGGTCTCGTAGTTCGTTTATTATTATTTTTCAAAAGCTCATTCTTTATTATTAAGTTGTGGGTTAGGGATTTATTCGACCCAATTCAACCTATTGTTGAATCCGGTAGTAAAAAAAACGGTTACTTACACTGTTTATCGTCGTTTTAATTATCAGTTTATTTGGTTAAAAAATGTTTTTTAATTCACTTCCTCGAGTTGATTCGCTTGAAGTTCCGTTGGCTCTTTGAATATCAGCTGTGGCGAGTTGATCAGTAATGTCCTGCCTATACACTAACATAAACATGATATTTACTATAATTTATAATGTGTAGCAATGTATATAGGACGGTGCGGTTGGTAAAAATCATTCCATTTGAATGTCCGCTCTTGAAGTCTGGTACCAACCGTCTCGGTTTTCTCACTAAGCTGTATCTACTGTTTACAATAAAAGCCAACTCTTTTAAAGGTTCATATGACAATAATGGTTTATTCAACTCTAGAACAATAAAATTTGTTACAATAATATAATTTACTTTCCTTTTGGTTGACAATTAAATTAGAACATGTACTCTAAGACATTTAAAAAACTCAGGTTGGTATGACTGCATTTGGCTAGTCGAATAACTTTTGTTAATAAACAAATAGGTTCTAATATTTTATTAAACTTATAGTGTTAGTAGTGGTAGTAGTAGTAGTAGATTCTTTGAGTCTGCAAAATACACATATCTAATAAAAATGCTACTGTTACAAAAAGTAGACAAAACATAAACTCATTTATTATTAATTTGAAATTATATAAAAATATGAACAACTGTTCATGGTTAATCATTGAAGTTATTAAAGGTTCATGTAACCTTGTTTTGTATAAAATTTATTAATTATTTTTCATTGATGCATTAATTAGTTAACAAGTGATAATAATTATTAGAATTCAGTGTCATGGATTATAATCATCTCCTAGACTGGATGTACATAACACAGGTACTTGTAATTCATTTGATATATTGTAATAATATAAATAAATTGATATGTGTTGATTATAGAGATTGTGAAGTATGTGAGACTCCGATGTAATCAAGCCCCACTGTTTGGGCTAGCCAATTTGTAATAAATTATTAAATAAGTTGTAAGTTGTAATGTGTTTAATTGGTGTGGCTCTCGACGTCTTACTGGCCTGAAACACTTCCTTAAGTTTCCCAGCTGGTCGAGTCCCAATGGTAGCAAGACCGGTTGAGTAGCGTAAAGTTGATGAAGGAATATATATGTTCAGCTTCGCCGAAAGTTTCAAAACAAAATTTATTGTTTTGAAGGAAATTTAAAAAAAATATATTTATAAAAAAAATATAAAAAAAATTTTTAATTTTATTAATTAATTAATTAGGATCAATTAATTAATATAGGGCTGTGAAGTTTTAAACAGTGTAATGCTCTTCTGAAAATTTTTATTAAAGTTTTAGTATATTTTAAATAAGCTATCACCACTCATAAGACTGTCTTCAAACCAATCGATACTTGTTTACCTTTTTATTTTTTAGGTTATCTTCACTTACGGGTGGTAAAGTCCTTGTAGATTATCAATTAGAATTATATTATTGGTAATTAGTATTATTGAAGAAATAAAGAACTAATAAGTATTGAAAAGTATTAATGTTTTATTAATTAATAGCAATATTGACTCTTATCGATTAGTATCGATTCTCAGGATATCGAAAAAAGTTACAAGTATATGATATAAAAATTAAATAGGGTTCTTTAAACAGCCAGTTATTTCCAAAGTCAGAGAAATCGGGCTAATATTTAAAAAGTATAACGTTACAATCAAATTAATAGTTATTAATAAACACAGACATTGAATAATAAATTGTAAATATAATAATTGTTTTCACCAAACAGCTGAGTTGAACTAAGAAGAAGGCACTGGGATCGTCAAAGCAAATGGCCGCCGTCAAGTTGATCAAAATGTTGCTCGTTCCTGCAGTGTTCCAAATAATGTATTTTCTGGCAATATTCCTGTTCTTATGTCTGCAAATCTCTTGTTAAATGTTGTGTAGTGATTGGTGTACTGTTTCTGAGTTGTATTTAGTGTATCCGTATAATTATTAGTTCAAACACTTTCCCCGATTCCGTCACTAATTTGGGTTAATGTATTATACAGTTTTCTAGTGTTTAGTGGTGTTTTTTCGGAGTAGATATGTATTGTTCTGTGTTATGGAGTGTTTCTTGATTGTTTCTGTTATAATATGATAGTTTTTAGAAGTATTTTACAAATCACTCGCGATTTCACAATAACGTACTATACACTCGCTTTGTATGACTTATTATAGGTTAGGTTATGCACGTTACCAAACGTATGTCATGTTAACCGTTCAAATACCAATAATTAACTAACTGTTTCCTTCAGTTTCAATTAAACTCTTAGCCCATATAATATTATTCTTAACATTGTTCAAATATTTTTTCACATCCTGTGTACACTTTACTATTTCTCTATATGAATGCCTAAACTTTGGTTATTTGTCAATTTTATTCACTAGATGTGATTTAAATTAATCTTTCAGTTCATTCTGGTTATTTTCAGATTAAATAATGCCATTTTATAGTGTTTTCTGTCCAAAAAATAGTAATTTCACTTTCAGTTTGGTATACTCTGAAAAGTCAAAACATCAAAATTTACTTCCTGTCATTATATAAATTCAGCCATTTTATCAGTTATATTTAATATTAATAATCCTATATTGTATTAAAAGGTTCCTATTCCCTTATTTTCTGGTAATTAATTGAATTAGTTGTATTCTGAAACATTATTCTGGAATATATGACTCCCATGTCTAAATTTCTGAGTTTAGTCATTTTCATTTTTATTTATAATTCTGAATATAATTTATTAAAATCTCTCTAAATGGTATGTGCAATTATATGGCATGATCTCAAGTTTATTTTGTCTAAACCCCTTTTGTTTATTTGCATTTAAATGAGCAATTTCTCTGTTTTGATGAAGTTTGGTTTCCATTCTTTTGGCCTATGATTTTTTAACAATTTTTCTTACAAAATATTTTACAAACAATATATGATGTGTGATACCCTCTCTGACTTTTACATATAGTATTATAAATTAAACATGTTTTCAAATTACACAAAAACAATTAGTATTGGTTACAATACAAATAATAGTTAAACAAAATAAAGAATATTTTTTTTAAATAAATGGTTGTCTTCAAGTCAGACATTTTGCAACAAAATCCTTATTTCTAAACATGGAAATATGGCTTACAAAAAAGGTTTTTTACTAACTAACATCTTAATTACTCTCTATTATTTACAAGTAGTAACTATTTTTATAGTTCTGATGTTAGTTGTATCAGACCCAAACAAATGGCCTTATATCTAAAACATTTTTAAACATTCTTGTACTATATACATAAAAACCTTATATTTATATTCTTATTTCTAACTATTATTATAAGTAGGATTCTACAGTTTTTATACCGTCTTTTATACATTGTCTTTGGGTAATTGCACCCTGTCATTAACAAATAAATAGTATTAACCGTTCAAAAAGCACTATGACATCTGTTTTTCTTTTTTCATGTAAAACAAAAATGTTATTTTAAACAGATTCATGTCTTATGAACAACATATTGTCACAGTACACATTTTAAGTCATTGAAAAATGCATATTTCATTGCATCCAATGTTTGTGATTGCCAAGAATGAAACACAAGGTTCATTTTTTATAATACCCAAAACTATCACTGGTTCACTTTGCACTTATATATTATGTTAATGCTAAATGGTCGTATAGTCTCATCAACATAATAAATTGGTTAGCGTTTTTTCAATGGAGATTTGTTCCATGGGTACTATATTATTGTTTCATCTTAGTTCACAGGAAACTTTTACTTTATACACTCCTCTCTCTTAAATTTATATACATGTGGTTTTTATTTCGTTATACTTTTATTTTTAGATATTTATTTTGGGGATATAGGGATTTGGGTGTCTTTTATAAGAGCATGACATCTTCTTCAGGATGCTGCCCTCTTCTTCTTTCTTCAGTCTTCTTTTCTCCTGCCTTCTGGGACTGGTATCTTCTCCATCTTCTTCTTGATGCCATCAGGTTTCTTGGGATCTTCTCCATCTTCTTCTTTATTTCAGAAATACACCACCTGTGTTGTTTGATCTTGGCTTATTTTAGGGTTTCTCTTCTATTTATTCTTCCTCGTTGTGGGTTAGGTCATATTCAGTACTGCTTTATTATTTTCTTTTTTACCTTCCTGGGTTATACCTTGAAAACCTTTGGTTATGAGACTGGTTTTGGATGACTCATCACTAGTAACTCTTTTTACTTGAACTTGTATTTTCTTTATAATAATGATTTCTTTCCACAGTTGCTATGAATTAATCTATTTATATTAAACTTAATGCTTTCTTCCAAATTTAAATATTATAACTTCATTATTCTAATGATCAATTGCCATTCAATATTATGCTTATATCTGTCACGCTACAGATTGCTCTCCTCCAGAAGTAATTATTTCAGACATGTTTATGGATGAAATAATTTCTTATGATAATTTCATCATTTCTTATAATTCATTTTCTTCTCCATCTTTATATCGACTTTTTTATATTAGAGTTTTATTAATTTTATATATATGTTTACTTGTCGTACTACTGATCCTTTTCGGATAGTTAGTGTCTTCTGAGATATATTATTATTGTAATACATTTTCTTTCTATATCAACTTCGTGTTGTATCATTGGGATATTAATTCCCTAACATTCCCTATCACGTGGGCTGGGGCAGATCAGAGGGGCACTGTACGCTACTTCTCTGCTGGCCATACACCACTTCTATAAATTGAGTACAGAGGCATATCCATCCCTGCTCAAAAACATAATGCTGCTGGAATTATCTTCAGTCAGTCATTGAATAAATAAATAAAAAGTAGTCTCATTTTCGACTAATAAAAATATCTTTGGATTCTCCACTTCGTAGTCTCTCAGATTATCTCACATTTTCTATCTTAATAAATCTTCATAATCATTATTATACTCATTACATATATATTTTTTCAAAACTCTTAACTTGTCTGATATATTTATTTTTATTATGGTTGAAAACCTTTCTTTTAATAATTCTGGTTACTGTTTACAGTGTAACTCTCTTTCTTCTCCATCTGAATTCTCTTTATACTTTCTTCTGGTTACTCATAGTATTAGCATGGTCTTTATATATAGTCTTTCTTATTCATTATTTGAATGGTCTTAATATATTATATTTAATTTTTTAACATTGTATCTTTACATTAGATATACAGGTTGTTATATGGATCATTTTATTTAAACATTTTGGTTCTTTCCTTTCTCTTAGAAAGTTATTAATCCGCCTTCGCATTCATTAACATTAATTCATTTATATCATATTTCATGTGGTATTTCTTCTCTTTGCATTTCATATAGGTCTTATTATTATCATTTGTTCAAAATCATCTTCTCCATCTATTTGGTATGAGTTGTTCTTCTTTGCTCTTAATTAACTGTTTTCATTATCGTTTCATAGGTAATTAGTCTCTTTGCTTCCAAATTTTTTCCTTCTCTGGCATATTACACTCTTTTTTGTTATTCTTCTCTACTCCTTCAAATGCTATTGTGAATGTCTAGCATTTAATCTGGATGAACGTTAATTCTCTTTTCTGAATTAATCACTTTATTTTCTTCTCAATTCAATTATAATTGACACATAATTATTTTTTGGAACTTGGTTAGTTTTAATGTAAAATTCAAACTATTCTTTTTATTTAATTGAAAAATATTTCTCATACATCCTTGTAATATGTTGATCTTATCTTGTTTCAAAGTTCTGACGTTCTATCAACATTCAAATTCTGTTTAATTCATTTATTCCCAGAATTGTTTCATTCAGAATTGTTTATAGTACTGTGATTTTACTATTATTTCTGAATGTTTTGGTATTTCTCCAAATTCAAATTCTTCTTAATTATTTACCATAAAGTTTTCGCATTATTCAGTGGTAGTAAGCTGTGCTTGCTTAATTTTAAATTTTTTTTAAAAAATTAAGTTCAAAATTCTCTCTCTTTCTCTTTCTTCCATAAAGTTTTGTTCTAAATTATCAGGTTGTAGTAAGAAGTACTTACTCAATTTAAAATTTGTATAATTAATAAGTACAAAATTCTCTCTTTTTCTTTTCCTTCCATAAAGTTTTTTCTTCAAATTATTAGGTTGTAAGTTGTTCTAACATATTTTAGAATTTTTTCAAAAATTTATTCAAAATTCTAAATTCCTTCTTCTTATAATTCTCCAGAATGTTCTTTTCAAAATATTAGGTTGTAAGACGTACTTACATTATTTTCGAATTTTTATAATTATTAAAAATTCTTTTTCTTTTAATTCTCCAGAATGTTCTCAAAATATTAGGTTGTAAGATGTACTTACATTATTTCCGAATTTTTAAAATATAAATTCAAAATTCTAAAACTCACAACTCATTCTTCATAATATTTCTTCATAGAAGCTTGATTGTACACTCCTTTGATTTTTCCTGAAACGATTTCCCTCAACTCATATGTATTGTTATGCTTATCATTTACCACAACATATGGGGTTATATTGTACTCTACACTGGCCCATATTATTTATACTTTTGTAAGTTGATCTCCACTTTTTCTTTTCTTATAAATTTTCTTTTCTTTTATATACCCAGGAAGATGGACGATTTTCTTTATGTCGTTCCATTGCTCATATTTTTATTTATAATGTGCATTTCTTACATAGTCTTCACTCATAAAACCCAGTTTTGTTTCTATGTTTATTCTTCGTATCATTTCCTTTCAATGATATTTATTCCGTCTCCTTCAACATTGTTTTTCGCCGTAGTCGGTTATCATGATCCGTCCCTTTTCTTGATGTCGTGTGGTATTTGTGTCAACCAGGGTCCATCATCTCAGTTGCTCTTATAAAATTTACCCTAGGGCGCGACACTCGGTCATTATTACTGTTATTATTGTTATTACTAAAATTATCATAATAGTAATTTCGGTTAAGTGGGTAAGGTCTGTCATCATTATTGTTGGGATATGGATTTCTCTGACTGTATGGGACATTATTATGTTGGCATAAATTGTTTCTATTATATGGATAGGGGTTGTTATCCCTAACGCCGTTAGAATTACCGATACACTGGTTATTACACGGCGGGTTGTTAGGGCCGTCGTAATTACTGGGTTGGTTCCCTCTATCATCATATTGTATACACCAATACTTTTCTGGTCCGTGTTTTGTGTTACTTGACAAATATCTGTGAGGATCTTCATCTGGGTTATCACTTATTATTTGTTTATCTGAAACACCATAAGCTGGTTTACCATCACATATCCACTCTGAAGGAATATATTTTAGTCTAACCGTACCCTGGAACTGTCCTGGATGGCACACTAATGGAATACATTCTGGTGATTCATCTGTGCCGTCATTACAGTCTGGTACGATATCACATTTCCATCTTTCTGAAATCCACTGTCCAGTCTTGCGCTGAAATTGATCTAGTCCACATGTTGTATTCTGTTTACCTCTGGTCCTTTCCCATTGGTAAACTACTGCTTTGTGGTAAATTATTTTTAAAATTACTTCCATTCTCCTCTTATAATTCCTGGAATTCATGATGTCTTTGTCATTGGTAATTGGGATATTATTGTCATCCATTAATCCATGGTTCATCATCTCCAACTCTTCCTTCGTTTTTATTACATTTCTTGGATATATTCTTCTCATACTTGATTCTCCTTCCCTTTGTTTAATATTTTCCTGGTTTCGGTTAGTTTCAATTTCAGGTACCACCATTACTTGTTCCTGCGTTTTGTCATTTAGTACTTCTTCTGGTTCTGGTTGGCTATCTTCCTGCGTTTTATCATTTAGTACTTCTTCTGGTTCTGGTTGGCTATCTTCCTGCGTTTTATCATTTATTACTTCTTCTGGTTCTGGTTGACTATCTTCCTGCGTTTTATCATTTAGTACTTCTTCTGGTTCTGGTTGGCTATCATTTTTTATTTCTTCGGTCTTCTCCTTTCTTAATTCTTCCTTTTTTAATCTGTCCTCTCTTTTTTCTTTAATCCATTTCTGATGCTCCTCTTCCCTTTTTAATCTGTTCTCTCTTATCTCCTTAATCCATTTTTGATGCTCCTCTTCCCTTTTCTTATTCGTTTCATCCAGTCTCTTCATTCTCGACTCGTGGCACTCATCCAGTTTCTTCATTACCGACTCGTGGCACTCATCCATTTTCTTACTCAAGTCTTCCTTTGTAGAGTCCAATTTCTTATTATTTTTGTCCATTTTCTTTTCCTTGATGTCCTCTTCCGGCTTCTTATTGATATTGTCCAGTTGGTCACCCAATTCTTTTTCCAAGGATTGGTTGCTCTCCTCTTCACTTTTTAATCTATCCTCTCTCATTTCCTTCATCCATTGTTGGAACATTTTCCTTATCTCAACCATTTCTTCTGGTGTAGGTTCTTTCATTTTGCTTGTTGTTGTCCCCTTTTCTCTGGCTTTGTAGCTGTTGCCTAGCTCCAACTAGTGATTGGGCAGAATTTATTGGCCTTCCAATCGCTAATTAAAGCCCCTAAAGTTGTGCGCCAATTTGTAATAATAATAAAAAAAAGATGTGCGTTTATGATATAAGCTATTGCGAAGTGTGTGTGTTCTTAAATTGGTGTGTAATTGGTGTGGCTCTCGACGTCTTACTGGCCTGAAACACTTCCTTAAGTTTCCCAGCTGGTCGAGTCCCAATGGTAGCAAGACCGGTTGAGTAGCGTAAAGTTGATGAAGGAATATATATGTTCAGCTTCGCCGAAAGTTTCAAAACAAAATTTATTGTTTTGAAGGAAATTTAAAAAAAATATGTTTATAAAAAAAATAAAAAAAAAATTTTTAATTTTATTAATTAATTAATTAGGATCAATTAATTAATATAGGGCTGTGAAGTTTTAAACAGTGTAATGCTCTTCTGAAAATTTTTATTAAAGTTTTAGTATATTTTAAATAAGCTATCACCACTCATAAGACTGTCTTCAAACCAATCGATACTTGTTTACCTTTTTATTTTTTAGGTTATCTTCACTTACGGGTGGTAAAGTCCTTGTAGATTATCAATTAGAATTATATTATTGGTAATTAGTATTATTGAAGAAATAAAGAACTAATAAGTATTGAAAAGTATTAATGTTTTATTAATTAATAGCAATATTGACTCTTATCGATTAGTATCGATTCTCAGGATATCGAAAAAAGTTACAAGTATATGATATAAAAATTAAATAGGGTTCTTTAAACAGCCAGTTATTTCCAAAGTCAGAGAAATCGGGCTAATATTTAAAAAGTATAACGTTACAATCAAATTAATAGTTATTAATAAACACAGACATTGAATAATAAATTGTAAATATAATAATTGTTTTCACCAAACAGCTGAGTTGAACTAAGAAGAAGGCACTGGGATCGTCAAAGCAAATGGCCGCCGTCAAGTTGATCAAAATGTTGCTCGTTCCTGCAGTGTTCCAAATAATGTATTTTCTGGCAATATTCCTGTTCTTATGTCTGCAAATCTCTTGTTAAATGTTGTGTAGTGATTGGTGTACTGTTTCTGAGTTGTATTTAGTGTATCCGTATAATTATTAGTTCAAACACTTTCCCCGATTCCGTCACTAATTTGGGTTAATGTATTATACAGTTTTCTAGTGTTTAGTGGTGTTTTTTCGGAGTAGATATGTATTGTTCTGTGTTATGGAGTGTTTCTTGATTGTTTCTGTTATAATATGATAGTTTTTAGAAGTATTTTACAAATCACTCGCGATTTCACAATAACGTACTATACACTCGCTTTGTATGACTTATTATAGGTTAGGTTATGCACGTTACCAAACGTATGTCATGTTAACCGTTCAAATACCAATAATTAACTAACTGTTTCCTTCAGTTTCAATTAAACTCTTAGCCCATATAATATTATTCTTAACATTGTTCAAATATTTTTTCACATCCTGTGTACACTTTACTATTTCTCTATATGAATGCCTAAACTTTGGTTATTTGTCAATTTTATTCACTAGATGTGATTTAAATTAATCTTTCAGTTCATTCTGGTTATTTTCAGATTAAATAATGCCATTTTATAGTGTTTTCTGTCCAAAAAATAGTAATTTCACTTTCAGTTTGGTATACTCTGAAAAGTCAAAACATCAAAATTTACTTCCTGTCATTATATAAATTCAGCCATTTTATCAGTTATATTTAATATTAATAATCCTATATTGTATTAAAAGGTTCCTATTCCCTTATTTTCTGGTAATTAATTGAATTAGTTGTATTCTGAAACATTATTCTGGAATATATGACTCCCATGTCTAAATTTCTGAGTTTAGTCATTTTCATTTTTATTTATAATTCTGAATATAATTTATTAAAATCTCTCTAAATGGTATGTGCAATTATATGGCATGATCTCAAGTTTATTTTGTCTAAACCCCTTTTGTTTATTTGCATTTAAATGAGCAATTTCTCTGTTTTGATGAAGTTTGGTTTCCATTCTTTTGGCCTATGATTTTTTAACAATTTTTCTTACAAAATATTTTACAAACAATATATGATGTGTGATACCCTCTCTGACTTTTACATATAGTATTATAAATTAAACATGTTTTCAAATTACACAAAAACAATTAGTATTGGTTACAATACAAATAATAGTTAAACAAAATAAAGAATATTTTTTTTAAATAAATGGTTGTCTTCAAGTCAGACATTTTGCAACAAAATCCTTATTTCTAAACATGGAAATATGGCTTACAAAAAAGGTTTTTTACTAACTAACATCTTAATTACTCTCTATTATTTACAAGTAGTAACTATTTTTATAGTTCTGATGTTAGTTGTATCAGACCCAAACAAATGGCCTTATATCTAAAACATTTTTAAACATTCTTGTACTATATACATAAAAACCTTATATTTATATTCTTATTTCTAACTATTATTATAAGTAGGATTCTACAGTTTTTATACCGTCTTTTATACATTGTCTTTGGGTAATTGCACCCTGTCATTAACAAATAAATAGTATTAACCGTTCAAAAAGCACTATGACATCTGTTTTTCTTTTTTCATGTAAAACAAAAATGTTATTTTAAACAGATTCATGTCTTATGAACAACATATTGTCACAGTACACATTTTAAGTCATTGAAAAATGCATATTTCATTGCATCCAATGTTTGTGATTGCCAAGAATGAAACACAAGGTTCATTTTTTATAATACCCAAAACTATCACTGGTTCACTTTCCACTTATATATTATGTTAATGCTAAATGGTCGTATAGTCTCATCAACATAATAAATTGGTTAGCGTTTTTTCAATGGAGATTTGTTCCATGGGTACTATATTATTGTTTCATCTTAGTTCACAGGAAACTTTTACTTTATACACTCCTCTCTCTTAAATTTATATACATGTGGTTTTTATTTCGTTATACTTTTATTTTTAGATATTTATTTTGGGGATATAGGGATTTGGGTGTCTTTTATAAGAGCATGACATCTTCTTCAGGATGCTGCCCTCTTCTTCTTTCTTCAGTCTTCTTTTCTCCTGCCTTCTGGGACTGGTATCTTCTCCATCTTCTTCTTGATGCCATCAGGTTTCTTGGGATCTTCTCCATCTTCTTCTTTATTTCAGAAATACACCACCTGTGTTGTTTGATCTTGGCTTATTTTAGGGTTTCTCTTCTATTTATTCTTCCTCGTTGTGGGTTAGGTCATATTCAGTACAGCTTTATTATTTTCTTTTTTACCTTCCTGGGTTATACCTTGAAAACCTTTGGTTATGAGACTGGTTTTGGATGACTCATCACTAGTAACTCTTTTTACTTGAACTTGTATTTTCTTTATAATAATGATTTCTTTCCACAGTTGCTATGAATTAATCTATTTATATTAAACTTAATGCTTTCTTCCAAATTTAAATATTATAACTTCATTATTCTAATGATCAATTGCCATTCAATATTATGCTTATATCTGTCACGCTACAATATTTATGTTACCTTCTGGTGCAACTCTTAGTTAATTATTAAAATAAAATATAGAACATTCTTATCTTCCTAACGGTTCGGGTACAGGTTCCCTTCATTGGTTATACAATGTCTTGGCTTATACTAATACATTAGAATCACATAAATAGTTAAAATTGTCGTTAATGTAAGCGTTCAATTTTGTCTTTGTTTATCTATATTTCTAAGTTCCCTTCCTTTTGGAATTGGGCAATTAATCGATTAACTGACGTTAATTCGATTCGCTATTAGCGTTCTTTTACTTATATATTACTTGACAAGCATAGTATAATAGTTATGGGTACTTGATACTTGCGTAACTGGTCTTTCGTAGGGTTTACACTTTTTCGTAATTTTTCCAATTAATTAAAATTTTTAATTAATTAATTAAATTTTTATAACAGCACTACACTCACTCCTATGCTCATATAATCCGAATTATTTCACTTGAAAATATACTGCACTATTTGCTTCAGTAGTCATAACCTCCACTCAGGGTTTGAGGTTAGCGTATGTGTTTACAGCGGTTCGCTGTCAAACGCACGTTTTTCTGGATGAACGGCGTGCATGTAGGTACTCTCGTTGCTGGTGAAAGACTGTCCCCGCTTCCTCTGTCGGAATGGTGCATTTCGTATTATTTATAGGATCTGATTGGTCAATATTTTTTAATTCGACTAGTCTCGGCGGGCTTCGTTATAATAGACGCTTAAAGCCGCGTCAGTCGCTGGTTTTGAGATTATGAATCTGTGGTCTACATACCCACGCGCAAGGGCTAAGCATCACACAATTATTTTTTATAAGACAAATATCTTACTTATAACTGCACTGATGTCATTTTAATTACCCTTATCGTTTCTAATTTTTAATGACAATTATTTTGAATCCCCTCATCATATATTTCGGATTCGGGGTTGCTGAAAACGCACTTGGTATAAATACTTAGTGTCCACTAAGCTATTAATTATTTTTAATACATTGTTTTTATTCCATATTTGATGGTAATAACGTATTCTTATCTTACTATCCGCTTTTCCCTTAAAACTATGCCTTAATATTAACACTATGTCTGTTTTCATAGGTTCAATCCTAAGTCTATGGCTATACATATTGTTTGTTACTTATATTATAATAATATTAACATTTAAGTAATTTCTAATAGGGCCTATTTACACTTTATTGGTTTTAGTCACTATTGATAGCGTTCTTTTTCCCTATATTATAGGTTTATTGCCTTAATTATAGTTTGTCAAGTATGTTTGCCATACTTCATGGAGTTACCTTATTGTATGCTTGGTACTCTTTACATATTATTTTTATTCTTGTTTAAATGACACTTATAATGGTTTCAATGACATTGTTATCAATGTGCTGCAGATTCTGCATTTGTACTGGTTATCACCTTGGTTTAGTGGTTATCAAAACTGCTTGCAGCTAGTTGTTACTATAGTTTTGCTGTCATTATTGTAATTTTTATTATTTAGATAGTTATCTTTGTTGAATTTATTCATTTGAACAGTATTCAGTCCCACTTAAAGTTTTTAGTTGAATTACTACTTTTGTATAAAAAGTTTACAACATAATTTGGTTGCATCATGCATCTTTGTTATTACAAGCATATACAGTAGTTATATTGGATTACATTAATATAGCTTTTATATACTTTTATTATATCATCTATTGTATACAAAACGTTCCTTATATCATCTAGTTACTTCCCAGCTTAATACATTTTGGTTTGATATTATTTTGGCTTTGTTTTTCTCTAGTTTTAGTGAAAACTGGTTGCCCAGATTAGGTTATGTTGCATACTTGGTAAACGGCAGTGTGTTGCTGCTGGATTTGTATTTCTGCATTAATCTGGTTGATTGGCTTTCATTCAATGTTGGTATATTGTTTGTTGGTTATTATTATTGTACTTTTTGTTTAGTCTTTTATTGTCTTAATTATTGTTAATTAGTGGGTTTTTACTATCATCAATCCCACTGTACAACTGGTCATTTATATTTTGGAACCTAGTCTTCTTTTTATGTCTACACATCATTTAGCTAAAATAAACTTATCTTCTTCTTATTCAGTTTCTTGGTGATTCTTTATTTACAATACTTAGTCCTTATTGATTACAGTTTATTTTACACGGACAAGGAATGTATTCATCAAATGAGTTGTGGTCAGTGTTGGCTTTACCATACAGCTTAGGGATTTATTTCATCTAATTAATTAACATTTCTTCTTTCTTCCTTGTACAATTATTCCTTCCTAAGTTTATATTAGTTTGTTATATTTCAATTTCTTTCCACCCTTTTTTTTCTGGTCTGGATATCTTCCTTCTTCTTTCCTTCACTGATCTCTTTCTCACTCTTATTTATTTTATACATGATGTAGTTTTCACTTGTCTCCTTCTCATTGTTTCTTCTTTCTTCTTTCTTGTGGTCGTTGTTATTGTGTTCTTTTCACTGATTCTTCTTTCTTCTTTTGGTTTCCATTGTGTTCTTCTCACTGATTCTTCATTCTTCTTTTGTTTCCGTCGTGTTCTTCTCACTGATCTATTGGGTAAGGTATGTCAGTCGTCTTGTCTTTAGTCTTCTTTTCTTCTTTATTGGTACATTTACTAGTAACTTTTTCATGATACTTCACTTAGTTTAACATATGATACTTTCTCCTTCTGTATCCATGGTGGTATCCTTGACCTGTCATGTATTCTTGATAATGGTGGCTTTCAAATTAATTTTTGGTACGTTGGTGGATGTAGTGTTATAAGTACCGTTACAATATCTATAAGTATAATCGTCATATCTTTACATCTTTAAGTATAAACATCAAGTCATAAGTAAGGTAAAAACTTCGCTTGAAGTTAAAGGCGAATTCCTTTTCTACTCAAAGATATATCAGCTTTTGAATAGAAGTGATTAATTTGTCGGTTTGTATTATATATACGAAACTAGGCAAACAACGAACTATAATGAAAAAAGTTTGACAATTTTGTACTGTAATCTAATAACTGCAGTGACACCTATTCCACTACTAGAAAGCAATTTTTGCACAGCGAAGTGAACTGTTTGTCAGCGGACTTGTCGCGATGTCTCACAGTACAGTAATGTCTCTTAGTAGGGATAAACTCCTCGGTATGTTTGTCAGCTGACTTGTCGCTATTTCTCACAGTACAGTAAAGTCTCACAGTAAGCTGCAGTCTACCAGTAATGCTGCTTCGGCGTGTTCTTACCCTTATGATCAATCAAAAAGACAGCCTACGTCACGTGGCGGCTTTCGGTCTGCCCGATTGCCAGGCATTGACACAGCTTCGAGTGCAGTCCAGCGCCTGTAACTAGGCATTGTACTTGACTGATTGCCCGGAAAGTGGTAGATTTCTGTCAAACATAAGCTGGGTATAAATAAGTAGCCAGAAAAAGGCCGAGTTCAGTTTTTGGGATCTGCGATAGGCCTATTACAGTGCGTTTCGAAGTGATTGATTGTCTATGTGAGTTGTAGTTAGTTTAAAGTGATTATTGTGTATTCTTTTTACTTTGTGTGGCCCTATTACTAAGGTAACTTTTATTGTTTATTACATGATGTGTACTGAACAATCTTTAGCTTGATAAAATGTATATGAGTGTCGTTTTTATCTGCATCTGTAATTAAAACTGTAATTAGCAACCTCGTCTCTTATTAGTTATTCTGCTTCCACTGTACGATACGATAATCCGTGTGATGTCCTATCAATATACTAATTATATCAAAACAAGTAATTAGTTTATATACCAACATTTACAGAAACCTATGATAATTACTTGCCTGTTTACTGTTGAGTGAATGCTTCTTAAAAATTCTCCAGAGATTTTGTCCAGAGCAAGCTCACCCGGAAATGATACCCAATGAACCGCCGCATTTTCACTATCCAAAAGGTTCCACAACATTTTGTCTCTTATTTGTATACATAATAATAGACTTCTAATGAACATTACATTAGATAGGCCTAGTTATTTTCTTGTCTCCCTTATTATTCACGGTGTAGAAATTTCAATGGATCTCTGTAAAAGTTGACATTTTGTATCATTCTTGTTTCCACTGAGTTATAAGAGCCTATTGGATTCTACCTTTTTATAGTTTGGGTCTAAAAATATTTCCGCTAACGTGTTAAATTTTGTTGAACAAACGCTTACAAAGAGTTTATTAAAATACACTTACAAAGATGTCTACATAAACTAATTTATGTCATTATAAAAGTCGATACTTATACGAAGGAATAGAGGTTATCGGGGGCGCACATGTTTAGGGGTTCAACCATATCACCTACACCACTTTAGTGTACTCAGCTGATGAAACAGAGATTAAGTGAGATTAAGAAATAAGATTAAGTTCACCCAAATTCTTGCTGTCTACCTTAAAAAACAGAGCAGATTGAGCTGCCTTCGAAACCTAGATGTTCCCGTTCATGTACAACGAGGAGCTTATAACTGTCGTAAGTAATATTGCTGAAACAGCATTTAGCGTAAGAATCTGGGAAATAGAAGCGTTTTAAGTATGTGATCTAAAAATTGTTCAGCAAGGAAGGCAACACAAGTCTTTAACACACTTATTTTAGAACATCTTAGAAACGTCATATAACATCATATAACTATGATCATAAAGGAAAATAACTAACGTTGTCGATGTGACAAATTATTGCTAGGGAGCCCTTTAAGAGCAATCATGGTTTTAATTATAATTCTACGAAATTCGTGTGAAATTGGAACAGTAAGAAAATTCTTTTGAAAATGACTGATTCAAACATTTCCGCAGAAATATTTGTATACGCTGATACTAAAAAAGTTTAAAAAAATATATAAAAGTTTCTTGAACATAGTTTCATTCACGCATGTATACTTGAAAATGCCATTTTCAAGCAACCGAGTTTATCATTTAAAAATTAAAATGACAATTGAAAAGTTTGTGGTAAACGACTGTTGTAGAAAAAAAGCATATTTTGGTGCTTAATTCCCCTAATGGTAGCAAACATTCATTACGTCTATCTGAAATACTTTGAAAACTTGTTACGTAAACACTATTAAACATATTTTTTATATTTTTTCCTTATTAGCTTGTTTATGTTATTTATAAAAAGGTACTCTCAAAAGAGTGTTAAAATAAAACACATATTTTATTTTCATTTAAAGTAAAATGTTCACAGAGCATCTAAATCTCCTGAAGAATTGGTTTAATACAACTACTTTTATAAACAAAATGTCATATAATATGAAAACGTTTACTTTATATTTACAGTGTGTTAGTGAAACGAACTTCTTGCTTCTAGTTGAAGTCTACAGAATATGTAGGCCTACAATTCTTTTAACGTTTTGTTATTTTATGAATGAAACTATTACGTATGAAAGAGTAAAATTTGTGAATGCAAGAATTATCCATTCTAATAACTTAATTTGACAAATTTTTATTGTTTTTATTTTGATTTAATTATTATTATGATATTGGCTTCATGTCTGATTTTAGTTACAGCTTCAGTGTTAAATGTTTCTTGTTAATTATTCTTCCACTTCTTGTTTACTCTCTAGCGATTTCTGGTACAACGTATCAAAATACACTTCAGTTTATATAGCAGTACAATATTTTATTAAACCGAGAGATTCATATAAAGCACTAGGGTCTCCGGTTGACTCCTTGAGCTCCTAGGGCAGTAAACTAAGTCAACGCGTCACAAAAATATCTGAAATAAAAAGCGATGTTGTCAGGTCAGTCAAGTCTCTTTTCCTAACGTAGCTACCCATATTTCACCACTCCCACAAACAAATGTGCTTCAAGTAGAGCGTAATATTTTACAGAAAGTGAACATATTCTACTTGTTTAAATACTATTACAAGAATAACGTAAGTAGTTAGAATAACTTTATTCATGATAAAAGAACATGTACTCACATGCTGAGATATCGACCTGAATACTTTTGAAATCCTTTTTATGATCTTAGTTTATTATTAACCTAATATATTTACTCAACTTTCCAAATGTGTATCTCATAAAAACAATCTAAAATTGGTGACACCTATTTTTTATTATAATACTTATAATATCGTCAATATGAATGTTTGCGTAAATGTTTAAAATGTCGGAAGAGTATAATTAAAATTTTTGGTCGTTGCTTACTTTGTACGTTTTTTACTTGTTCCGTGAGTTCATTTTTGGTTCTTATATAGTATTTGGCTGGAATTTTCTTTATCAGAATTCGATTTAGTAATTTAGCTATTTTATAATTTGCGAGAATTGAATTATTATACTGCCATATCATATTCTACTTTTCAATTAAATATTGCGTAAATAAACGAAACCTTAATGATGCGTATCAATAACTAAGCTTATGCACTGTACAAAATATAAAAACGTCGCTAAGAGCAAGTGTTATAGATATGTGTTTTGAAGATAGTTTAATCTAGTATATAAGTAAGCAGAGCTACGCCGCTAGTTATGTTCAGACATAGTTATCGCAAACATTAATTTTAAATATTTCAATTTGAAAAACGTACACTCATATTGTTACAATAAATCAAAGCTTTGTAGTAAAGTTTAGGTAATTTTATAAACCATTGTTTAAGTAAAGAATTATTGATTTATGTAGGTAAGTAGCACCATAAATAATATTGTAATACTAATCAACTAATTTAGCAAGAAAGCTGAAACCAAGAATTCCACTATAGCAAAATATCATGAACGTTATAATTAATTCACACAGTTTTAATTTAACATTTCTTCTTCCTTTTGTAAGAATATAAAGCTTGGAAGACGATAGAAGTTAGACTATTTGCATACGATTAGAATACTCGAGTTTTACAAACAGTATAGTACGTTTATAATTTCTTCTTAATGTTTATAATATGTGCTACAGGTCAGCAATTTGTCTTTTTATAGTTCGCAAAAGTGTAAAGTACTGAGATGAAAGACAAAAAGCGTTGATACTTGACACTTAATACGCGTAGATTACGTATCGCTTAAGATTGTCCAAGACACGCATTCTAGACATTTGAAGAATATTCTACCGGTCTGCGCGATGACACAGTTTCTAGCGAGTTCCAGATAGCTGTAAATATGGAATACTTCTCGACGCGCCATCCGAAAAATAACATACTTTTCTCGAACGTCAGTAGGGTATAAACAAATAGCAGTCGGCCAAGTTCAGTTATGAGACCTGGCGATATTAGAGTGCGTTTCAGAATGTCTGTTGTTGTAACTTACGTTTTAGTGAAAGGTGATTAATGTGTTACATAGTTCGAAATATTAATAAGGTGACATTTATTGTTATTCTCTATGAACATTGTGTAAGAGTGTTTTGTACATTTGCAACTATAATTTAAGGTGTGATTAACGATTTCATATTGTTTCAGTTATACTTTCTCCACTATACAATACGACGATTCATGCAACAGTTGTAACATTGCTATCATTTTTTATTATAGGACCTTTATCAAACAGAAGACGCTACGTAGAAGAGTAGTGCGCATGGTAATCAATTTTCAATAATGGACACTAGTCAGATGATTGTAACATTCAAACCGCTGCTACTGAAGACGGAATAGGACGCCCACGAAAAGCAGAAAAGGAGAGGAAAGATAGGAAGTTCTAATGCTGGAAAAAAGAAGAGGGAAAAAGTACTCTTGCTGGGAAAAAGAGTGGCAAAAGTACTCTTTCTGGAAACTCATGAAATGAAATGAAGACTATTGCATAAGTTTAAGGAACGGCAAGACAAACAACGTAAACAGGAAGCAGAGAATCGGAAGTGTGAAAAGAAGAAATAAAAGAACTGATACAAGAACGCTATTGCACGAGGAATACTACTGCAGAGTTGGGTCTCCTAAGCGGTGACTGGGGTGATTCTCAATAGTCAAGAGGTAAGATTATCTAGAGTACACAAATTTGTCTTAAAAGTAGAAGAAAAATTTCAAACAAAATATCTAAAACTGAAGAAGCTATGTCAACAAAACATTTTGGATTAGAAGTGTCAATTGTCAATATTAGAAAAAATATTCGAACAGAGTCCAACAATTTAGTACTTTACAATCATATGTACTTTAGAAAGTACAATCATGCTTTGGAAAACAAGTTGACGAACAGAGAGAACTGTTAGTAAAGCTAGAAAAAAACACAGATGATAGAGCAAGTGGTTTTGCCTGCAGTAGGGCCTTTGACAATTTGAAGCCGCTGCATGCGCAAAGCATTGAGTAGAGAAAGAGAAAGCAATTTCACTCTTTAAAAGGGCCCGCTGCAGAGTTACTACAGAAAGTACTAATGACAGCCAAAACACCTACGCTTAATTGATTCAGGCTCCAGAATTACGCTCCAGGTCATAAATATTTGCGCGACGTGTACTGCTCTCAGTTGATAACCAGGCAGCGGTGTTCCAGTGAGACTGATCAACGGCTTGTAGTAAGTGTCGACTGATTAATTAGACTGGCTTATCCTGAACTGCCATAGGATATTTGAATGAGGTTTACAACGTAGATAGGTTTACTCACTGTTTGAAAGATAGTGAACGGAGCACTTGCTACGAATGAAAGGCACCAGAATAGTGCGGACGCCCTGGTACATGGTTTACAGTTTGAGGCCGCCAAGTTAGCGTCTGATTGGTACAATCACACAGTGCGCGTACTAACAGACCCCGACGACAGAGATGATTAAGTAGAAGACCGATTAAGAGATGATCAAGAACAAAAGCTCATAGTACATGCGAAGAAAGAATAGAGGACAGAAATCTTATAAATGTGGAAACTTAGACATCTGTAAATAGAATATCGTTATAGCATGAATTCAAAACATCCGTGAAACAAGGAGCAGTCCCTCTACGTACAACGTGGTGTGTGCTGACTAAATAGAGGGGAAGTGCTGACTAACGGGAGGAACGAACCCTTTAGAAACACGCAATTTCTACACTTTAGAATAACAGCGGGTTTGCGCTGTTAACTGATTTGTTCAAAAAAAGTCGACCTCATTTACAATCTGTACGCTTAGATCTGGTGAAAAATATCAAGCCAATTTGGTGTTATGCCAACTTGCTAACACCGCCTGTAAAAGTGTTTGGTAATGTGCAGATGCACTTACGCCATGGTCCACTTGAGTTTTGTCACTAGTTTTTCATTGCAGACATTGTGAATGAACCAATTCCTTGTGTGGACATTCTGAAAGCATATGGGTTTGCAGTTGACTACAAAAACAATGTCCTGACAATCGGGCAAGAAGAAATGATGCTGTGTACAACAAACACGTATGAAAAATAAATAAACGTGATAAATCAAGTGGCCCTAAGTATTTGTCAAATCACCATCATTTTTAAAAGCGAGATAGATGCTAGGAGGAACGAGTATTCTACATTCGATCCCCACCAGTCATTCAGTACACCGGGGATAGTTATTGCAAGGAATTTTGTAAAACCACACCCAAGCGGGAATATACCTATTAAAGTGGATTGTTGTCCAGCATGTCACTTTACAAAGCAACACACACCTGATTAAAATTTCTTCTGTAGACTGGATAGCCGGAATGACGCAACAAAGACCTAGGGAATCAGACGTTGCATAAGTACAAGAGGAGCTTGAGGAGGTGTTGAAAAGATCTTCTGACTACTTTTGAAGGGTTCAAGTTGAAGAACTTAAACATTTTCCATGAGTTTTAAAGTCTTAAGGTGCTGTTGAACTTCGGGGCTAGTTACTGGGAAGAACCTCTCTTGTACAACATTGCATCGATACAGGTGATACAACACCGATACGCCAAACTCTTTGAACGCATCCGTTAGCTAAGCAGGAGGAAATGTCTCGGTTAGCACTGGGCATGTTGACAAAGGGAATCATCTAGCCTTCGTGAAGTTCTTGGTCTTCTTTGATAGTGCTGGTACGAAGTAGGACGGTGGGTTACGTTTCTGCGTAGACTACCGTAAGCTGAACGACGTGACAAAGAAAGTCTGCTCTCTACTACTTCGCGTCCACGATACACACTGTCTGGAATTCAGTGGTTTCCTACATTGCGCCTGAGGAGTGGATATTGGCAAGTGTGTCTTCTACAAAACGATAAGGAATAAGATAGCTTCCTCGGCCTCAAGTGGCCTCTTCCAGTTTAAAGGCTTGGAATTTGTACTCTGTAATGCACCTTCAACGCCTGAAACACTAATACATCTGATCCTCCGAGATCTGTTATGACTTGCCTTGTTTACTTAGAGAATGTCATAGTTGTCGCAAATAGTTTTAAAATAAACAATCTTTTTAGTAGTCAAGGGAGTGTTGTCAAACACTCGGGCTTTGAAAATTGTATTATGTACAAAGCCAATTCTTGCTTGTCCAGAGTCCGGAGGAAAGTACATCGTGGCCGAGACAGAAGTAAGCAAGTAGATTAGGAGCAGTTTTGTCTCAAGTGAAAAACAATGAAGAGCAAGTAATAGCCTTTCACAGCAAGGGGCTATCCAAAGTATGCAGAGTTAATTAAAGTTACAAGAAGAGAGATGCTGGATATCGTCCGAGCTTTGAAGCCAGTCCATAAATATTTGCATGGGAGAAATTTTCACTTCGTACCAACAATGCTGAGCTTGCATGGCTCTTGATGTTTAAAAATCCGGAAGACCTGTTGGTAAGGTGGCTCAAACTTTCGCAAGAAAAGAACTTTAAAATATAAAACATTGGTGGAGGTGTCTGAATGATAAACAGTTTGCTTACTTCGAAAACTGGACCCGGGACGTTGCCGAAATTGTCGCAAAAATGAGGAACATAACACGAGTGAACAAGTTTAAGCCATTTTATATATATCTTAGCAGACGGTTGTGCGACAGAAGTTATCCGACAAGAACAAATAGCTGACGAAAATATTGAACCGACCTTTAAGAAAAATTGTAGTAGGTTGTCGCCCTGATTGGCAAGATATTTTGCCTTGGTTCCAAAGCGGAGGACATACATTGGGTACAATGGGAGTATCCGATCATAAAAACGAGTTACTAAAAAGATATTCGGAAATTGCAGATGGAAGAGACGTGTTGAGATTAGGCATCGGACAACGTCGTAGGGTGTTTTGAGCCCTGAATAAAAAAAATGACAATCTACATCAAATGGAGCTAAATTAATACAATCGTAATATTGTGAAATGTAGAAGAGAATTACTTTTAAGAATATACCCAACATCATCACACTGTTTTACCCCTCCGGGAGAAGAAAGGAATTTTAAAGGAAAATTGCTTTTGGAACTATGATGACAAAAACTACATGCAAACTTGATGCAACTAGGAAAAAAGAAATACACGAGACAAACTGACCCTGGCACAGAAGTATCTAGAGTCACTTCTCTTCCAGGAATTTTTTCCTGGGCATTGACCCCAAACAAAAGACTATATCGAAGAAGTTTCCACTAAATACAAATGGTCTTATGAGGGGTTTCTACTCCAGGAGTCCTTAGAGGTTAGTTCTCGTATTTCAACGAGCAACTGGGTATGCTTTCTATGTAGGGAAGTTCAATGACGTCTTTCCTACACGATAGCTAAAAAGATTCTCTTTTTATGCACCTAGAGAAAAAATAAGCACTCATAAGGCATTGATGTCAACTATCACAGTCTTTAAATGAATATCGATATGAGTTCTCGATAACAACCAGAAAACAATAAAAACGAACACGATTAAGAAAGCTATGTAAAGTAGTACTTCTCGCAACTAAAGTTTATGATTTATTGAAAGTTTTTGTATATGATTTCTACAAATAGTACTTCCCTATAAATATATTGTTTATATTTAAACACGAATAATTAAATCACGTGGTACATTAGCTGTCACATTTACTTTCACCTTCCATTCCAGATACACATACAACTTGCAAATACTTATAGACGTAGTACGGATACAAATTTTCATATTTTAAATCTTAAACCTCGTAACAGTTCTGAGAATATTACATGGACATTTGTCTACTCTTATTCCAATACACATTCCTTCACACTCGTTTCCTGATGTTGCAAAACCGTACTATCCAAATAAAGCTAAGCGATATTCAGCAGAATATACACTCAAAACGTTTCATATATCACACTGAGAACAGTTAATATCCATAACGTACTGTCGATGAAGATCACTAGTTTTATAGTGCAAGTGTGTGGCGCTTAAAGGAAAACGTGCAAATAATAACAAAGTACAAATGTAACCAACTCATGGATCACGCCGAGGCTGGAATTTTAACAACGTAAGTGGCAGACTGTACGGAATCCCGGTATCAGCATGCTATGCTAATATATGCATGTTTTCATACTGACAGTTACTCTGTCTTCTTCTGTACATCGAATATTTTTGCATTCTTGGTTTTTATGTTTTTCATTGAACATTTGTCTAGTACTAGCAAACAGGATTTCAAAACTTTTTCGTTACTGTCGTCTCCTAACATTTTCATATTGTCACCAATAATATTGGCCAAAATTTATTTCGATTTTCAATTATTTTCTTATAATTTAATCTATTTACAAAAATGATTGTTTTCCGTGTACTTCGTGTAGATATGCGTCAACAAGAATAGTTAATTTAAAAGAAATTGGCGAAAATGTAGAGCATCCAAATTCAAACGTCTTTAAAGTTTAAGAATGTCACATTGCTTCGACTTTATGCTCCTGCTATGTGTATTGTAACAATTTGATTATTTAAATTTCAAGCCTTTATATGATCAAACAATACAGTCGGTTGACTTATTAAAAATATTGCTGTAAAAGGCTAAATTGGTTTATAATTCATATAATAACAAATATTGAATCAACAACTAACAAATTTGCACATGGTTGAGTATATACGTAAAGAGTACAGTGGTATTATTACCACCATACCATAATACCATATTATTATACCATAAGTTTACCACAATTAAGAGAATCGCATATCCTGATCATTTAGACGTAGACTGAAGGTATTTGTTGTAATTGTTGTGATTTTGTTAACTTATACTTACCTGTAATTATATTTACTTATTCTCCATAATGATTTTTAAGTTAAAGAAGTTACAGTTAAAGTAAAAAGTTGACAATATGGATATACGACGTCTCTGTGTATATAAAAGTAGACAGAAAAGTTGTGGGAAAGTTGTCTGCCAGCCAGTGGAGAAGAAAATGCGAGTACTGTTTCCTGTATTCTGCTTTTACTTTATCAAATCTAAACTTCCTCAGTACTAACCCTGACAACCTATTTTATACTCCACATTTTTCCATATCCATGGTACAGTTTTACTATATCTAAACATGTCGCCATATGTATTATCCTACACCGGGGGGTGACTGTGTTGTTGTTGGTGGCATACTCGATTCCCTCTGCAGGTGTAGTATGCCTTAATAGGATCATCTTCAAGGCGATCAAAAAGCATCAAATATTATCCCTGTATATTAGTACCACTTAAGTTAGCATTTTGGGAGCGCGTTAAAATTACATATTAGAGAATATGCTGAAACTATCAACACATGCTTACTCCATGAGTGTATGCAGAAAAAGAGCCTATAGGCAACTTGTCTATGGCATTCAAGATCAGGACATAAGTGTGGGATAAACACGTGTTCAATTTTGAGAATATAAGTACCTCAAACACGTTTACTTTTCCTGGAAAATCTAAATGTAGGCCTACAACGTATTATAAAATGTAAGTGTAATCATTAAATTTAAGTTTACGCTATCATATTTTGTTTCTTATGTATTAACACGCGAACAAAAGTGGGTACGTTTTGGAACAAATCCTCTGTCAGGCTGCGTCCCGTAAGCTAATTCCATAAACCCCATAATATTTTGAAATCATAAAACTTTGCATTTAGTTATCTATTAAATGCAAATGTGTCGGATGTCAGTTCTTGTTCTTAACCGTGTAGAAGTTACATTCCATTTTATCTACACAAACTTGACTCTGATTAGATTTCAGTTATTGCATTATGAGTAACCGTATTGAATATATAAAAACTTTGCAACAAATACGCAATTATTATTTCCCGCTTCAATTAGTCTATTTTTTAATATGAGATACTTACATAAGTCAGTATCTTCTTCTTCTTCTTCTTCTTCTTCTTCTTCTTCTTCTTCTTCTTCTTCTTCTTCTTCTTCTTCTTCCTCTTCCTCTTCTTCTTCCTCTTCCTCTTCCTCTTCCTCTTCCTCTTCCTCTTCCTCTTCCTCTTCCTCTTCCTCTTCCTCTTCCTCTTCCTCTTCTTCTTCTTCTTCTTCTTCTTCTTCTTCTTCTTCTTCTTCTTCTTCTTCTTCTTCCGCTTTTTCTTCTTCTTCTATTTCTTCTTTTTTTTCTTCTATCATGCATTAGGCTAATCACCTGTTCCGGTCCCATAGGAATATATCTACCAACAGGTTTGTATTGGCATTCTTCCTTAGAGAACCTGCCATCCGGCATCCTATTCAATGAGCAATCTATCTCTCTTTGATATCTGTAATACGATATTTGATATTAAAAATGTTCTACTTTTTCCAAATGTCTTCATTGTAGAGATTATCCCTTTGTGTGTAGCCTTTAACAGCTCACAAGAATCTGATCTTCGATGTCTGTATTCTAATCTGATGTTTTTCCCTGGAACGCAAGTTTCAGAACCATACAATAACACTCGCGCAGCGATTAGCTTATAACATTTTAGTCGAATCTCTTTCCTTGTTTTTCTTAACAGTGCTTGACGAATTGTGTCACATATTGACTGAAACTTGGCCAACTTCTGATCAACATCGTAATCCACATCATAAGAGATGTCATAACCAAGATAGCGAAAACGTGACACCTGCTCTACACTCTAATTTTCCAATAAGTGTGTCATAGTCTGTAAGGTGTATTTGTCCATAAATGGCGCAGTTTTTTTTTTCTGCACAGAGATTTTTATGTTGTAATGTAAACAGACTTGCTGTAACTAGAACAGTGATCTCTTCAGGCCGCATTTCTTGTTTTTTATGATTACTTGATCATCCGCAAACAGCATTGTATTCATGTATGTTATATTATTTACTTTTATTGTCTAAGCCACTCGTATTTTCCACTCACTAAATGTGTCATCAATGTAGATGTTAATTATTGTTGGAGACATGCTACAGCCTTGGCGCACTCCCTGATTAATGTAAATCTTTTTGTCAAGTTTACTCCTATTATACAATACTATTCTTGTATATTAGTATAAGCTCTATATAACGTGTACGAGATGTCTATTTATTTTATAAATATTCTAAGAAAAGTTGTCTCCTAAATATTCTAATTATTCCTAAATATTCTATTTTGGTTTCCTAGTTTACGAAGAGAAGGGGAAACATCTTCATTATTTATGTAACTATAATGTCGTTAATGGTACATTATTCTTGGATTTCGTTGTCCATTACGTGTCCGTTAATTAACTAAATATAATTATTTCACTACGACTCGGAACACTAAACTTTTTATGGGTAAAAACGTAAAAGTTTTACCTTATATCCTGAACCGGTTTTCACTTTTAAAAAGCTTCTTAAAAGTGAAAACCGGTTCAGGATAAGGTAAAACTTTTACGTTTTTACCCATAAAAAGTTTTGTGTTCCGAGTCGTAGTGAAATAATTATATTTAAGTATATTATTATTATTATTCCTGGGCGTCTGAGCATCGAGATTCTAATGCTTTTAATTAACACATATAATGCATGGTAAGGGCCTTTCATATTTGTTTGAGTACAGTTTTCGACAGTTACAAATCGCTAACTAAACGACCTGCCTCGTTTTAAAATTATAGGTGTAATTAAAAGGGAAGTGTACAAATCTGGGAGGTTGCGTATTACAGTGGCTTGTGTCGCATGCGCTGCGTGACCTGTAACAAACGGGTAATTTTCACGCGACCAACTTTACGTCACGTGCTCTGACAGCAAACAACAAATCCCAGCTGGTGAATTAGAATAAACTTTTGCTATAACCACCACCAACAGTTACTGTCACCACTGTGTACTACTACTACTACTACTACTACTACTACTACTACTACTACTACTAAGTGATTATTTGAATGTTTTAATAATCGACTGAGATCTTTTAATACCCTCTTTCATATACAACTATGACTCGCCATGTAGAAAATATATTTAGTCCTGCAAATAAAAAAATTTCATTTGGTAATAAAACAGCGTTATTTCACTTAAATCGTATATATTATATTTTGAGCATAATGTGTATAGTATTTTATTTTTATAGGAAACGTAGGTATTACTTTGTTATGTTTTATTTGTAAAATTGATTTCGACAATTTTTGGATTCTTTAAATGAAAGTAAAACATATTCCATGGTACCTTGCATTCAGAGTTACAATCTACATCCATAACAAAGTATTAAGTAAGATAAATGAGGAAGTAATAGTTGAAATAAGGATTGCAGGAAAGCGTTATTTACTTACGCTCTGGATGGCTTTATAGTTGTTATTTTTCTGTGAAAAATCTAATAGAAATAATGTTTTTTTGTCGGGGGAAAGCTTATTAAGTTAATCACTTACAATATGCTTGATAGCCTCTTTGTTTTAAATATTTATTACAATACTATTTTAAATACTATTCTACCATATTAAATACTCATGTTATTTGTATAAACATAGAAACCTACTAAAAATAGGACCTTCACTTAGTTTAGTTCAACACTTTGCTTAAAGTGAGTAGCCATATTATGCGGCTAGTATTAACGAAACATGAAATTCAAGACATAGCAGGGGTCGGCTACATCTTGTGGATACGGGTTTGGTAATCCCGATGTGCCCTAGCTGGATTCTCACTTTACTTTAGCTTTTCTTGGGTGAGATCCCTTCTTTTAGTCTTTTCTGTCTAGTCTCTCTTGACCGCTTCTTATTCTTTTCTGAACCCCGACGCTATTAGAGTAATCGAGGGCTAGGGTGACTTTCTTTTCCAATTCTAATTTCTTAATTTTGGGTAGCTTAGGATCTTAGAGTGCTCACTGATGCCGATAGGCAAGCACTGAAAATACTAAGAAACGTTTAGTATCAGACTAACTGATACAAAGGTACCAAATCCTATCTCACAAAGAGAAGGGTGAGGGCGAATCTCCTGCGCCCCCAAAACAGGGGCCTTTCGGCTAATGTATGGTAACTATAAGAGAAAAGTCTCTGATCCTTCTTGTAGGGGGTTGTGCAATAGGCCAGTAACCTGTTCGTGTAAAACTTAACTTACTTGTAGTACCCAAAGCAGCCTTGCAATAAGAGACGTGGGTCGTCCGAAGATGAGATGGGTGCCGAAACAGGTTTACATAAGCTAATCCTTGAAGAAGAAGAAGAAGAAGAAGAAGAAGAAGAAGAAGAAGAAGAAGAAGAAGAAGAAGAAATTTAAAGCGTTTTGATTTTCAGTTTTCCCTCATTATTATAGAAACAAAATGATAGTTATAATTCCTAAAATGTTTGCCCATCAAAATCTTACAGTACCACTCGAAAGAAACGTTACCGCAAAAATCTTCATTCTTCACAGTTTCGACTTCATAGTTTCGTAGAGTAGTGAGCGTTTGTAAAGGTGATGAGCGTTGTTCAAAGATAACAAAGTATCACTTGTTGGCCATATGTTCTACTACAGGGTATTGTTTTAACCTGAACGTGTCGAAATCTATGGTTTTCACTTGGTGCGGTCGCTGGAAATAACCGTTTCAGTGAGGCGGTGACATTTTGATTTTGTTAACAACATTTGTTGTTAACCATTAAATACTTCAGTTACGTACTTGGATTGCTTGCTAGTATGAGCAGTAGGAAGGATGTGCAACTTATACTAGAACAAGAGACTACAGTAGAATATTGAAATTTAAATAAATATTCCAAAGTGAAATAGGTTTCTGGTTCCTGTCAAAACTCATCAATATGCTGTTTAGTTTCACTTACAATATCAAACCCCTGGTTTCACGGCAGCCTCTAGACTTATTTGTTTCCGGCAGCTTACTGGTTTACCACTGACAAGTAATTCAAATTCTTTTATTGTTACTGATTCAGTGAACGTGAGCAAGAATTTATGGTGAATATCTATTATGTAATATTTATATCAGAACTTTTCTTACGTGTTTACATAAACATGAAACATGTATAAACATTATATATGCATTTCTATGTAACAATAATGAAAATTTTACAGGCAACGTGTATACATGATGTTATTCTATTAACAATTTAATTCTTAAATGAGTGTCAGTAACGGGAACCCGGAACCGGCAGCAGGTTGCAACATAAAAATCAAAATTAATTATTTACAGGATTGCATAAAAATTAATCTTACTCTTTGTCAATGTGTGTAATCGTTAGTTAGGTAAACTGCTTTTAAGATATTTATGATAAATGTAACACAAAATATAATTGAATGTAAGTACTTCTTGACATCTGACAGTGTCGTAAAGATCAAGAGTAATTAGCTTACTTTAGAATAAACATGGAACCTCACATGCAGTGTGCTACTTGCTAACTTTATGGTTAAGCCTCGTAATTGGCTATTTCTTCGTGATTATGAAGGAGCTACTTTATATACTTAACCAAAGATTCATTAATTTAATCCACATGTACCAACATTCAAAAAGTAAAGAAAACCTGTAACAACTTTAAACTTTCTAAACCACTATTGCTATCTGTTTTGAAGAAAGGATTATACTCTGTATAATCAGATACATATTACACAGAGTCCACAAGTCTAAGTTTTCTAAGATTTACTTTTCGTGCTAT
This sequence comes from Magicicada septendecula, assembly GCA_034769895.1. Lineage (NCBI taxonomy): Eukaryota > Metazoa > Arthropoda > Insecta > Hemiptera > Cicadidae > Magicicada > Magicicada septendecula. The sequence goes on from CM068368.1 coordinate 241,524,037, forward strand.
GTTTATGTTTTACACTAAAGTTGATAGTTCTTGCATGTTTACGTATTTATCTCTTATTTTCCATGTATTCTCTTCAAACGCTTTCATATAACATTGTAAGCATGTAACATTTGTTGCCTTTGTGTTCACGTAAAAGTTCAAAAGTATAATTATATTTTTTGGTCTATAATAAATGTTTGTGTTAATTTTGTGTTGAAATATATCTGAGAATGTGTTGTCTGACCGAAACAATAACAACTTTAAATGCTACGAAATTTTCCGCAGTGATCATGACACTTCTGTGATCCTACTAAGTGGAAATAATAGCAGCTTAGACTGCATTGCTATATGCAATATGACCAATGAAAAATATACCGTTTCGAATTCAAAACCTTGTGCTTACCTTACTTGTAACTGTACCTTACAGTTACAAACAAGAATCCTAAGTTAACAAACAATTTCGATCGCTTGTAATGCGAATTATAAATAGGTAGGAGAGATTTTGTTTACCTAGCGGTATTGGTTGCCGCTGACGGGTGGAGCACGGTACTCGTACATAGGTGAACGTGTCTGTGAATTGTTATCGTAAATGTATGATCATTTATTGTCAAACAAAATCAGATAAAGTATATTTACTTTTTGTTTCAAGTGTATTTATACAGTTTCAATTACAGCTATTCCATTACGTTGCGTATGAACAGATTGAGGACAACAAATAACTGTTCGTGTTCAACGTATAGAATACGGATAAAACAAGAAAACTGTTTTGAATGGAGAAGTAAACATGATGCACTGAAATGTTAGCTCTCCTGACCATAGTCGATATATATTGAATGGAGAAGTAAACATGATGCACTAAAATGTTAGCTCTCCTGACCATAGTCGAGATATATTTGCCATGTATTCAAACCGTGAAAGGTTGGCTTTTATAACACTCACATTTATACATTTATGACTTTGTAAACAAATATATGTGTTGATGGGGGGATGTACAATCTGATTTGTACAATTTCAAAGCGGAAAAATCTAAGTGCAAGTAATAATTACCGTATTACAAATGAATAAATCGTAAATGTGTTGATTGCATATGTCATAAAATATTCGTAATTTTTCGCAGGATTATTACATTAAGGTCTATTTATTTTAAACGAAGTAGAGTGCTTTACATTGTATATGTTGGAAACGTGAATTCAGTAGTTTAGCCATTTCCTAAGTATACGACATAATTTAGTAAAACGTATATATGTAAGTTCTCCAGTATTTATTCAATACCAAACGACTTCAATACTTTCATCAAAACGAAAAGTTCTGAAATATTTAAAGAATACAATTTAACATTTCTTCACACTCATGTAAATTGTAGGCACGTTACCTCTCATGTTTTCTTCTATTTTATTTGTTCTAATTAGGCTTCTTCTTCTTCTTTTCGCATTTTAATTTCTTACATTTCGTGAGAATCTACCGTTCATCTCAAATGCCAATGCCATTTCAACAGCTCAATACCACTCGGATCAAACTTCCCAATTAAGTTGAATAAGTAAAGATTCTCTCTCATTTTTTCATTTCTTATCTCGTTATTCGAGTGTATATTTCAAACGTGTCTATAACTCATCTGTGTAGCTATTTCATTCCTATACTTTTGTATGCTAGCATACATGTGCCTGTGGTTTGTCAGTGTTTTACATAATTTTGAGATCGTGTCTTTCCTTCTTTTATTTTGTAAATATCAGCTGTTAGTGTCGCGTATGTGACACGATTTAATGATATTTTATTTGTGCATTTTTTATAGTCCCTGCTATAATCAAAAGTAATATTGCAACGTTACCAGTGTTATAAAATAAATGTAAACATTTCTAACCATGTACCCGACGAAACTATGAAGTGTTAAACACCGGCCAAGTCGTAGGATTTTTTTATTCGTTGCGTTAAATATACGTGGTTGCACAATAAACGTATTTTTTACAAAGAGGAGTAAGACGTTGATGGCAAGAAATAATTAATTAAAACATTGTAAAACGATCAGTCAACAATTTATTAAATATTTTAAAGGAATTATTTGATTATTAAAATTTGAAATTATAAAATTCAAAAATTTTTTTTTATAAGTTTACACTCTGTAGAACATAACATACCTTTGCTATTCAGCACACATTAATAACGTATAATCTTAAATATATTATAAACATATATGATGAACAAATTATACAATTACTTTATATTGCATGTGTGTGTGACTTTGACTCAATTTTAAAATATCAACTAATTTATAAAATAACAATAACTTTACTACAATAAAATTTATTGTTGCCATTAATATTGTATTTTTGCAATATAAAGTACTTGTATGTGTAAGCAAAAACATTTAAATTTATATTTGTTATTTCTTGGAGTATGTATAAGCCGTTTTGAAATTTATCTGTCGTGTTTCCGTGTCACCAAACTTAATTCTATCTAATATAGTATCCTCATTTACGAAAAATCAGCCACTATAATTTTTTTACTTTCGGATGAAGTACATTTCATATACTTTTATCTAAAATTTTCTTAGTTGTTGCACTTTAGGGGAGAATTAAATTTGTAAGTAAACGCAGTCTTATTTTTAATGACAAGGAGTGAGAGAAGAGAGAAAGAAAGTATAAGAATAGGCAACAACAGTTTTGAGGAGGTTCAAGAATTCAGATATTTCAGAAGCACAATTACAGAGAATAATGAAACAAGCGAAGAAATCAAGCAAGAATAGCAGCAGGAAAGAAAAGCTAATACGCATTAAAAATATATTCCAATTCAGGAATGTATCAAAAATGTCAAAAATGAAACATACACATCATTAATCAGATCTATAATAACATATGCAAGCGAGGCACGGGTACTGAAGTTAGAAGATAAGAAAAACATTGGTGTTTTTGAGGGGAAAATTCTGAGGAGAATGTATGGACCAGTGTGAAACGGAGAGACGTAGAGGATAAGAATGATTCGAGAGCTAAGAGACCTGCATGGAGAAGTGGACATAGTTGCGGCAGTGAAGATGCAAAGGTTGAGATAGTTGTGGAACGTGTTGAGAATAAGAAAGAAGTGACCGGGGTCCAAAAGTGGCATTGGAGAGGAAGCCGGAGGGAGTAAGAATGAGAGGACGTCCCAGAGAAGATGGTATGAAGATGTAGAAGGGGATTTGAGGGAGTTGCAAGTGGCAGGTTGGAGAAGTAAGGGTCTGGGAAGGGAAGAATTGAGGAGCATTGTTGAGCAGGCCAGGGTTATAAAGTGCCAGAAGAAAAAGAAAGAGGAAGTAAGAGTAGTCTACTTAAGACGAAATGTTAGTTAGGCCTATTTAATCTAAGCGATTTATATGTATCTAAGGTGTTTAATAGCACATTCAAGATAAGGTATTTGGATATTTATTTTCAACGGTAGAGTTCGTGCATAATATTCAATTATCCATTCTTAAGAAATTTAGACAGATACCTAATATTGCATGCTAGTAAACTCCCTGAGCTGCAGAAATTGCTTATTATTTTGAACAATACATATATTATTATGTCAAAGACATTAATTTTAGCAAATTTTTTAAGATATCAAGTTAATTCTTTTTAATTTTATATCCCGAATGTATTTTTCTGATTTTATAAAAACTTTGGTCTAGTTTTTATAAACGTTTTGAAGTCGGCCTGGCGTCCAAACGTTTTGAAATTGCCAAAACTGAACACTTTCTGTTTAAAACTTCTTTAATTTGATATAGATATGAATGTTTCCCATGACTTTGACTCAAAAAATATTTTGAATTCTCATATTGCTTGCCTCTCATCCTTAAACCTTTGAGTGATCAATCTCAAAAATAATAGGAGTGTATAGGGTAAAAGTATTGACAGGCTATACAAAGTTTTACGAAAGTGGGTTGATGCATGGAAAAATAGTAGTGAGACATACGCCAAACACGTACACAGGCAGACAAATTCGAAATGGTCTACTTAAAAGTGAGAATTTTTTCCTCAATTACGAAGGACTAAGTATCAATGGTGAATAACAAATTTCAATTTTCTACTCACAACTTTATAGAATTTACTATTACTGCAGAGATATGTTCAGAAAATATAATGTGTGGAATCAGAAAGTTACTTAAAATTTCTTATAATTAAACTTAGAGACAATTTATTATTACAATTCAGCTGATGCAATTTTTTGCTGTTTTAACTGAGCGGCTTAGTTACATGTTAATGTTGAATAAACCTAGATTCTGGCTTTGCTAACAAAATACGCTTTTAGTTGGCATCAATCCAAGGATCTTCATGTATACGTTTTACGACTCACAACCTAACTTCTGGTCTGGTTTTACTACATTTGAAAAACAATTTATCTGTCAAAAAATACTCTTACACTGCAAGTTTTTATTTTTTCCCTCGGAGAATTTGTATCAAGTTGACTTACCGGAGAAAAGACATAGCGGTATGTGATTTGCCTAAAATTAATAATTAATTAGACTACCAAATGTATGTAACTTGTAGAATAATCAAAAACCTATTCGTGAAATTAAAATTGTTCTTATATTATGTATTATGTATGATTATTTCTTTTAAAATGATTATTGTGTATTTGAAGCTAAAGTTGACTGATACATTTTGTAAGTAGTTACATAGAATCAAAGAATTTTCACTAGAATAATATAAAATAATAATATCTCGTGCATACAAGGAAACATGCGTATATCTGTTGACAAACTTATTATTACATGGAATTGAAAAGTTACTATGCACTTCCTTAAGCATGTAATAGATTATTATATAATTTGATACAAATGTTACCGAACACCATGAAATTATTATCATGGTTATTATATGACTTTGTAATCTACAACTGTTATATTACTAAATAAATAGTAAATTAATCGAGATTTTTGCATTTTTTCATAATTAAAAAAATATCTAATATTATTTAAAGTTTTGTAGCGCTATTTGTACTTTGTTCAAAATAATGGGCGGATTCTGCAGCTCACGGAGCTTACTAGTATATGAAGTAGGAAGACGTTTATGATGCTCTTAGTGTCTGATGGTAAAGATGTTAATTATGCAATGTTACATCATATTATACAAAAGTGTAATGTCTACAAAATGAAATAACTATTCGTATGAACATAATACAAAAACTTTGAGAAATTGAAGAGTTACAATTTAGACATATATGTATTACGATATAACTAGATGATACTCTTCTGAATAAGTCTCACTATTCTTAATATAACTGATAACGTAATACGTAACTAACAATAAGGACAAAATTGTAAAACTAGTTTTAAGTTGTGCACTAATAAAAATTAACGTGCTTAGTGTAAAAATAATTTATCATTACGACGAGTATGTGAAAACTCAAACAGAATAATTAATAACATTAGTTATGAGTTTACTTAAAACTAAAATTACCATTCAAAATTAGCCATGACGTAAACTTCGTTAGCTTATTCATGTAAATTATAAAACACATAACCTATAGAAAATTTATCATTTTAATCAGTTCTGTTATCCAGAATATTCTACGTACTTAATTTAGAAGTATGGAGAATATGCACCGCTAGCACTGTTAGGCACAGAAGTGCTACTAGGGCATGTAATTCAGTTCAGTTAAAGACCCCGGGGCACTTACCCGATCAATGGATCAGAACGTTACGGGATGAAGGACTACACGTCACACGTTTGATATTTTCAACGGTGTTGTGCTCCTGGAAATCATCGACTAGCACTAACAGGGTGGACTCAGTGACATGGAAGATTGTCTGATCACGGATCATATAAAGCATAAGCACCGACTTCGCAAGCCACGTACACCGGCCTCAGGACTTGTGAAGAGTACAGCACGACGTCGGACTCCATCAGAGGAAAGTAAAGAAAGAGCAAAAAATAAATTGTGTGTAACAGACAATATATTGTAATACTTTTAATAAGTGGCAAGTTATACATGTTATTTATAGTTAATTAAACAGAGTAAAAAAACAGCCAGATATTAAATCTGCCAACTTTTCACATAAGTTTGCGGTAAGTCTGCGGTAAGCTTCAGACAGCACTTGCTACGTAAATTGCACGAATATTTTATACAAATTTATTTACATCCCATCAAACTAAACGACAGTATCGGTTAGCCTACTTTAGTTTTGTACTAAACATATTGATAGTACTATACTAAACACTACTTAAAATTTGACCAGTAACTAGTAACGAGACTAGTAGCGAAGATAAACCCTAATCCTATTTTCCTTTGAGCGCAGAGAGTGATTTGAAAGCGTCAAAAGTATGTAAACTAAAGGTGTTTCTGAAGAATACATTACAATTTCATGAGGTGTTTGTTTCATAAGCTCTTGCTTCGTCTCACGAGACTATCTCGATTTGGCTTGGCTGCTTAAAATGAAAGTAGAAACTGCTTCACTGTACACGTCGCAAATGACAACTGAAATAAGAATTCCACGAAGCTCTACTTACGTGACAACACCTTGATATTTTCTTTTTATTTTAAAATATTGTGTTTATCAGTGTTGCTAAACGGCGTCTTCTTTAACGAAAAGCGTAATAATATAAATAGCCCTACTTCGCAGACGTAAACACCAATACACAATGATTAAAGCATACGTAGGTAAGGTAACCATTCATAAACATATTATTCAAGAAGTAGAATTTAACTTTCTTACATTAAAGGGGATAACAATATTACAATTTGTAATATTGATAAATATTTTGCAATTGTATAATACGATCAATTTAAAATTCCTTAAAATGATCAATTTTTACAATTCCTTAAATGTTGTTCTTTGCGTGTATAGTCACTGTATGACGATAAACGTTCTCAAATACTAAACATTTCTTAGCGCGATAAAGATACGACCTGATAAGTTTGGAACACGGTCTGTACTTCCTCTTTGAGTATAAGAGTAACTCAATTAATATATAATTTTTGAGAGTCTGATCACAATTGTGTACATGCACGTTGCGAGAAAAAAAGTTGAAATTTCTACCTTAACGTTAACAAAGAACAAAAAACAAACAGAATATATTTTGAGTTTTATATTTAGTAAAAAAAAAACTTTGCCATCTTACCTTCTTATTCAACTAATGCGAACACTTTTAACAGGTCACATCTCTATCTGAACACTTTTAACCTTAGTCTCCAGCTGAACTGGCTTCTTCTCTGCTCCTTTACAAATTTAAAGCGAACGAAGGTCTGTTATCGCCCTCCACATTCTACAGCAAATACATTTCTCTTACTAACATGGTAGGCATATATCTCACACACTTTCCTCCGATGTTAGCGTCTACATCACCTACACTTTCTCGCAAATTTCTTGCAGGCACTGGAATTTATTAATGAAATCTCATTCTGTTTCTTTACAATTGCTTTTCAGCGCTCCTATACCACCACGATAGCTTTCAAGTTGAAGTGCTAGAGAGGCAATCTTAACACTTCATATCTGGGCTGTTGAGCTGTAGAGTAACAAATTCTTTCCTAATACTAAAACCTTCAATAATTTTGTGGAACACATATTTAAATATGGTCTTTCTTAAAGGTTTTGATTTTCTGGTTTGTAATGATGTGATGACTTTGGGTGTTCCCAGTTTATCTTATAGTGAAAAACTGTGTCATATATAACGCTAACTTACTCATTTTGCTTGGTTTGAGAATTTTTAGTGAGATAGTTTTCTGCATTTTAAATCAGTTTTTGAAAATGTAAAAGTTTATTGTATCATCCTAATCTGCTTTTGCATTCAGTGTTTGTGGAAGAGACAATTAGGTACAGACAATTAGGAACCCAGTCCGTACGACGTCTAGTAGTGCAATACCGTCATTCGTTGACTTCGGGGCACTAGTGCTTTTTAACAACGTCATGAGGGTCGTACCAGGTTTTGAATAAACATATTATTTAGTGCCTGGCGGCCTTCACACTGTTTATAGGCCTACTGTTGGGACAACAGTATCTACACGTTACTATTCTACATGACTTAATATTTTTACCTTCTTCGTGGGAAGGCGAAAAGAAATCCTAGTTTCATTAACAACATTCTGAGCGTCGTTTGTTTATACAAAGAATTGCAATTCTTTTTAAGCATATTGCTGCTGCTTGGCCATTATTGGACATAGTTTATTTCTACAAAAATTGTACTCTCCTCTATGAAGTGTATCACTTGGAAATTTATCAATGTTCCTTAACTGTAGTTGTTTTCCCTTGTTTTGTAGTGTTTTACAATTTACTTACCTACTTTATTTCCTACTTATTTCTACTCCACTGTGAAGGCTGAAGAATCGTTCTGTGTCACTTCTGTCTTAGATGTATTTATACTGATGCTGCTGCTGCTGCTGTTATTACTGCGGCTATAAGGCTAACATTTGAACATTTTAATGTGTTCTTATAAGTGTATGACATAATATAGTTCTATTATTTTCTGTCGACACAGTAGACCCATGTCTGCGCCAGTCACATTGACTAGGCAGTAAAGTGCTATTATCACGCTCAGTTCACGTGGAAGGCGATGCTACTACGATTAATATTGTATCGATTCATTGGTTTTATTCGGTAACCCGGCTGATGGTTGTTACTTCAATGACTTCATTTTTCTGTTACTTAATATATGGATATTAATATTGTTGCAAAATTTGAAAACTTCACAGTGTGGTAGTGCGGAAAACAGTTATGATCATAATAATTCTAAGCACTCATGTTAATAATGGGCCTCATGTTAATATAATTATAATAATAGGTTTTTAAAAAAGAAACTGTAGCAAACTAACGGTTGTCCTAGGAGGGTCTGTACTCTCACCCACCAAAATCAGAAACGTTTACTCCTTGATATCCTGAACCACTTTCGTATTACTTCAAGGTGGTGTGAGTGACAATTCGGTAATGAGGCGCTGTCGTTCGAGATGTAGAACACTGTATACATGGGCATCAAACGTTAAGCTATCATCCCTCGCTACTGACTATTACCTCAGTAACTTTATCGGGGATATTTTGCCTAATTCTGTTTCGAGACGTTCCCGTTGCATCCATTTATGGCACACAAAGTAGCCTATGTGTGAAACGCATCATCCCTATCTGAGTCACACTATGCACATTCAGAATCTCCCACTTTTGCCAGGTACTCACGAATACTGTATGTCCATGTACTTAAAAAAACTGTGTTAAAAATAATAGTGAACTTTACCATGTTCCTGGTCGATCCATCTGTCCAGATATCTAACAAATCTGGCAGTCCACCTTCGTTCTCAATGCTAATGTTTCTGCCAAAGGTGTATTGTCTGTAATCTCATTACAGTTTTAGCGGTTATACTAAATTCTATTTGCCTATCAAAATTCAGTTTCGTTCTCGTGAGAGCAGGTACGAGTTACGAGTTCAGATACTGTGCGATATGCGCATGCTATTCGCAGTGACCCTCGTCATTACACTGCAAATAGGCCTATTACTCTTAGTAATAATAATAGTAGTAGTAGTAATAGTAGTGGCACCCTGGAAAAGTTTTACGTAGGGGAATATTGGTTTTTAGAGTTACAGCCTGGTCCAAAATATTTTCCACTGTAATAGGTATATTTCCAGTTTCGTCTGGTTTTTATAACTTTCTGGCAATAAGTATGCTCAGCGTGTTGACTGCCTTGGATTAAATAGAACACTAGTTCCTCCTAGCATTTACCTTGAGGTTAACCTCGATGTAACCTCGATGTAAACGATGATATTTTCGGTCTTTGGCGAGATAGTTACGGCCACTTGATATACTATTACCTTAAATATACTGACCTGTTTGTTAGAGAGAGCATCACTTTTTGTTGCCCGATTGTCAGAACGTGTTTTTGAAGTCTACCACAAACCTATACGCGTCCGTAATACGCGTCCACGCCCTGAATTGTTTCATCCACAATGTTTGGTGTTTTTCACCAGATCAGGGTGCACAATGAAACTGTAGAACTCGTGTCAACTGTAATTGAGGTCGGCGTTTCTTAAACGAAACGGTTAACTACCAAGCTCCTGCTATTTTTCTGAAGTGTAGAAATTGAGTATTGTCTAGAGATTTTAGTTCCTGCAGTTAGTCAACACACGCCTCTCTGCACCGACTAGCCTACTGCTTGTTCCCCTGCTGCTTAACTTCGAACTCACAATCTCGTTGTAGATGTCCAGGTTCTCACATCTATACCATGTCGGTCTTACGTCCTTTCTTCCTTTACACTGTAGTGCTGATCATTGCGTTTCTGTTACCTGTTCTTTATCTTTATCTCTGTACCGTCGCTATATTTAGTCCGCGTACTTTATGATTTGCCTAACCAGACGCTGACTTGGTGTCCCCAAATTGCAGACTACAATTTGATGTCCCCTATAGACTAGGACATCCGCACTATTCTGGTATATTGGCATTCGTAACACTTATAGATCACTGTCTCTGACGCTATCAGTAAATGTCTGCAACGCAAACGTTATTCGAAAATCCTCTGTGCTTCAGGATAGGCCAGTCTATTTAGTCTGTCGATGTTGCTTCAAACTCTTGAATACTCCTCGGAATGCAGTCACCTTGCTCTCAACAGAGTGCAGTACACATCACGTAAATATTTATCGCCGTACCGTAATTCTGTACCCTTTACCAATTCAACATAGGTGTCCTGGCTATCACGTGACATTTTCTGTAGTAGTTGTGCGGCAAGTCCTAGAAAAGCGAAAGCGCGTGTAACTAATTTCTCTTTCTCCGTCTAGTAAATTGCATATGCAGCGGCTTCAAATTACCAAAGATACGTCGCCCAGTTAGTGCTTCCATCAAATACTGGGGCCTTGATATTAACTGGCCATTCCGCAGGCAAAGCCACATTCTATGATACCTTAATTTGTATGTAGTTTTCTGTATTTACGATTAGGACTGTCTCTTCAGCAGTTTGTTTTGAAACGCATGGTTATATTTTCATTAATTGCTCGACTTCACTTTTAATTTTCGACTATTTTACTGCAACGGATACTTTGATCGGCTCCGTGCTCAGAGCGCTAACGCTGAAATCTTGCTCTGAGCGCCAATACTGATAAGCCCGTGTTCTGTGCGCAGAGCTTATCTGTGCATCATTAGACGCGGTAACACCTGCCCGCATACCTGTCTGTCCGTTGTTCTCCAACTCCGTAGCCAACATTAGCGGTCCTACGAAAATTTGTAAAATTCATTGCTAAAAGGAATTGTCACAGCTCCCGAAGCTGCAGACCTCTCTAACTGTTTTAAACGAAATACATTTATTATTAAGTTAGTTGAATTTCAATATTGGACAATTTCTTATATTATCAGAATAATTATGAAAACACAACTACACTACAATTTTGTTAGTAACATAACAGTACTAAACAATTATAAAGTAGACAATCATAAACAATTACTAAAATTTCCAAACTTCTGCAATGGATTTTTAGTTAAATTTGTAACCATAATACCTAAATAACAAATAATTTAGTCATAGATTTTCAGCTTATGTATGTTCCCATAGATATCTGTAGATCTTATCTACAGTTATTCACAGATACTCATAAGTGATAACAAAATATGAGGTTTTTTTGAAACATATTTTACAAACATTTTGAAAGCGATCCAAAATAAGTGTTGAAACATAGTAATTCTGTCAAATTACTACACATACAAAACGCAGAAGTTACAGGTAAAAATTTTGTATTTTAACTAAACTTCCTTACAACTCTAAACCCTTATAATTTTTTTAAAATTTGAGTTCAATTTTCGGACATTTGTTCTCCTACAATTAGCTTTTTGTTTTCATGTACCACTGATACGCTGAAGTTGTTCCTTCGTACACACTCAGAATGTAATATACTCATTTGAACGTTTCACCCTGTACAGATATTCCTCGTGAAAAAGTAGAGACTTTACTTTCTTGGAAGTAAAGACTCCATTTAGATAAAAATTGACGACTTTAATACTACTGTGTCACAACGATTGTCAAACCACAACTAAGGAAAAGTGCGAATAAGAAGCTCACCTACGAATTGTGTGGTCAGCGGTTTAAGGTATGCGGCTAGATAATCACACTAGTGAGTTTTGTCTTCCTTATCAATCTCCTTACATTGCACGCCTTGTGTTTACGCATATATTCAGCTCAGCTCTCCGTCTCATAATCGTATTTTCATTTTCTTAATTAGAGTTGTATTTAATAACTTTCTGTTATTCTCTCCTCAGAATTGTTCGTCCCAAACATATAAGAAATTCTGAGATAATAAATAGGATTATTCGCTAATGATCCATGTGCAAAGGCGCCATTACATGTCTAATAAAAAATTTCAAATTGAAAGTTGCAGGCTTCTGAAAAATGTGTTCTGAAAAATGCAGGCTTCTGAAAGGAGGCAATATTCATACGTTACCTTTAAACAGCAGTAGACCTAAAATACTTAACTTCGGCGGATGTAAGTTATTTTATTTCTCATTGACAGGCACACACACACACCTATAGTTTGAGAACAAACCTGTAATTTCTGTAGTTAAGTGTGATTTATATACTTACCGTAATTCCTGCCAAAGTGTCAGTGCTTTTTTTTTAAACTGTGATTAAAGTTGTAATTAGCGGCAATCATGTCAGTTTTCTGTTTTTACTGTACAACAGTAGGATCCGTGCGACCGTCCTAACAATATAGGCCTATATTATGGTTAATACCAAACAACCAAAAAGACAACACACTGTCACCTTTAGTAGGAAAGAGGTGAAATGAGCATTCCAAATTTCACATACCTACAGACTGTCAAGATCTGGTTTAGTGGTCCTATTGGAAGGAGTAAATTACCACGCTGCATACTCAATAACGGAAGCCAATTACGCTTCATTCACAAATCTCTCGGGTTTTTGCAGCTGATGTCGTGGAAAAGGGAAATTTTATTGCAGGTTATCAGTATTTTCTACTACGTCTACTCCACAAAGACAAGTCAAGTAAGATATCGCAGAACACGACTTGAATGACATATCAGGTCCCACTTTTGAGAGCAATAGCGTACTCTCAGCTTACAGGACAATACTACTCTTATCGTAACTGGCAAGAATAAACGAGAGAGTGCTCCCGGCCAAAGGCACGACGTTTCTCCAAGACTTCCACAACGATAGGTACCATATAAAGAATGGTAGAAGAGCATTGTTATTTCCTTGGAAGAAAGACATTTGACTCACAAGCAATTTACACACAGCACACCAACGTTTAAACTATTGCATATAACATTAAAGAAACATGACGATTATTGTTCCACATCTCACCCATACTTATCGGACTACACTGCTAAGGATCAAGTGGTAATTGTCACTCTAAACGATGTGTAAAATAGTATACTGTTACGACATCACAGAACAATCTACGTGTTTGTCGAATGTGCCAGAAGAATCTCGATGTAACGCGTGTGGCGTACGTGCTTGTCGACGCATTTTCGAGAGGTTTCTCGAAGGCGCCAGCCGGGCGGACTGTGTTAATTACGTAGTTCACACGAGTGCTAAGAAGCAATTAGGAACATTCTGGTCTGTGAGCGCAGGTATAAATACCAGTACTCAACGACGTTCAATTCAGTATTAGTGCGAATATTGACAGTGCGGTTCGAGAGTTATAGTCGCGCGTTGAAGTGGTTATTAGTTAAAAGTGGTGTTTTATAATCGGACGGCACAATTGTAATACAATTGTGTTTAATTTCAGTGGACATTTTATTGCGTGTGAACAATTTTCATTTAAATTGTTGTAGATACTGTGTTGTTTCCTAAAAATTAAAGGAGTAATTAGTGGCATAATTGGTGTCTTGTACTGCATTTTTTTTCCACTGTACCTACGACGATCGAGTAGACCGTCGTAATAGAGGTATCAGAAGTGGGATAGAACGGTTAAGAGTGGAAACAGTGGACACTTTGTACAAGACGAGTGTAATTCGTAATTAATCAATGGATGGAAGTCAGATGATGGAAGCTTTCTAAACGCTGCTGCGGCAGACACAGTAAGAAGCAGAAAGACGACAAAAAGAAGAACGAAGACAAGTAAGAGAAGAAGCAGAAAAACGTCAGGATGAGAAACGCAGACAGGAGGCGGAAGAAGCAGAAAAACGACAGGATGAAAAACGCAGGCAGGAAAGATAAGAGGCTGAGGAACGTCAGATAGCATTAATGCTAGAGACATAGTAGGCAGAGGAACGGAAGCGTGAAACAGAAGACTTCAAAGCATTAATACAGGAGCAGAAACAGATGCAAGAACATAGTACCGCAGAATTGGGTCTACTACGAGGTGAGCTTAATAAACAAGTTACTAAAATATCGGAGGTACAAGAATCAATGACATTAAAAATAGCTGAAGTAGGAAAATCTGTCTCGAGTGTTGAAGAATCGATGTCTAGAAAATTATCTGAAGTAGAAAAATCTGTCTTGAATGTAGAAGAATCTATGTCAACAAAAATATCTGCAGTAGAAAACTCAATGGCAAACATAAGAGAACAAATTAAAAGTGAAATTGAACAGTGCATGAAGATTCGACAAAAACAAATTTCTGAACAGGCTGTACCAATGATAAAGACAGAAAAAGACACAGAAAATAAGTCAATAGAGAAAGTCACTTTGCCTGCAGTAGGGACAGTTCATGTAAAAAGCTCCAACCTTTGACGGAAGCAGTCACTGGGCAACGTACCTCCACCAATTTGAAGCTGCTGCATGCGCAAATAATTGAACAGAGAAAAGACAAGGCAGTCCCACTCGTTCTCGCATTAAAAGTACCCGCGGTAAAACTAATACAGAAAGTGCCACCTGACAGCCGGAACATCTATGCCGAGTTGATAAAAGCTCTAGAATTACGGTATGGCGATAAACATTTGCGAGATGTATACTGCACCCAGTTGAGGGCAAGGCGACAGCATTCCGGGGGGAGCCTTCAAGAGATTGAAGCAAGTATCGACAGAATAATTAGACTGGCCTATCCTGAAGGGACAGAAGTTTTTCGAACGAGTTTTGCGATACAGACATTTATTGCCGGTGTCCGAGATAACGAACTACAGCAAGTGTTACGAAAGGCAAGACACCAGAACAGTGCGGACGCCCTAGTACATGCTTTGCAATTTGAGGCCGCCAAATCAGCGTGTGGTTGGACAAGTCATAAAGTGCGCGCTAAAAGATCGCGACGGCATAGACGATGAAGAAGAAGAACAATGAACAGAGACTCGACGGTCGGCGCCACAGAATAAAATAAGAAAGGATGGAAGGATGGAAGACCGAAATGTTATAGATGTGGGAAACCTGGACATCTACAGCGAGATTGTCGGGTTAGAATTCAGCAGCAGGGAAACGAGCAATAGTCGGTACAACGGCGCATGTGCTGACTAACTGGAGGAACGAAGCCCCTAGACAATACGCAATTTCTACACTTCAGAAAAACAGCGGGAGCTTGGTAGTTACCGGATTTGCTCAAGAAAGGCCAACCTCGATTACCGTTGACACAGGTGCAACAGTTTCTATTGTGCGCCCCGACTTGGTGAAAGATCTCAAGCCAATCTGGTGCTCTTGCAGCTTGCGAACAGCTACTGGACGCCCTGTAAAAGTGTTTGGCAAATTGGAGATACACCTACGCCTCGGTCGACTTGAGTTTAATCATCAAGTACTTATTGCAGACATTGTGGATGAAGCAATTCTTGGTGTGGACGTTATGAACGCATACGGATTTATAGTCGACTTCAAAAACAATGTCTTGAGAATCGTTGGCGAAGAGGTAATGCTATCAACAATGACGACAGCAGAAAAATCGATGGCCGTCATAAATCAAGTGGTCGTAACTGTTCCGTCAAACTCAGAAAATATCATCATGTTTAGAACCGACGTAGATACTAGGGGCAACCAGTCCTCTATATTCGAACCCCAGGTAGTCAGCACACCGGGTATACTAATTACCAGAAGTTTAGTAAAACCTGACGAAACCGGAAATGTACCTATTAGAGTGGCGAATATTTTGGATCAAGCTATCACTTTACAAAGCAATACTGTCCTAGGCAAATTGACTCCTGTGGCCTGGGTAGCCGGAATGACGCAACGAAGATCCAGTGCTTCGGATAATTCCAAATTACCAGAGGAACTGCAAGAATAATTGAACAGACCTTCTAACGATCTCTCAAGTGGTGAGGTAAAAGAACTCAGACAGTTTTTACATGAATTCAAAGATTGTTTTGCATTTCGGGGACAGTCACTAGGAAGAACCTCTCTTGTGCAACATCCCATCAATACCGGGGACACAACACCGATACGCCAACCTCCTCGAAGGCCTCCATTATCTTAGCAAGAGAAAATGTCTCGGTGTGTACAGGACATGTTGAAGAGGGAGTAATTGAACCTTCGTCAAGTGCTTGGTCTTCTCCTGTAGTGCTGGTAGCGTAGAAGGATGGTGGATTGCTTTTCTGAGTAGACTACCGGAGGTTAAATGACATTACAAAGAAATAATGCTATCCATTACCTCGCGTTGACGATACACTCGACACGTTGTCCGGAGCACAGTGATTTTCCACATTGGACCTGAAGAGTCGATATTGGCAAGTGGGCCTTCATCAAGAAGACAAGGAAAAGACCGCTTTCTCGACCCCAAGTGGCTTATTCCAATTTAACATCATGCCATTTGGACTCTGTAATGCACCCACAACATTTGAAAGATTGATGGACCTGGTACTCCGAGGCCTGACATGGTAAAGGTGCCTTGTTTATTTAGACGATGTCATAGTCATCGGGAAGACGTTCAAAGACCATTTGGAAAACCTTAAGTAGTTTCTAACTAGAATTCACGGTGCCCAACTGAAGCTGAGACCGAAAAAGTATTCTTTATTCCAGAAGGAAATACAGTATCTGGGCTACCTGGTTTCGGCAGCGGATGTTAGCATGGATCCTAATAAAGTAGACACCGTAAGAGACTGGCCAGTGCCGAAGAGTAAACACGAAGTTCAGAGTTTCCTGGGGTTATGCTCATATTGCAGACGTTTTGTGACAGGCATCGCTACTATTTCTAAACCACTACATGAGCTAACAGAAAATAAAAGAAACTTCCAGTGGTCGAGGAAGTGTGATCAAGCATTTAGGACTTTGAAAATTGCATTATTTTTGCAGCCAAATCTCACTTTCCTAGATTCCGAAGGGAAGTACATTGTGGACACAGACGCAAGCAATACTGGTCTAGGAGCAGTTTTGTCTCAAGTTCAAAACGGTGAAGAACGAGTAATAGCGTCTTACAGCAAGACACTTTCTAAACCGGAGAGAAATTATTGCGTCAGAAGGAGAGAGTTCCTGGCAATCGTCCGAGCGTTGGAGCACTTTCATAAATACCTCTATGGAAGAGAGTTTTCACTACGTACCGACCATGCCGCGCTTGCATGGCTCTTAAGATTTAAAAATCCGGAAGGACAGTTGGCAAGGTGGCTTGAACGTCTGCAAGAGTACAAATTCAAGGGACAACATCGACGGGGGCGCCTTCATGGTAATGCAGATGGCTTATCACGAAGACCGTGCCCGGAAGACTACCGACATTGCCACAGAAAGGAAGAACAAAACTCAAGCGAACATGTTCAACACATCACTGTAGATTTCCTGGCTGACGGCTGGACAACACAAGACTGTCGATAAGAACAGATGACTGATGAAGACACTGGACCGATCTTGACAGCAAAAGAGGAAGGTCGCCTCCCGGATTGGCAAGATATATACCATGGTTCCAAAGAGCTGAAAGGCTACTGGGCACAATGGGAATCTCTCACATCAGAAAACGGATTGCTGAAAAGGGCTTGGGAAATTGCAGATGAACAAGATGTGGTCATGCAGTTGATAGTTCCCCGAAGTAAAGTGCAGTCTGTTTTGAAGGAGATGCATGATGGAACATCTGGAGGCCATCTTGGCGTTAACGAAACCCTTGACAAAATGCGGAAGCGATTCTATTGGCTTCATCTTCGCCACGACGTAGAGGAATGGGTTCGGACGTGTGAAATATGTGCTGCAAGCAAGGTCCCACAAACCAGAAGCAGGGGAAAATGAGACAATATAACGTTGGACTGCCTTTTCAGAGAATTGCCATAGATGTTGCTGGACCATTCCCAATTACTGACGATGGAAACCGGTACATCATGGTTCAGGTGACTACTATACTAAGTGGGTGGAAGCCTACGCAATTCCAAATCAGGAGGTTACCACTGTGGCAAAGCAGTTAGTTTACAACTTGTGTTGCCGTTATGGAGCCCCTATAGAAATCCATACGGATCAAGGGAGAAATTTCGAATCAGGAGTGTTTATAGAATTATGCCGTCTACTCGGAATTCGAAAGACCAGGACAACGCCTCTGCGTCCTCAGTCGGACGGGAGATTCAATAGGACACTGCTGCTGTTGAGCAGTATCTTTCGAAAGTTGTTGACGAGAACCAAACAGACTGGGACCAACGTGTACCACTATTCCTCAAAGCGTATAGATCATCAGTCCACGACACAACCGGCACGACTCCAGCATAATTGGTGTTTGGGAGGGAGATTCGTCTTCCTGGGGACTTAATGTTCGAATCACCTGAGACTCAGACCCAAGAGACACAGAACTATTCTTCGCAATTAGAAAACCAACTGCGAGAAATGAATCGCTTGGTAAGAGGGGACGGCTGAAGATTGCCAGTGATAAAATGAAAACTCGGTATGACATTCGCAGCAATAGTGTGGGTTTCCAAGAAGGAGATCAGGTCTGGTTGTTCAACCCAAAGCGCCGTGTGGTCGCTCACCTAAGCTTTAGTCTAACTGGGAGGGACCCTATACTGTAAAAAAAGAATCTACGATGTTTTATCGGATTCAACATAAAGAGCAGCGAAAGTTCAAGGTCGTCCACCTAGATCGCCTGACTAAGTACTACTTCAGAGACGGTTTGCCATTTCGGGACAAACAGGCTTAAGGAGGGGGAATTTTTACGACATCACACAACAATCTACGTGTTTGTCGAATGTGCCAGAAGAATGTCGATGTAATGCGTGTGGTGTACGTGCTTGTCGACGCATTTTCGAGAGGTTTCTCGAAGCCGCCAGCCGCGCGGACTGTGTTAATTACGTAGCTCACACGAGCGCTAAGACGCAATTAGGAACATTCTGGTCTGTGAGCGCAGGTATAAATTACCAGTACTCAACGATGTTCAATTCATTATTAGTGCGAATATTGACAGTTCGGTTCGAGAGTTATAGTCGCGATATTACTGTGCGCGTTCAAGTGGTTATTAGTTAAGAGTGGTGTTTTATACTCGGACGGCATAATTGTAATACAATTGTGTTTAATTTTAGTAGACATTTTATTGCGTGTGAACAATTTTCATTTGATTTGTTGTAGAGACTGTGTTGTTAATTACGAACTGTTTAACTGTAAAAACTAATGGTGTGATTAGTGACTTAATTGGTGTTTTGTATTGTATTTTGTTTCCACTGTACCTACGACGATCGAGTAGACCGTCGTAACACTACTAATTGGCACGTCATATGGTAAAGAAACAGTCTGGATAAGTCTATAAATAAATGATTTTGTAGATGAACTGAGCAAACTGCAAGTATCCAAATGTAGTAGTCTCAGAAAGAAGACTAGCTGTTCTGTAGTTTAGTCATAGTGGTAATGACAGCAGCTTGACCAGGTTTCTTTGGTATCCTGTGTGAAGAACATAAATAATTACAAGTGACCACCGTAACTTACGTCCATTTGGGTTTGCAAGCAGTCATTTCCTTCTCTCTGCGACGTTTGCTTCTACGAAAACTAGTAACATTTCATAAGGGAAACCGAACCTCAGCAACTTTTTTAGACAATTAAGCGTCTGTGGTCAATTTTACATCTGTTTAGAATAGTTCCTTCTAGCGGTAGAGTTATACAACGAGTTGACTAAACTTCTGAAACACCTAATACTTACACTTTCTAAATGCGATACAAACACAATCCCTGTAAAAAAAATATGGAAAGCAGAATGGGTGGACACAGTCCAGAACAAGAGTATTTGGTGTTAATAGGAGTATCGCGGAAGATGTTTTTCACTTTAAATCGCCAGCAGAATTTGAATTACTTAACAGAAGAATATGAAATCAAAATCAATATTCTAAAGAATTAGTCAGTCTTTGATTATTTGGGATTACTCGTACTCATCACGGCAAAGATCATCTGTCAAGATATTTTACGTCGAAAACTCACCGGTATAAAATTTTACCATCTGATTTAGTATAACAATTGAAATATTGGAAGATGGAGTTATGACGCTTATCTTTATTAAATCTCCGCCCCCTAGTTAATAGGTGTACGTGAAACTCAAGTTGACCACCTGAAGTCATGACTTGACATGCCTCGAACTCCTTGATTGTAGCAAAAGTGAGTCTGCTGCCTGTAAAGGAGATAAAGCTTCCCAAATTAGAATTACTTTCTGCTTTAACACTCACATGGATACTCCACTTTTTCTAAGAACAATTTATTTTTAAATAACTCAAGCTGTTCTGTAGAGAGACACCAAAGTATGGCTACGTTGGATTCACCGTAATCCAAAAAGGTGGGAACCCTTTGTATTTAATGTAATTAAAGTGATCATAAGATATACGACACCCAGTCAATGACAACAGTCTCCTAGCTTATGTCTCACAGTATACTCTCGCAGTAAATGTGTCACCCACTGCTTTATGACGAATCCCAATAGTTTCGCACAGCTATTGACATGGAAAAATACACAACATCGCATTACGTAGGAGTTCGTAATTATCAGAATTACGTAAGTAATCCTTAATTTTAAAGGCTCGGTATATTGTGTATATAAAAAATACAATGCAATAATACAACAACCGTGTTTGGCTTGTACTGAAGTGGGTCCATTATATGTACAAGATCTTGACCAGAAATCATGTATTGTCCTATTTAAAAGCGCTGTCATTCGTGTGCAGTTCAAGCTATTTGTCTACAGATACATTTTTATGGTATTTCAGCGATTTTTAGATGAACAAGGCTTACCATTTATATAGATAATCGCTGCAATTTTAGGTTGCCAATAAAGAAATTTATTCTCACGAAGGTACTTGAAGATCCAAAACTGCACTCAAACTGTTAGACTGCCAAAGTACATGGACCTCATAGAATCAAGAGCAACATAGTGGCGACGGGAGGCAAACAATAATAGACTTCACTACGAATTGTAAAAGTGGCTGAAGAATAATTAAATATGAATCTTTGTAAGAGTTAAGGGCATTCTTATATCAAGACTAAACCCAAAACGTTGATAATGCTGAGATATTAATATCCTTACACTTTCCGGTAGGAAGAAAGTTGAATCGTTACCAAGTAAAACACAGCATTTAATAAAGCAAAACTTAAGAAAATTATAACAACAGAAAAAGGTTATTAAACTTTTCGTCAAAAGATGGAAAAAGGAAAAGAAATATCTTCGCCAATTACAGGTACTGAATTTTCATTAAATAAAGCAGCTTAAGAAAGAGTCAGAGCTAAGGACAGAAATATTACTTGTTCAGAGTATCCTAAGACACGACTTTTACGGAAACGAGGACAAAGTCGTGACTTGCGCCGCGGAAGACACGATAAGATTAGGGCAGTTATGGTCCAGTTTCGGAAGGTTACAAGGTAGGTCACCAGGGCAATACAACCGTTAGCCTATTAGATCCACCAGGGAGGGGAGGATGTTAGGAATTGTGCAATTACAATGTTGCTTGTCTGTATAAAATTGTTTGCATGTCAATATTATGTTTTGCATGTGCACAACGATTGTATCGTTGACATCAACTTATTCTTATATCGACCTCCTCATAAGTGTTTGATTCACATCCGTTCTCACGATTCACGTAATCTGTAATATGTAGATAAGTCGGGTCTCTTTCAGAAACGTAAATAAATTTGTTACCTGAATTGAAAACTGTATGGTTAATTAGGAAGAGAGTGTAAAAATTCTGTAGGGTAAGAATCGCAGCGGTTTGTGTGCGTGACCTATAACAAACGGAGAACTATCACGCGACCGATTTCACGTCACGTGAACTGATAGAACACTACTGGTCAGACGAATTTATAGTATACTACTGATACCGATACTACTAATGCTGCTGCTGTTGCTACTACCACCACAGTCACCACTACTGGTACTAGTAGTAGTAGTAGTAGTAGTAGTAGTAGTAGTAGTAGTAGTAGTAGTAGTAGTAGAAGTAGTAGTAGTAGTAGTAGTAGTAGTAGTAGTAGTAGTAGTAGTAGCAGTAGTATCACTATAAAGTACTACTACTACCACTATAATATTATTTTATAATTTAATATTGATAAGCCATTAGTTCATACCGGTATATTTTACATTTTCGTGTACTATAGTGAGATGCGTGTTATTTCAATGAAGCGTAGTCGGTGGAAAGATGGTTTACAACAATAACAATGATCTTTATATCGTTGCCTATTAATTTTACTTTTTTTCCTAGACATGTTACGAACGGATATCCATTATTTTCTTAGTGAGTGGTTGTCTATCCAGTACATACACAGACACATTTCTTCACACCAACGAACGCCCGTACGCGCAAGGCGACAAAGTATGTTTGATATTTCAGAAGTAGGTGACAGTTTGGTTTCAACAGATAGATTGAATTCTAAAGTTATTACTTACAATAATAATAACACTGAACACAACGACTTTGTTATCACTATTTACAATGCGGATCTATACACGCCCGTCCACGATAACGTTTCATGACGAACTATAATTAATATCACTGTAAATAAAAAGTACTTCGAAGTCGTTACAAGTTATAGTTGAGCCTATATGCTTTTTCAAAGGTTACTTTGTCTTGAAAACGATGGTTGGGTAAAAAGCTTGTTACACTACATATACGGTTTATTAAATTTATTTGTTTCCCAAAAGAATTCATTAAGTTTAATCTACCGTAGAACATGTGAAGAGAATTATAAGCCGAGAACAATATGCACATTCGGCAACTTCAGATTTGTTAATTTCAAATTAAATTCTCTTCAGATTTATTTCTAGCTTTGCTTCGTGAAACTCTAACCGCTGTGAACTGGCGTCACTCCAGAGACGATTATAACAATAGATTGTCTAAAGTCTTTTACATTTACAAATAAAATTAAAATTATTTTTTTGTCTAAACATGAACTTACTATGGGGGCAATCATTTTACAATAAAAATTTGTTACTTTCCTTAACAAAAAAATTCCGTGCTTACATTATACACACTGCTTACGCTACAATGCTATATTTATTCTGTCTGTTTCGCTTTCTCTCCCTCTCGCTCTCTCCCTTCCATTCTCTCTCTCTTTCTCTCCTTCTCTCACACAAACACCCACGTACTCGTTTCGAAACACACTCATGAAATACAAGTATGGTTAAGTTAGGAAGTTATTATCTTGTTCAAATATGGTAACGGATAGCTCTGTGGACTCGTGCAAATACAGCGGAACGTGCTCGACAATCACTTAGCAGTTGTGAAGAACAAATAAGCACAGAGAGAGGAAATAATTGCACAATCTTCAAGATAAGGTTACTAAAGAAGATCGGATGATGTTAATAACATATATTAGAATAGTGTAACAGTGTGACAGTGAACGTTCTAAAGCATAAGGTATTCTAGAAGGGAAAATTAATTAATGTTGTTTGGCAAGACGACATCCACTGTTGTGCTAGAGAAAGAAGATCGTGAAATACATAGTAACCTCTTCTTCTCAGCTGGTACACTGTTTTTACCTGGAAAAAGTTGCATACTCTTTCCTGCTGTTATTTTAACTTGTATTCCATTATACCTTTGGACACAATAGTCAATGGAGATTGATAGATTCACATTTTGCTTACCTATGTGTTACAATATAAGCGGCAATTATTATATAGGAATCTGCGTCATACAAATCAACCAGTCTTATGCAGAATGTAGATCGGAAGTATTTGTAATGTACTTTATCATGACTCTTAAAGACAAATAAAATTCAGATTTCCGATTTTAAAAGTGAATCCTGTGGTCCTAGGTGAATCCTATTTAAACTTAGGTGCAAAGGGTAGTGATAAATTTATACAATACTACAATAAATGTCAGTTGAAAACTCCCAACTGATTCTGTGATCTCTCGTGTTTGCATCAAGAGAGTACATTGAAATATATTTATGATTATAATTCTTTATAAATCTGTGTCTAAAAATAGGCACTTTAAAAAATTATTACAACCAAAGACGTCTGTCAGTGACCTAAAGCTGGTTTTAGGTCCCAAAGAGTTAGGCTATAATTAACAATCAATAAACTGTAGTTAATTACTGTGTATGTTTTATTTTTATTTAATGTCTCAACCGAGATAGTAAGCTGACTATAATTTGATGTAGTGCATTGTAATTAGGTGACTAGAGTACTATATACTAAAACATTAATAATTCAAATGTTAAGTTATAAAAACACATGAAATAACCAATTTCGCACGCACAGTTAGCAGGGTGGTACATATAGTTGACGCAAAACAGACACATCAAAGGCTACCTAGCGTCAAAGATGTCTGACATATTAATAGTTCAAGGGCGACCCTGAGCGCTATTATATCTACTACATATACACATGTGTTGCCTCAAGGTAAGAATAATTAAACCGCAATACCCTGTTTGTGTGTATGTTCACGCCACACTTCATCCCTTTACAATCCAAGCACTACACATTACATATGAGCGAAATATACCCGTAGAAATTCAAATAGTTTTACGTTAAAATGTAATACCTTGACATTTAAGAATAAAAGATGATAAAATATTTGCTGCAATAATTATAAACGTACGGGCGACCTACATAAGATAGATAGGAAAACAGACAACTCGCGCGCCTGCATGCATACGCACAGTTTTCTTATTTTCAAAACACTTTATCTCGTCTCTGAATTACCTAATTTTTTCTCTTTTGGTTACATACGTCCTTATAATTCTGACTCTTTTCTACATGTCTGTACAACATTACTAGCTTAATTCGAACATGTCCCTGATAATTTAATGGGGTTAATTTATATTAAATTAAAGGAACAGCCAAGAATATATATGGATATTTGAAGGCAAGCAGAAATGTTTAAGAACAAGAAATATTTATCCTAAATGGTAAAAGGTTTATTTATTATTGCATGCATTGCTATGCTATATCCCCTGATGCAGTATCAGTCTATTGGTAACCTATTACGCTAATATCCAAAATTATCTTCGTCCAATCTCAAATAAGCTAAGGACTTGCCTATTTGAAGTGTTATTATGACTGTCACAAAAGATTATTAATCAAATCATTCAAATCTGATTACCAAACTATTAGTATTTGAAAGACATGTTTGAATAGGTATCCAAGTCACTTATTGACAAAATCTGTATAATATTTACCTTATTTCTTCCGTCGTGTGACTTCGTTTTGCGTTTGTTAAGCAAAACAAACGCAAAACGAAGTCACACGACGGAAGAAATAAGGTAAATATTATACAGATTTTTTTTTATTAGTATTTAATTTAAAAAATGAATTTGGAATATTTAAAATATATTGTACGGTAGCTACGACAACATGAAGTTAAAAGTCCAGCAACTTCTGACAATATGTATTTTACCTCGTAATCTAAGAGCTCAGAATTAATGAAAACATTCAACACTAGACAATATTTTGAGAATCGTATTTATCAATGCCATATTATATGTGTAACAATAAACCAAATAAATTGAAAACTTAAATAACACGCTTACCAGATGCCTCGTCTTGATTGATATACGGTAGAAGGAATGTGGAGATATTTTACATAAAACTAACGAAACCTAATGTTGAATATACGTGATTTAATATAGATTTAGGATTTAGGAGTTTAATAAAGCAGTGAGTAAGGCGTCTGACTACAAACCCATTGGCCACGGATCCGATTCCCGAGCAGCACCATCAAATCATGTTACATTTTTCAGCCTATCAAGTTAACTCAGCTTCTCAGTTAAGTGCCTGGAAATCTCAAGTTGGCAGCATAAACGTTACGTAAACAGTATTTTTTAATTTCATTTAAAAATTCTTGATCGTTTTCCTTCTCGTCTTTCCTTAAAATATGTTTCCATCTGTTTAGTAGTTACTTTTAAACTGTGAGAATCGAAAGTCAATTTTATCCCATTTATGTAAGTTATGACCATTGTGTTCATAGACTACAACAATGGAAATGTAAGTCGTGTACAGTATGTAAGGCTTCAGTGAACTATAGAAGCGTTTCAATGCCTGCTTAGTATTGTACATTCTGATGAAAATTGAATAGTTATTTTATTTTCAGGCATACTTTTACAGGTATTGTTATGTAAAACATATTTGTTTTAATTAGTGAAATGTACATGGATGTCTTATAGTTATTAATTCATTTAATTTCTACATTTATCGATGGAGAAAATTATACATGAAAGCGTTTGCCTTTGCATACCTATCTATTAGGTCTACAGCGTTGACTTGTCTACTAAGTAAGAAGGCTGATAACCATTTTATAGTGGTGTTCTTCGCACTGCGCGCAAAAAATTACCTCCACTTACAAGTATGGCGTAAAGTGTTTGGAAAGGAGGTAGCGGAGACAACGCGATAACAGTTCGCCGTTTCACTCGTGCTCTGTCTCTGATTCTAATGTTCTCGTCAGCCTTCTTGGAATCGATGTTCAGACTATGTAATACTGTACAACATTGCAGTACACACACTAAGTAATCAAGCCTTCTTGCAATCGATGGTTACAGTATGTAATACTGTACACGACTGCACATGGGCGAAATTGCTGGAAAATGTGTTTAGCCTCGAAACGAGGTTTTTGTCTACTACGCATCTCTAACCGATTGTTCAAAATCTTTTGTCAGGTCTATAACGCTAGTACAAAACTTACTTCTTCTTCTTCACATTTTTTCTGGTTTTCCTTTATTCTCTTTACTTTCGTTTTTTAATGTATATCTTATGGTGTTTGGGCCCTTCGTTCATTTTTGTAGACGTTACCTCTGTCTTGCCATGATACCTTCCATATACTACTTGCTATGTTTTGGATGTTATCTTTTGATTCCATTCTAGATCAGCCTGTTGGTATTCTTGTATCTACTTTCAACTGGAAGATTTGTTTTGAGCATGTTCGCTGTTATATTTACATATATTTCTGTACCATTTTGTGATAGACTAACAAACGTGTCTATCATACAAAACCGATACTTATATATATTGGAACAATACAGATATTTGCATATTTGCCCAGGGCGGTATGTGTGTATTGTAATTAGTGTAAATAGAATAAGATGAAATGTTTTAGACAGTTTTGTGCGAGAATGGACCGGCTGGAGCCTGTCAAAAGTGACACCTGCTTTGTTAGCGTAAGTTACAGCGTCCGTGTGTTTGTGTGTGTGACGCCAGCTGCGACACGACATTATGAGGTGACGCGTACGAATTGTTTGTTGCCAATTAATCAGGTTTTAACAGGATTAAAATAAAATAATTATTTGTTTTAAATCTGTAAACAATGACTTATACCAATTATAAAGACACCATTACATTAAGGAATTTTTAATGAATAGGGGAATATAAAATTTATTGCCAAATGTGCAATATTAAAGATATTAACTAATTAATATTAATTAATAACGTAATTAACTAGTAATTAATATGTGTGGTATATGTGAGTGACCAGAAAAAAATTACGCAAACAATGATATCGCTCATGTGACGAGTACGTTCATGAATTCGCGATAATTAACCAAAAAGTGAGTGTAATAAAAAGGACTTTTTGCATGAATTGACAATATCTGACCTGTCAAAAGACAGTCCTGAACCTGTTAAATCGCCTCCAGTATAAATACCACTGGCAACTTTGGGGGATCACACGCTCAGACTCAAGATATCTACACACGACGTCACGTTTCCCGTTTGCAGATCGACCAGGACACACACACACTGTACCACACGCACACTGAGACGTATGGAGGAACTCTGGAGCATCACCAACAGCAACAACCCATAGAGACAACGAACACCGCATCAGCATAATCATCATCATCATCATACTCTCAGTATTCTGGACACCCACACACACACACACACGCGCGCAACCGTAACGGCAGATATACGCAGGTGATAGGAAACAATTATATTTTTTTATTGTGGTTGCTAGTATTATTTAAAATTTGAGTTAATTTCAGACACACAAAAATAAAAAGAATTTAAATACCTTGTTTAACATGTTTGTTTAATTAGTGAGATTATATGGGTGTTTATTTTTGTTATATGTTATGAATAGCATAGCAGGTTACAGCAGATTTGCAAAGCTTATGAAGGTGAATATTTATTTGTCTAATGTTTGAAATTTTAATATTAAATATTTTTCTATTAATTAATAAATCTTAGAACAATTATTTTGAAACGGTTTTAATTGATTATTTCATGTCAACAACATCTCACTCCTCTTTAAAAATTATTTAATTATTGTGCAACTACATATACTTGACGCAACGAAAAAAAACATCATGCGACCTGGCCGGTGTAATACACTTTATAGTTGCGTTGAGTACATGATGATATATTTGTATAATTGTTGTAACGTTGCAATATATATATTGCAACAGTACACAGGATCTACGTTCATATAAGTGGAATACTAAGGCTATAACACATTTTATAGTGCTAGATCATTCTCTAGTGCTTTTTCGCGTAAAGTGGAAGATTTTCCGTGTTACGGCCAAACCACCCACGTGGTGTTTTGAGTTAACGCGATAATACTTCAAGAAGCCGGATTGTGTAAGCTTAATACACGATCTATTTCTACCCAGTTTTGATCCCTGAGATTAAGTGAATTCAAGTTATAAAAAGTAACAGTTTCATATAGCTGTGTGCGGTGGTACGCTGCGACGTAGATATTTCAGCGTAGAAGAAATCGGTCGACGTGCAAAGAAGCAGCAGCGTGGGGAGCGCCTGAAATCTATGCAAACTGTTGGAATACAACGTACAAGTAACATATTTGTAAAACAAGCCAATAGACTCGTTTATTGAAAGACAATTCATTAATAAACAATTTTATATTAAAAAGTAATGAAACAATAGTAAATTTTAATGAATAAAATTTTCCTACCTCCAGATATAGACTCTGTTGTAATAATTTCAATATTACCTATCTATGCAGTTTTAATTTGTATCGTTGCAACACACACACACACACACACACACACACACACACACACACACACACACACACACACACACACACACACACACACACACACACACACACACACACACACACACACACACACACACACAGGCGTATATATATATATATATGTATGTATGGAAAATTTATTAAATTGAAAAAATTAAAGTATACTATTGTCTTATTACTTTATAATATTAAATTGTTTATTAAAAATTACACAAACTGTTTTTGTCCGATAGACACCAATGCTTGTCGGTTAATAATTTGATTATCATTTGTAGCTGTTTTAATAATTGTGATGTTTACAGGTAATATTGGTACCTTCTTAAACTGAGTCTTATGTTTATTTATAAAATTTTCGCTTATCAGAGATACCTGAGCCCCGCTATCTAACAGAACGTTTCCTATACAATTATTAATTTTGGCTCTAAATATTCTTTTGTACTCTTATTTTATTGTTTATTATTATTATTTATTATTTATTATTTATTTTATTATTTTTTTATTATTTTATTATTTTGTACTCTTATTAATTATCTTAACACTATGGTCATTTTCCATACACCTATTACTTTTTAATAAATCATCTAGTATATCATTTGGGTATACGCCTGCCACACAAAATGTTTGCTTATCACTACTGTTGTCAACACTAGACTGGTGACACTGACTTTTAGTAATATGTTTTTATTTGCACAAACATACATTTTGTTGTTGTTCCAAAACTGGTTTATTTTCAGTTACCGACGCGACGTTATGCTGATTATATTTTGGAATGTTTTGTTTATGTTTATATTGTTGTTGTTGTTGTTTATGTGTTGATTGAATCTATGTGCGTGTTTGGTTGCTATCACTATTGGGATTATCAACATTTTCCCATTTGGTCAATAGTAATAACAACCCTTCTATTGTTTTAATACCTTGTGTGATCACGGCTATTTGAATTCCACGGCTAAAGTGATGTGCAAGCTTATTTACCATTTCTGCCTCTGACATCGTTGTTTCAAGATATTTGGCTCGAGACACAAGTTGTATCAGGTATTTCTCCTTGGACCCTTTGGCTGGCGTATATTTACCGAATTCTAACTGTACACGGATTTTTCGCTGTACCTCTTCATTCCAATACCGTACTCGAAAATGGTCTACAAGGTAATCGGAAATGGTTTGTATACAGTAATCTTATCCTGAACAATCGTGAACCATTCTACCGCCGTACCTTTAAGCTGCCGCATAACCCAATTAATTTTGTCCACTTTTCTCTCAAACTGTCGTTAACGGTTTCCATACTACGTTCGCACGAGCGCAGGAACTGGACTGGATTGTCTGTCTCATGGCCAAAGAATTTTGGTTGTGAGTTAGGTTCATCATTGGTTTTATATACATATGTCGTTTGGCTTGCAGGCAGAAAGGTACGATATAACCTATTAATTTGTTGTCTGAGTTCTTCGAACCGATGTTCTTGTTCGGAGATAAATTCACTGATGGTGATCGCCTGCCCTTGAACTCGTTCCTCGATCGAACCAACTCTAGCTTTGCATTCGCTTATACGCGAATTATTAACTTCTAATGCCAGATCAACATTAGCGCCTACAGATTCTACTTTATCGGAGATCTTCTTCTCCGTAGCTTCTAATAAGGCTTTGTTTTGCTTGCTTTGATCGTGGAACGCGGCAAATATATTTTTGTTTTTGTCGTGTAGTGTTTTAATTGTTTGATCGCGTACTCTTTAGCCGATTTATTTTCATCGCGTATTGTTTGAATATTATCACGCAATCCTTGCATATTAGCTAAAATAGCGGCCAATGTTGTTTGCATATCAGCAGTTGATTGAGTCTGGGATTCCATTGTTTACAGTTTACAAATAAACAAAACAAAGTTTAATGTCTTGATTTAAGCGTGTACGGTTCAAATATTGTTAACTCAGGTTATTAAAATGTAACTGTATATTTGTTTGACGTGGTCAGTGTTAATCAGTAATTTCGAATGGAATGTCCACAATATTAACTTCACCTATTTACAACTAACACAAAAATATGCTTCAAACCTCTAAATAATACTCAAAACTAAATTAATATTGTCCAAAATAATTTCCTTTACAGAGAATATGCAAAAGTTTTTATACACTCCCTGCGACACAAAATTAAAATATAAAACACAGTTCAAATAAAATTTAGTCTATACACAATAATTAAAATACCTAACCTAAAATCGTATTAACTATTTAACTCGTGCCAACTACGTTGATGGCGCCAAATACTATCTATGCAACGATACAAATTAAAACTGCATAGATAGGTAATGTTGAAATTATTACAACTGAGTCTATATCTGGAGGTAGGAACATTTATTAAATTAAAACATTAAAATTTACTATTGTCTTGTTACTTTATAATGTTAAATTGTTTATTAAAAATTTGTCTTTCAATAATTGAATCTATTTGCTTGTTCAAAACTATGTTACTTGTTGTCTAATTCCACAACCACCATCGATGTCCGGCGATCAGCTGCTGTAGACGACTCGTTGCTCGTTGACCTCAGCGTCGTTCACGTCTACGTTTCATACACACACGCGTTGCGGTTATCAAACTGTTATTGTTTATAAAATTACTTCAGGGATTTTTTGTAATGGGTGATTAATAGATCTTGTGTATTGGGCTTACACAAACTCCGGATTCTTGAAGTGTTCTCGCGTTAACTCAAAATATCTCGTTCGATATTTTGGCCCTAACCCGGAAAATCTTCCACTTTACGCGAAAAAGCACTAGAGTATAATGATCTATTTAAAATTTTCTCAGTTCTATAATGGCCATAGTTACGAAGAACTCGAACCGTGAATCAACTCTAAGTCTTAAGGAAAACGACCTGTCTTGTCCCGAAAAACACGTGACAGCGAGTACGTCTTTCTATAACGAGTCCTTAGAAGAAACTGAGCGGACCGTCCGCAAAAGCGTCCGTCTCAAATAAATTTTATATCCTCTGATTGGATGAAACTTTAGCAACGTCACAGATGAGAACACAGATAGACTGAAATCAGGCTTAAACTCTGTCCGATTCTGCAAAGGCCTGTCTAGATTTAATATACAATTTTATTACTTTCTTGAAAATAACGAGAATAAAAGAATATTGAATTCATTAAAAAAAAATCATATAAAAATTATAGTTGTGGAGAATTGAGTATATGGAAAATGTAGCTTATAACCATGAGAATACTCTGTCCAAGTTTAAGAACGAAATGTAAATTTTCCTCGAAGTTATTAAATAAAATGTAAATCACACGCGCACCCGCGCACTTACACCCAAATTTTTCACATGACAAAAAGAATAAAATTGCGAACATTTTGACATAACACACTTTTAAGATAAAACGCGCTCTCAAATTTAAGACCCTACTTTTCATAAAACTATTAGAAAAAAAATGATTGTGCTTGTAAACGATCAAGCTGACAAAAGAAAATATTTTCAAATAAAAAGGAACTGTTGCAAAAAGAAATATAATAGTAATAATAAAATTATATAAACGATATTTTGGAGAATATTATAAATATTATAATTAATTCTGAATTGTATTAGGTGATTCATTAGACTACGTTATATGCAGTGATGATTAGTGACCAGTAGCAATGGTGTTTGTTTAAAATCTGTAATTCTCGGCTTGTTTTTTGGCAGCACAGTAATGTCAAACAGAGTAAATATGTTTGAAGATACATTTATTTAACATCACGTAGAATATGGCCTACAAACCGAGAATTTGTGATAACTAACCAGCGACTTGAACATTCAATACTGAAAGTATTATTTATTTTATAAGACGTATAATTTACGTAGAGAGCGTACCTTACATTTTAATGAAGCGTTCAGAGTATGTTATTTTCTTCTAGACTTTATAGTACATTTAGCGTAGAACGTTACTTACTGACTTCATGTCCAAGCGCTTTAGCAAGCTGTGTATCTTTATTAACCATTTCTGTAGATTTCCTGAAAGTTAGGTGTCTAAATTGTGTACGACAGTCCATTACTGATCAGCAATTCAAACCATATACTGACCCAACATATGTGGTAAAGTCGAAAATTTTCTAGTTTAGTAAACTTTGGAAGTACTAATTTGTCTTTCATCGTTTCGTGTTTGGAGGTGACGTCGTTTGATACTGTTCTAAGATTATATTTCACGTCCACATGTTAACATTTAAATAGGTTACCCAATTAATATCGTATTGTATTCGTATTTTAACAAAACAGTCACAGCGAAAGCCCGTATATGGCTAATGTTAATTACGGACGATTTCATTCACTTTGCAAATCTTGCTTTAGCAAATATTTTCTTTAAGTCTAAAATAAAGATTTTATTTGCCGTTGTATTTTAGTTCTTAGGTTGAAACGTACTGTGTCTGAGAAACATATTTTCTGAAATAAACATAAGTGTGTAATTGAGATTAATTTAATTAATATTCTACATAACCAGTGACATAATAGAAATTAATTTTAACCTGATTTAAAAATAAGTATATAATTAATTCATAAACTTATATTATGTGTTACACACCTAGTGTCTTTCATGAATTTCCAACAATTTTTAATTATAACCTATTAACTGTTAGCGTAGAAATAATAAGTACGTAACAAGCATATTGAAACGGATAATAATGAGCATGAAACGAAAAGACCGCCAAAACAATACATGATTCAGGGAAAAAGCGTTATCCAATATATATAGTATAGCCAGACTGGGTAGAACACATTTTGTTAATAGACTAATAGTGTTGGAACCTAAAATAAAATAGAAATTTGGAATAACAGTCACCAAAATCTGGATACCTGAGACTTAACGTTTGCAGACAGCTACTGTATCACAAAAAATATAAACTAGAGAAACCTAGAACAGTTTTAGAGAGGCCTGAATACTATAGAAAACAAATCAGACTAATATAATAATTATGATTCGTGTCAACCGGGTTAATCTCATTACAACCTTTGTAATTTAAATGTTATCGTTATTTGTTGCAGGACTGCTACTTGCTGAGTACAGGACTAGGGTCTTCGGTGTCCCTACCATTATCAGTACCTAAAACAACAACCATGTACAATTATGTATCCTATAACTTATCAATTTATTTGAGTATTTATCAACATTTTACACAAATAAAAATGTCACGTATAATTAACAACAATATATAAAAAATATGTAAAATAATATAAAGTAGATTCTTACATAGAAAACAATATAATTTAATTTTTCCGAAAACATCACTCTGTTCCCATATTGTAAAATGGTACCTAGGTTTAAAAATTACAAAGTGTTAGTTTTCACAAAACGTGAACTCTTGTATACTTGGATATTGCCAAATACGAGCAGTGAAGCAACATATTCAAAGTACATATATTTATCGATTGTAAATCCTGAGTTGAACACACTCGCCTATTGACAAAAATCGTCAAAAAGAGTTCTACCTAAGAAATAGTGTGTAAATGTACGTAGTATTTGTAAATAATGATCCTTCAGTTGCTTGAAGCTTGAGATATATTCCTGAATAATACTTTAAATGTTGAAGTCTGAAACAAAGAGTGAACTAGACAAATTTTTAGGATATCAAAGGTTTTGAAAAATTGCGTTCTATGTCTCTGCAACAGTAACACAGTTACTGTACAATAATAACCGTATTTCCGAAATAAAATATTCTATCTGAAGGAAATATGATGGATTTAACGTCAATATCAATATTAACTTTACCAGCATTTTAAAGAATATGTTAGTGTCACACGGCCATTTCATGAGAATGGTCTGGAATAATGGTGCGTAGTCTCCAGAGAAAATGATGACTTTACGCAGCAGGAGGCGCTGCACATTGTCGTTGTTCATTTAGTCTCATAGGGCTAGTTGGACATGAACAAACTTCCGGTACTGAAACCAGCATTCTCTCGTAAGTGAACGAAAACATTCCTTATGGTGGCCACTGGGAGTCAGAGTAGTTTACCTTACATAAAACCCTAAAAAAATAAATTTATATGCCCGATTTTTGTTTTTTCAACTTTAATCGTGAGTGTGTATTGATAAAATCTTTCTTTCTAATTTAGCCGATCTAAAATAAAGTAGAATATTTCATTAATAATTAATTAATTTAACAGTAAAAATAGTTAAATTATTAAATCGTACATTGAAAAAGGCTGTTATCAATAATAGTTTACAATGTAGATGCATACAATTGTAAACATAGCTCCAAATATACAGAGATTTTGCATAGACATCGACCATATTTTTTATTATAATTTTTACAAGTAAATAGGCCTAACTAAATTCACTTTAGTATAACACAACTACATAAATGCAGTAATACAAAGTTTATTACTTTTATGTTTTGCAATCAGAATGATCACAGTTGCACACCACTATATAAAAATTATCCCGATTAGCGCTTTCAAGCCTCACAGCCCATCGTCAGATCGGAATAGGCAGAAATTATTTTAAAAAACCCTTCACCCCTCCCCAACAATGCTCACACACAACAAACTATAAAATAAATGACCCTTCCCCACCCCCTAAACCCTGTCACACCATCTGTACAGTTACATATTTTTCTAGCAAATTCCTTGTGTTTCAGTGTTGTGTGTGTGTGTGTGTGTGTGTGTGTGTGTGTGTGTGTGTGTGTGTGTGTGTGTGTGTGTGTGTGTGTGTGTGTGTGTGTGTGTGTGTGTGTGTGTGTGCATCCTTTTAAACTTACCCTCTTCCTCTCCACACACGTGGTCAGTCACACACCCTTATTTTAAAACATCCAATTTGTACTATGCAATATATTTCTTAATCTTATTTATCTGTCCTCTATCATTTACTTCTTAATCATGTTATAAAATATTTCTTCATTATCAAATTTAATTTTAATATTAATTAAATTGTCTAACCCTTTTTCTCTTTCTTTCAATATTTCTAACTCCTCTCTTAGCTTCTTTTCAACTCTGTTATTTACTACTTTTACAATTTCGTATTCTTCCAAAGGATTAACAAACTTATGGTTGTCTTCTATGAAATGTCTTGCATATAACGAATTGGTTGTTCTATTACCTTCTCCACGTTTGTGGTCAGACAACCTGCATACGAATTTTCGTCCTGTCTCACCTAGGTACACTTTGTTGCAGTCTTTACATTTTAATTTATAAATTCCGCTTTTCTGTAATACTGGAATTTTTTCTATATTCTTATTCCTTATCTTATCAAATACCGTTTCACATTTTTAATAGCTATATCTACTCCATATTTATTAAAACATTTTATAATTTTTCTAGTATGTCAGTGACCCTGCATAACTCTTTTGTTCTGGTTCTATTTTATCTTTTTGTATGTTAACCCTTTTCATAACTTTATCCACTGTGTTGGTGTTATAATTATTACTGAAACCAGCATTCTCTCGTAAGTGAACGAAAACATTCCTTATGGTGGCCACTGGGAGTCAGAGTAGTTTACCTTACATAAAACCCCAAAAAAATAAATTTATATGCTCGATTTTCGTTTTTTCAACTTTAATCGTGAGTGTGTATTGATAAAATCTTTCTTTCTAATTTAGCCGATCTAAAATAAAGTAGAATATTTCATTAATAATTAATTAATTTAACAGTAAAAATAGTTAAATTATTAAATCGTACATTGAAAAAGGCTGTTATCAATAATAGTTTACAATGTAGATGCATACAATTGTAAACATAGCTCCAAATATACAGAGATTTTGCATAGACATGGACCATATTTTTTTATTATAATTTTTACAAGTAAATAGGCCTAACTAAATTCACTTTAGTATAACACAACTACATAAATGCAGTAATACAAAGTTTATTACTTTTATGTTTTGCAATCAGAATGATCACAGTTGCACACCACTATATAAAAATTATCCCGATTAGCACTTTCAAGCCTCACAGCCCATCGTCAGATCGGAATAGGCAGAAATTATTTTAAAAAAACCCTTCACCCCTCCCCCTCAATGCTCACACACAACAAACTATAAAATAAATGACCCTTCCCCACCCCCTAAAACCTGTCACACCATCTGTACAGTTACATAATTTTCTAGCAAATTCCTTGTGTTTCAGTGTTGTGTGTGTGTGTGTGTGTGTGTGTGTGTGCATCCTTTTAAACTTACCCTCTTCCTCTCCACACACGTGGTCAGTCACACACCCTTATTTTAAAACATCCAATTTGTACTATGCAATATATTTCTTAATCTTATTTATCTGTCCTCTATCATTTACTTCTTAATCATGTTATAAAATATTTCTTCATTATCAAATTTAATTTTAATATTAATTAAATTGTCTAACCCTTTTTCTCTTTCTTTCAATATTTCTAACTCCTCTCTTAGCTTCTTTTCAACTCTGTTATTTACTACTTTTACAATTTCGTATTCTTCCAAAGGATTAACAAACTTATGGTTGTCTTCTATGAAATGTCTTGCATATAACGAATTGGTTGTTCTATTACCTTCTCCACGTTTGTGGTCAGACAACCTGCATACGAATTTTCGTCCTGTCTCACCTAGGTACACTTTGTTGCAGTCTTTACATTTTAATTTATAAATTCCGCTTTTCTGTAATACTGGATTTTTTTCTATATTCTTATTCCTTATCTTATCAAATACCGTTTCACATTTTTAATAGCTATATCTACTCCATATTTATTAAAACATTTTATAATTTTTCTAGTATGTCAATGACCTTGCATAATTCTTTTGTTCTGGTTCTATTTTATCTTTTTGTATGTTAACCCTTTTCATAACTTTATCCACTATGTTGGTGTTATAATTATTATTCCTTACAATTCCCTTTATCGTTTTTAACTCCCTATCTTTTGATTCGGTCTCTTTTAAACACTTCTGAGCTCTGTAACAAAATGAATTGATTGCCGCCATTTTATATCTATATGGGTGGTAAGACTCTCTTGGTATAATTATATCAGAATACGACTCTTTCCTAAATATCCCAAACTGTAGTTTCTCATTATCCTTAATTTCTATGTTCAAATCTAAGTAATTTATTTTCTTACCTCCTATCTCTTCTTTAAATTGTAAGTTTTTATCCTTATTATTTACCTCATTTATAAACTCATGCACTTCTTCTATGCTTCCTTCCCAAATTACTAATACATCATCAACGTATCTAGACCATAATTTTATATTGTCTTTATACTTAGTGGAAGTTATTAATTGCTTTTCAAAATCATTCATGTATATTTCAGAAAGAATAGGGGATAATGAAGACCCCATAGGTAAACCTTTTTTCTGTATATAAAACTTGTTATTAAACCTAAAATAGTTCTGATTTACACATTCTTTAATTACTTTCATCAACTGCTTTTTATACCTGTATTCTCCCATATTATTATCGTTTATTAACTTAATAACTTTATTTACTGTGATATTGGTAAACATGTCCTTAACATCCAGTGATATCAATTTTGTACTTACATTAATCCTAATATTTTCTAATTTTTCTATCAATTTTACATTATTCTCTATGTTGTATTTTGTCCCAAATTCATAATTCTCTTTCAGTACTCTGCTAACTTCCTTTGATAATTTATAAATAGGTGCATTAATAAAAGAAACAATCGGTCTAATTGGTTTTCATTCTTTATGTATCTTAACCTGACTTTTAAAAGTTGGAGCTGTTGGATTACTTTCCAATAAATACTTTTTCTTATTTTCTTATATAAATGTTATCTGTTTCATCATTTGTTTTATCCTTGACTGGTACTTACTTGTATAATCATACTTTATTTCCTCGTATGGTCCTTCCCTTATAAATTCTTCCGTTTTCTTTATGTATTCGTCCTTTCTCAGTAGTACCATTGTATTTCCTTTGTCCGCCTTCGTAACAATAATATCATTCTTCTTTATTTTATTCTTTAGTTTAGTTACAGTTGATTTGATTTTTTGGTCATTTCTTGAATTATACAAACTTTTCTTAAATATTTTATCTACTATATTCCCTACTTTCCACCTTATTCTTTTTTTATCATTTTCATTTCCTAGTTTTTGTATTATGCTTTCGCATTCAATAATCGTTTTTTCTTGATTTAATTCTGGTGGCGGTGCGTATTTTAAGCCTTTTGCTAACATTTCTTTTTCTTCAGTATTGAAATTCACCTCTGTAAGGTTTATTACTCTTTTTTCATAGTTATTCTTAGAGAGGTGTTCCTTTTTACTTAGTTCTTTCTTATTAATTTATTTAGCTTATCTACCATTTTTTTATTTTTCTTTTCCAATTTCTTTTCTACGTACCCCAAACCAAAATTATATAATATTTCTTCTAATTCTACATAGGAGTATATTCTTAACAATTCTATGTGTCTGTCATATAATTCCCTATTATATCTATTGATTAAACCGTAGAGTGACCTTATTTCCAGTTTTATCCACAACTTCTCGCTTTGTTCTTTTACTTTTTTGGCTACACTGTTCTTATTTTTAATTTTAACTTGAGCGTACTTTGGGATGACATTATTATCCAGACATTGTTTATTAAACCATATTTTACTTAAAACCCTCTTCAATTTAACTTTTAACTTAAGATATTTAAAAACTTTACTTACCTTATTGTTGTCGTTTATTCCCTCATTGTTGTTGCCCATTACCTGTTGTCGATTGCACATCTTAACAGACGTTTAATGAAGAAATTTGTGTTAGTGGTTGAAATCACAATCAGAATGATCACAGTTGCACACCACTATATAAAAATTATCCCGATTAGCGCTTTCAAGCCTCACAGTCCATCGTCAGATCGGAATAGGCAAAAATTATTTTAAAACACACCCTTCACCCCTCTCCCTCACCCTGCTCACACAAAAAAACCATAAAATAAATGACCCTTCCCCACCCCCTAAACCCGAAATATTATATAATTTTGGTTTGGGGTACGTAGAAAAGAAATTGGAAAAGAAAAATAAAAAAATGGTAGATAAGTTAAATAAATTAATAAGAAAGAACTAAGTAAAAAAGGAACACCTCTCTAAGAATAACTATGAAAAAAGAGTAATAAACCTTACAGAGGTGAATTTCAATACTGAAGAAAAAGAAATGTTAGCAAAAGGCTTAAAATACGCACCGCCACCAGAATTAAATCAAGAAAAAAACGATTATTAAATGCGAAAGCATAATACAAAAACTAGGAAATGAAAATGATAAAAAAAGAATAAGGTGGGAAGTAGGGAATGTAGTAGATAAAATATTTAAGAAAAGTATGTATAATTCAAGAAATGACCAAAAAATCAAATCAACTGTAACTAAAGTAAAGAATAAAATAAAGAAGAATGATATTATAGTTACGAAGGCGGACAAAGGAAATACAATGGTACTACTGAGAAAGGACGAATACATAAAGAAAACGGAAGAACTAATAAGGGGAAGACCATATGAGGAAATAAAGTATGATTATACAAGTAAGTACCAGTCAAGGATAAAACAAATGATGAAACAGATAACATTTATATAAGAAAATAAGAAAAAGTATTTATTGGAAAGTAATCCAACAGCACCAACTTTTAAAAGTCAGGTTAAGATACATAAAGAATGAAAACCAATTAGACCGATTGTTTCTTTTATTAATGCACCTATTTATAAATTATCAAAGGAAGTTAGCAGAGTACTGAAAGAGAATTATGAATTTGGGACAAAATATAACATAGAGAATAATGTAAAATTGATAGAAAAATTAGAAAATATTAGGATTA
This sequence comes from Magicicada septendecula, assembly GCA_034769895.1. Lineage (NCBI taxonomy): Eukaryota > Metazoa > Arthropoda > Insecta > Hemiptera > Cicadidae > Magicicada > Magicicada septendecula. The sequence continues at coordinate 241,564,856 of CM068368.1, forward strand.
ATGTAAGTACAAAGTTGATATCACTGGATGTTAAGGACATGTTTACCAATATCACAGTAAATAAAGTTATTAAGTTAATAAACGATAATAATATGGGAGAATACAGGTATAAAAAGCAGTTGATGAAAGTAATTAAAGAATGTGTAAATCAGAACTATTTTAGGTTTAATAACAAGTTTTATATACAGAAAAAAGGTTTACCTATGGGGTCTTCATTATCCCCTATTCTTTCTGAAATATACATGAATGATTTTGAAAAGCAATTAATAACTTCCACTAAGTATAAAGACAATATAAAATTATGGTCTAGATACGTTGATGATGTATTAGTAATTTGGGAAGGAAGCATAGAAGAAGTGCATGAGTTTATAAATGAGGTAAATAATAAGGATAAAAACTTACAATTTAAAGAAGAGATAGGAGGTAAGAAAATAAATTACTTAGATTTGAACATAGAAATTAAGGATAATGAGAAACTACAGTTTGGGATATTTAGGAAAGAGTCGTATTCTGATATAATTATACCAAGAGAGTCTTACCACCCATATAGATATAAAATGGCGGCAATCAATTCATTTTGTTACAGAGCTCAGAAGTGTTTAAAAGAGACCGAATCAAAAGAAAACGATAAAGGGAATTGTAAGGAATAATAATTATAACACCAACATAGTGGATAAAGTTATGAAAAGGGTTAACATACAGAAAGATAAAATAGAACCAGAACAAAAGAATTATGCAGGGTCATTGACATACTAGAAAAATTATAAAATGTTTTAATAAATATGGAGTAGATATAGCTATTAAAAATGTGAAACGGTATTTGATAAGATAAGGAATAAGAATATAGAAAAAATTCCAGTATTACAGAAAAGCGGAATTTATAAATTAAAATGTAAAGACTGCAACAAAGTGTACCTAGGTGAGACAGGACGAAAATTCGTATGCAGGTTGTCTGACAACAAACGTGGAGAAGGTAATAGAACAACCAATTCGTTATATGCAAGACATTTCATAGAAGACAACCATAAGTTTGTTAATCCTTTGGAAGAATACGAAATTGTAAAAGTAGTAAATAACATAGTTGAAAAGAAGCTAAGAGAGGAGTTAGAAATATTGAAAGAAAGAGAAAAAGGGTTAATCAATTTAATTAATATTAAAATTAAATTTGATAATGAAGAAATATTTTATAACATGATTAAGAAGTAAATGATAGAGGACAGATAAATAAGATTAAGAAATATATTGCATAGTACAAATTGGATGTTTTAAAATAAGGGTGTGTGACTGACCACGTGTGTGGAGAGGAAGAGGGTAAGTTTAAAAGGATGCACACACACACACACACACACACACACACACACACACACACAACACTGAAACACAAGGAATTTGCTAGAAAAATATGTAACTGTACAGATGGTGTGACAGGGTTTAGGGGGTGGGGAAGGGTCATTTATTTTATAGTTTGTTGTGTGTGAGCATTGGGGGGGAGGGGTGAAGGGTTTTTTTAAAGTAATTTCTGCCTATTCCGATCTGACGATGGGCTGTGAGGCTTGAAAGCGCTAATCGGGATAATTTTTATATAGTGGTGTGCAACTGTGATCATTCTGATTGCAAAACATAAAAGTAATGAACTTTGTATTACTGCATTTATGTAGTTGTGTTATACTAAAGTGAATTTAGTTAGGCCTATTTACTTGTAAAAATTATAATAAAAAAATATGGTCCATGTCTATGCAAAATCTCTGTATATTTGGAGCTATGTTTACAATTGTATGCATCTACATTGTAAACTATTATTGATAACAGCCTTTTTCAATGTACGATTTAATAATTTAACTATTTTTACTGTTAAATTAATTAATTATTAATGAAATATTCTACTTTATTTTAGATCGGCTAAATTAGAAAGAAAGATTTTATCAATACACACTCACGATTAAAGTTGAAAAAACGAAAATCGGGCATATAAATTTATTTTTTTAGGGTTTTATGTAAGGTAAACTACTCTGACTCCCAGTGGCCACCATAAGGAATGTTTTCGTTCACTTACGAGAGAATGCTGGTTTCAGTAATAATTATAACACCAACACAGTGGATAAAGTTATGAAAAGGGTTAACATACAAAAAGATAAAATAGAACCAGAACAAAAGAATTATGCAGGGTCATTTAAAAGGACGCACACACACACACACACACACACACACACACACACACACACACACACACACACAACACTGAAACACAAGGAATTTGCTAGAAAAATATGTAACTGTACAGATGGTGTGACAGGGTTTAGGTGGTGGGGAAGGGTCATTTATTTTAACAATTTTACGATAAAACGCATCGTTACTGAGATATTAATTAAAAACCCAAATTTTGGCGAAAATCCAAAAACTTAAATTTTTTGAAAACATTACGTGTTACTGTACAGCAATACATATATAATTAAAAAAATTGAGGACATTGGTAATATAATAGATAACCGAAAACTGCTTTATCTCGGCTTAATATGCATATTGACAAAATGCCGGACGTCCCTTTTTAAATTTTTTGGAAAAAATTTGCAGAAATTATGATTTTTCCTACATAACTTCGTAATGTTTTAAGCTACACAAGTAATTAACCCAGAGTTCTTAGGAAATTAACAGAACTTTCATCAGATACTAATTTGGTTACGATCGAACAATTTTTCACCGAGATATATCAGTTTTAAGCAGGTAATTTGATCAAAAACCGATGAATCGCCATCTTGTTTTGGCTGTGTCTCGAGAACCATTTCACATAAGGAAACCAAACAATGTAAAAAATGTTAAGCTGATAATAAGCTTTAAGTTTGAGTTACACAAATGTTTCGCAAAATGTCGTCGGTTTTGAGTTATTTGCAGATTAATGTTAAAAAACGCGTTTTTTTGCAAAACATTGAACCCTTTTAATCACAACAACGCTTTTTTTTCGAAAAAGTGTGTACCACCTTTTGCTTAGAATTTAATTCTCTATTGGGTCCCGGGGTTAATTAAATTTTGTTTTTTCACCCCGAAAAAAGGGTGAAAATATCCCCTAAATATAAGAGGGGCCAAAAAATTTCCTTAACTTTATTTTATAACCCTTTATGAAGATTTTGAAAAAAGAAATCAGAAGGATCCATGGACACTAACTCAAAATCGGCAGAAAATTCCTTACGTAATAGACTATCAGATAAACTCGTCTCAGAGTACTTGGGTTAATACTCTGTCATAATAATGGACCTCGGCGCCACCCATTAATATTAATGGTTGCTGGAGCGTACTGGAACTAAATACAAGCTGGCAGGCCCAAATACAAGTTAGATCTGTAATCCGAAAGGAGCTCTTATTTTTATTGCTATTATTTAGTACTGTTTAAATGAACGCAATACTTTGAGCTAACTCAAATACACTGAATTTGTCAAATACACTTATAGAAAAATATCAGTTATAACTTTCATGATTAAAAAAAAATAAATGCAAGCACTGAAACAGACTGCAAATCTAAAACTTTACTATTTAATATTCATATGTGAGACTATTTAAATTTAAACGTAATACAGTTCTACCAACAATGTAAATTCTAAATTATACTGATACCTTTCTTCGTTTCTTTGCTTACTACAAACAATAAAAACAAATTTCTCATCTATATATTGTAGCATGACAGATATTCCACCAATAATTAATTCATTAAGATCATAAAAAATAATTATATTACATATACTCCAAGAATATCAAATAAAATGCAATTAAACTTCAAAAGAAAACACCACAATAAAAGAAAAACCATAATTAAATAATAAAAAATACTATTAAAAGTCAAAGAAAGAATTAAGGAAAACTCATATTCAACAATCAGGAGATTACCCAGGAGATTAGGAGCAGGAGATAAACAAGATACCCCAAAATCAAGAAAAAAGAATAAGATTAGGAGTGGAGATAAACAAATTACCCCAAACACAAGAAGAAAGAAGAGTAAGGTTTAATATCAGGAAAGAAACAAGATACCCTGAAACCAAGAAAGAAGAGTAAAATCAGTATCAAAAATAAAATAGATACTGCGAACCAACCATCAGTCAAAATAACACTGACTACCTTGGTTTACCCAAGAGTGAACACAAGAAGGAAGACGAGAAGATAGGAAGAATAGGATGGAAGAACCATCATAAAAACCTATTATCAACTACCATAAACCCCAAACCAATTGATACAATTAAAGAAAGTATAACATCCCAAAACCTTATAAAATTGTAATAATTAATAAACAAAAGTGTTATGTAGTATGATAACAAGTGCACCAACTAAAGTTATTATGTGATAAAAAATAAACAAATCTTCACAGTCCATTCTGACTAAAGGTCTGGTCTGAGAATAATAAAACTCCCATATAAGTCAGAACCACCAGTGAAAGTGTACTAGTGTAAGTGTTTTGAAATATAATAAACTTGAAGTTGTAGTGTTACTATAACTTAAACTATATGCTATAAAACAACTTTTATATTTGATAATTAACAAATCATGAAATAATAAAATGGTAGGTATTTCCAATATTTCATTATTTTAGGTCACTTTGTTATCTCAAAACATTTGTAGGAATGACAATAACAAAGAAAGTGTGGGTGGAAATGTTTACTATATAAGGGGATGTTAAATAATAATAGTAAAAACAGAAAGAACTGGAAATAGTTTAAGTGTTAATAGAATTTAGAAATTTAAATGGCTAATATTGTTCAAAGCCATGAACTCCATATTTTAAAGAGTTCTTATACAATAAGGTTTATATATTTAGAGTAAGTTATATTAGTTAAATCACAGCATACATCCAAATTAAAATGTTTCATTATGGATGCTGTAGTAATTAATAAAATGAGTTAAATGTATGTTAAAAATAATTTCAGCAAACATGTCCAACTTTACAGAATGCTGAGTGATGTTAATTATTATTTTTATAACAGTAGCATGAATTAGATGCTACACATCTCAATAAGTTTGTAAACAATTTTATTTTATGTCATGTTAACTATTAAGAGTCAGAGGAGGAGTAGAATTAAATTTATTTGAAAAACCATACATGTAAAATACTAAACTCTAGGCCAAATAATGAATTCATAAAAATCAATATAAACCAGTTAATTCACCAATGAATCATGTAAACTGACAAGATTTAGGTAAGGTAGGTCAATGAACAACTACTGTAAATGAACCTATGAGTTAAAAGAGTAATATAGGAAAATACCTTCAATTATTGAAAATTTTTGAAATGTATAAATTAACTATTTTTAAAGAGGAATGTTAAATTCAGAAATTATCACTAAAAAACAGTTAAAATGTTAAATTTATATGTAATTAAGGAAAGAAAAGGATTTATGACCATTTGAAATTTATTATAATTATATTAATAACACTTAAAATGGCAGTACAAGTGTGGAAAGGCGGAAACAAAGTTTTGGGCCAGGATTTCCAAAAAGACAGAAATTTGGTAATTTTAACAAAAATCTCAACAAATATGGACTATGACATATCAAATTAAACAGAATGAGATAAATAAACCAATTATATGATTAATAATTCATGAAAGCGAATAATAAACTAAAATTATTCCATATATAATGTATTTTGGAATTATGTATATGGGAAGTGACAATTATTTTAACAATACTTTTCCAATATTAACTTAGCAAGATTTTTACTAAAGTGGAGGAAGTTAGTTAGTTCTTTGTTAACGTTCAAACTGAACAGTCTATGCGGAACTGCGTTCTTGAAAACGGTATAATGAAGTGCTAAGGTTAAGGCCTACAATCCGTGAGAAACGAGAGTTACTTAAATAAACACTTTTCCAGTCAAAACCTATAAAAACTTCAACGACAACAGTGAAAACGAACACCACACTACATAATACAAGTGTAATAAAACATCAAAACTACATATTATGAATAATTCAAGCTACCACAGAATAACAATTTTTCGTAACGGACAAACATAAGTGAACACCTCTAATATCAAACGATTAACACCAGTGGACACTGAACACTCATCCAGACTACCCCAAACAACATACTAGACAGTTTACACAATTTCGGGGATCTGTAAAACAATTATAAAGTTGATTTTATTGTGAGATTTTTTTGCGACGAATATTGCGAATAACCTCTTCGATTCAACTAGCGGCCATGATGGAAAAACGATGCACTGCCACCACTTTCGACTGACTTCATAGCCTAAAATTGGTTTGCAACTCAACTATATTAAACATTTTCTATATATTATTCACAATTGTTAGATACTAATTATTTAAATTTATTTATTGTAAATGTTATACTTTCTCGTCCTGCCCTTCTCTGACTATTATAAAATAATCGCTCCAAGAACCTTTTATAATAATTATATGAATTTTTAACCTGTATTAACATATCGATTTATCCCTGAGACGGAGTCGACAAGTGCTCGAAATCGATTTAATATCGATTATTACTTATAAATGTTAATAAATCAATTCATTTCAATTGTGTGGATTAGAAAATTATTTCACATTGTACTTTAAGGTTTTAATTAAGCACGAGACTTCCTGAAAGAAGAAAATATTAACGAAAAGTGAGATACTGGAGCAGCACGGAAAGTCGTTAACCGATTGCTGACAGGAGTTAATCTGATTAACTCCGGATTTTGTTAATATCTTCCAGAAGTGCGAATTAAACAAAAAATACCTTTCAGAATTTTAGAAATTTGATTAAAACAATAAACCAGAATTAATTCCAAATTATATACAACAAACAAACATACATTTTTTTTTCAGAAACTTTTTTTTTTAAATACAATTTTTTCTGTCTTTTATTTTGTAACTACAGCTTACAGGTCTGTTACAATATATATAATCTTTGTTGCCTGTACTTAACAGAAATTATTCACATGTTAACTTAATGTTAAATGTAAGTGCTACTGCAATAGTAGTTGTCAAACGGTACTGAATACTCTCACTGTAGAGCACACATATGTACTCACTGCAGTCTCGTTTAGGCGTCCGTGTATTGTCGAAAGCGAAAATGCAAAGTTTCATAAGTGGGAAAGTTGTCATACATCTAAGCCTGGGTCGACTCGAGTTTTATCACTATTTGTTGAAGGCATATTGGAAGTAGGCTACCAATTCTTGGCTGGGACAGTATGAACGCGTGTAAATTTGTAGTCGACTTCAAAAACAGTGTCTTAAGAATCGGATAAGTTGAGGTAATGCCTTCTTCAGTATATACGTCAGAAACAACAATGGACCTGATATATCAGGTTGCCGTAAAAATACCGCCAAACTACAAAATATTATTATGGTAAAAGTCGATCTAGTCAGGGGGAAGGGGTCCATTTAAGAAATGTTCAGATCCGTAAACCGCAAAACTATTCTTCGCAACTGGAAAACCAAATGAGAGAAATGAATAAGCTGATACGAGGACAGGTGAAGTTATCCACTGACAAAATGCAAACGGCGCGGCGTTTGTCATCCTAAGTAACTGTCTGAGTATTGAAGACGGAGAAAAGGTTCGGTTGTATATCTCCAAGTGACATCAAATACTCTCCCCGAAACACCAAGCTGATTGAAAAGGATCAATCACTGAAATTGCTGATTGAAAGGAAGAGAATCAGTGTCACTTTTTTGGATACAATGGGCGGGCAACGGAAATTTAAGGATGTCCAAGTAGAATGTCATGCGAAGTATTAGTGCAGAGATTTGTTACCAGTTCATACAATCCGTGTAATCAGAGTAAAATATTCAATTTCGGAATTAATAATATAATGAGGTTAATAAGTTAATAAATAATAAAATCCGATTATAACAGGAAATTTGTTTAATAAATGGATCAAGTTGCCCCACTTCGTGGATAACGCTATCCCGTGGTTGGGTAAGATCGGCTTACGCGAAGTAGTATCATTTGTACCTCTCTAGTACAAATGTCAATAAATATTTTCTAATATTCTTACTTTACTCTTATTTATGACTGTACACACTTAGTGCGAGAATGGAAAATTAATGAAAATATGAAAAAGTTTCAAAGTCGTTAAAAATGAGCTAGTGGTTTGTAGTCTCCCTACATTATCTTAACATTTAAACCTTACGTATGTTGTTAGCAGTTACAGACCTTATATGATACTTAACATACTTCGTTACATCGCGTATTTTTATTATGTTACGTAGAAGATATTAACCGAATACTGTTATGATAGTATTATTCTATCTTAATCATCTCCACCAGTCACAGTATCATCGTCGTAGTTGTCATCATCGCTGAAATCTAACCAGTTTCTGTTTATGAAAGTTTTATTTCATTCAAAATTTCGGTTTCGTTTTCGTCTTGATAAATCCGTATGAGAGATTTATTCTGAATTGGCGAGATAAAGGTCACTTACGTAACTTTTTTAGGGCTTTCTATTATATTATAGTTGGATATTTTTCATATTCCACAAAGCACTAAAACCTTGCAATGTTACAGAATTAAGTGATAATTTAATGTCCTTTAGTTCGTAACTAAATTTCTTTACAATGATTTATTCATCGGACAGGAAAAACTTTCCTTAATTAATAAGTATTTGGTACTCTGAATAAAATTTTTTATAAAAATGTGAAAGAAGTTTCAAAAAATCAAATCAATTCTATACACTTACACACTTGTGTACTTTACACAGTACACACTATAGTCAACTTTTCCTGAAAAAATACCAAGGTAAAGCAATTAAATTACATACACATTTTTATGAATAACTGTAATTTTATTAATAATTATAATCTAATAGTAATAAAACATATTTCATAATGTACGGTTACTGTACTATCAAATGCTGAAAATCGTTCAAATAAACTGTTGAAACATGTGTAGTGCAATTATAATAATACGAAATCTTTCAAAATCAAACGGTTAAGGAGGAAGTTGACAAACTTAAATCGTCTGCAGTCATAGAAATTTTATACTTTTTTTCTTTCTTCCTTTCAGTGCTACTGTGCCATTACTCTAAAGGAGAGTTGCCACCTCAGCTTTTTTTGTCAACGAAAAGGAGGCACAAAAATGTACCTGAATTCTGGAAAATATAAAAACTGTTTGTGATTCTTCGTATTGTTTAAATTAGCAGCCATCCTTACTATTTCTTTTATGAATTTGCTAACTGCTACAATTTTACCTAGGTTGTTTAAGACCTGATGATGACAGTGATGACGAAAAGCTTTGTCGAACAATAAAAAAATTGTAGCAGTTAGCAAATTCATAAAAGAAATAGTGTTTATGATTCGCATAAACAGACACTGACGCATACATTGTGTGTCATTTTATATTCAAAACGTAATACCCTTTCAAACGTGGCAGTATTGTCTGTTACAGGAAATTTTCCGAGAATATTTAGAACAAATTTCAAGTTTGCGTCTTTAGTTACAAGGCTCGTTATAGAAAAGTGTTTCATCCATTACATCCCATATAAAATTTCCAGGAATTTAAAGAAAGTTTTCTATTAAAAAGTGTCAATTAGGAGACCTTTTCTGCAATATATTCCTTTGAACATACAAATTTTTACATCTAGATGATATCTATGGGTTTTCAAGTATGTAAGTAAACTAATGGTAAAAGTGGTTCATTTAAAATATTGATTTGTTGCTCAGTATTAGTACCTTAATTGAAAACCTATTTAGTTTAATTATAAGATACTTTGGTACTATAAGGGTACAACTTAATTGTTTTTGTATCGAGTAAGTGAGATCAAATGTTTTTCTTCTTATAAATAGTAAGTTTTACTATACCTGGAGAACGTGTTTATATAGCCTACGTCAGCATGTGCTTAGATTAAGCTTATACAATTTTTTAAGAGCTTACTTACATCTGTTATCGGGTAAGTTTACAACCTCTATATTTTTAATCGTTGCTTTTAAATTGGTGTAGACGTATTTTGTGTTAACCTATTGATTTGGAGTTTTTCCATTTGTATTAAGTACACTAAGTATGTTTGTACGTGACATAAGTAAACCAATCTAAACTGCTTACAACTGTTATAAATTACTCGAAACAAAAAATTTATTTTAGTTTGTTACTTTCAATTAATCTAACTGTAGCTAAGCAATCTTAAACTTTTACCAAGTGCTGCACAAATTCTAAAGTCAGTATGCCACAATTTAGTATTGCCATTGACTGTTGTACTGTAACTACACAAAAACGAAATAATTTCACGGGAATAACTTTAATATATTTTATGTTCAAAAGTTTTATGACAAAGGAATTTACGGGAGCTGCAGGTCTAGAGTTACAGAAGTTCACCAGAGGTCAGGGCACCCCAGGAATTGTTGTACTAATCAGGCCTGAACACTAAATATTATATAAATAGCCAACTTGTTTATAAGATCTATCTTTAGCATCATCAGGTTACATGTAAAATGTACATTTACAAATAAGTTACTCGCACGCATGTGTGTGTGTGTGTGTGTGTGTGATTTAGCGTAGGTATCAGATTCTCATATTTTAGCTGCATTCTTTACTGTTCTTGATATAATTATTGTATTAACTTAATAGCACTTACTTTCATTCTGCACAACGCTTTTGGGGTCTGGTGTACCCAGTTAGAGCTTGGAAATAAAGTAACTATTCCCATAACCGGTTGGAATCATAAATTAGTTGTCGTGTAACGTGACTATCTAGACATTGTAGGAAAATAGACACTTAAAATAAACACATTGCCCTTAAGTTGGAATTGTATTTTACCGGCAGACGACTTAACGTTTGAGTTCTAATTTACGAGTCTCTAGATACTAATATTAGAATGCTAAGTTTTGAATAATTTTCAACTTAACTCTATTGTACATGCACCCACGTAACGAATTTAAACTGTTAATTATGATCCAATGAGTAGTAAATGATGTAATTGCTTTCTCAAAATAACAAAACGTTTTCTGAATACTAAACATTTTAAATAATATAAGTATATCTATATCCATTCATTTCTTAGGCAAGTGTCATATTCTTTTTTTTTAGGATAAATTACTTTCGGTTTAACAAATTTTTTAACTTTCTCGAACATAAAAGAACAAATATTGTCATATTTGTCACTCGTGTTTCCTATACGATTCCTGCCAAAGCTGTGATAAGAAAATTTCAGAAGGCTTGATTTTCGATTTTTCATCAGTATACACTCAATTTTTGTAGTGCAAAAACAAGATAAAAGAAATGTTGTAAAAGTTCATATTTTGCTTGGTCATACAGGCACATTGTATGTGTTACTGGAAGACGGAATTCACCTCATCTCTTGTGTCGTATGAGCTGAGACCGCTCAGTTTTCTCTTGTAGCTTTTTGTAGAAACAAGACAAACTATTTATAGCACTTATAACAGTTATGTGCAAGTTACTTTCGGAAATTAAAAACTTTAAATTGGGAACATCGCTGTATTTGGTGTAACGTAAACAAGTATCCCAAGTTAGATACTGTGAAATTCTGACAATCTGTGTTGTCATTTCAGTTCCATAACAGAATTATATTAGTAAGTAATGACAACTTTTTTATACTACTGTACAATGTACAAGATGCAATAAAACTACAAAAATTTGACTCGGATTATAATTTGTAAATAAAAAAGTTGTTCCGAACATCCTGTTATTTCCTCTTACATCACGTAGAATATTGTTTATCTTGCTGATTGCAAATTGGGTATAGGAAAAGAAACGGACGTAAACAATGAAGCTCTGTTAAATATTTTATACCATGTACACTTATAAAAGTTTTCCTAGAAAGCTAAATAATAACAACTTCCTAGTATTGAAAGTTTACTATATTGTCACTACGGTCTGCCGAACGTCGTATGGTACAGTGTAAAACAAAATACAAGACACCAATTATGTCACTAATCACCAGCTTCAATTATCACAATTAAACAGTTTGTAATCAACAAGATAGTCTGTTACAACAAATCAAATAAAAACTGTTCACACGCTGTAAAAATGTCTACTAATATAAAACACAATTATATTACAATAGTCCCGCACAATTATAAAAACACATAAGACTTCGTCACACTACTTCAAATCGCACTGATATAAATCGCAACAATAACTAACTAATCGTCGCTGAGTACTTGTATTTATACCCCGCGGAAACACCAGAATATTCCACATACTACGCATTAGCTCCACACTACGACGTAATGGATTGCGACCTTGACACAGTCCGCGCGGCTGGGGGGCGTCTAGAAAAGTCTTGCGATTGCATGTTGAAATCATGTACACACACAACATTAGGCTATAGCCGAATTCTTCTGGAACATTCGAGAAACATGTGGATTATTCTGTAATATCGTAACAATATTATACTAATAAGTTAATAAGTCAAAATCAGTGTTCACTTATTGTTGTATCTTGCAACATCAGGGTTTACAAGTTACTCTAAATGGGTGCCAAGCCACGAAGGCATCGATGGTAATGTAGACGGTGACTCCGCAGCACGAGCCGCTGCAGACAGTTTGAAGTAGACGTCTTTAATATAAGACCCACCGATTTGAAGATTACTGACACATCAACAATACTTAAATCGTGGCAGCAAAAACCGAACAAGTAATGCACTAAACTGCGATTAGTAAAAGAGAAAATCGGCAGATTGCTAAAAGCAGGTGAACGTAAGGGACGTGAACAGCTTTGTGTCACAAAACTACGTATAGGGCATACGAACTTCACTTCATCATACCTGCTACAACCTGAACAACCAATGTGTACTTATGGCAGAGTATTCACAGTAAGACACATTACAGAGGACTGCTCTGCTCTTAGAATCTTAAGTCAGCGATGTGTAGTCGGAGGTCATTTGAAACCAGACTTCGCTGATTAGACAACATCGATTAAGATAATGCTTTCTTCCTAAAAGGTAGCTGGACTTGACCACTCCAGGAATGGTACTGAAACAATTGTACCGTCATATGAATAAAGTATTTGTGTAACAACAACTTACGTGTTTTATTGCCAAGATGGATAAATGCCCATATCTCTACGTCGACAGTAGATTTGCAAATAGTTTCTATGTCCATTTGTCTTAGTTTACTCTAGTTCTTTATCAGCTGACTTACTGGACAACCAATGTGTCTTTTCAATTAATGTATCTTAGATAAAAATGCTGACAAACATTTTTCAACTACCTAACTAGAATATCTCTATTTTTATTGTCAATAAACTATTTAATTTTGAAGTCGTTAGTTTACAAAAACCTCAATCTTTAACATCAATTAAAGGTAACCTGAACACCATGTTTATATTTTGACGTCACGTATTCTACACCATCAGTAACCTATATATTCAAATGTAAAAAGGGACCAGACTGTTTATATGTAACATTTACAACACATATCGTTTAGCTGTTACATGCGTGATCATAAGTTAAGGTAAAAAGGGAGTAAGTATATTATTCAACAAATTTACAATAATTTAATCATTTTGTTCTAAATATGTTAAATATCTGGCCATTCATTTGGATAAAGGCTTCACATGGAAGACGCATATTTTCAACAAAAGAAAACAACTTGGCCATAAACTCAGCAAATACTATTGGCTGATTGGACGTACTGTAACTCACCTCTGTCCCTTAGCAACAAATTACTCCTTTACAAAGTGGCATTCAAACCAATCTGGACCTACGGCATACAGCTGTGGGGGTCGACATCAACGTCTAATATAGAGATTCTAGAACGATTCCAGGCAAAAGTTCTACGGATTATAACAAATGCACCCTGGTTTATACCAAATAGAGAAATCCTCTGTGACTTAAAAGTATCATCTGTTAAAGATGAAGTGAGTAAGTGCAGTGAAAAGTATTTAAGTAAACTAGAACTACACCCTAATATTCTTGAAATAAATTTGCTAGACAATAGTGAAGACACTCATAGACTAAAGAGACAAAAAATACTAGACCTACCATCTAGATTTAAGCACCCATAATCTTTGTGACTGTTGTTTCTTTTTGTAACCTACTTTTAAGTAATAACTGAGCTTGTTATCACAGGATAACAGCTCCACATGATCAACACCTATTTTTTTTCTCATACAAAAGATTTGCTTAAAGTATGTTATTTTTATGTTATACTGATTGCAAATAGTTAAAAAAAAGAAACAAAAATTGTTCTAAATGCAACAAGTGATAACGTAACTTGAATATAACATACAATCTTTAACTAATATCTTTACAGGTGTAAAGATTGTTCTGTTATCTTGTAAATATGTAATATTCAAAATTGTATGAAAATAAATATAACAATTTATATTTGAAGTTCTAAAATATAATTTGGTTTAATATTGAATGTTTAATAATTGTGTTGGAATGTGTATACTAGCCCTGTAATAACAGTAGAATGTATAGGACCGATATAAAATTTTTAATATAAAAGACCAAGACGAATATAGTATGGAAGATATTAAATATTGTACACAAACATGTCACCATCGGAATACCGTGAGACTATGTTGTGGGACTTTTTGATAACTTGTGAGACCTTTGTGTCTCGCCATGACGTCGCTGTAATTTCATTGAACAGACTTCAGGTCTCATTTTATGTATCTTGGGCACTCGACCAGCATTCCGTCTAGACATTTAGCAGTAAAACGTAAGTATAATTTACACATTAATTGGCACATGCACATAATAAGTAATATGGTTTTGTGTGAGTTTTTACGTAGGCTGTTAAAATTAATTACTTAGTTTGTTAATGTTAATAATAAGATTTTAATCCACAGTTTTTAATCCACAACTCCTACTATTAATTAAAATTACTTTTCTAAATCTGATGAGAATTCGGCTTTTAAACAATGTTTCAGTATCTACATTGTCGTAGCCTACCACGATTAGCCTAATAATGTGCAAATCAATATTTCTGATAAAAACTTCATTTTTAGGGTGAATGCTACTGAAATAAACCGTGTAGTTACTACTGCAATAAAGAACGTACCTAAAAATGAATGTTTACCAATTTATAATTAAATAAAAATGAATTTTTCCTTTGTGTAATGTTTATTGTTACGGTATGTTGTTATAATACCACCGACAATCTCAATGATCGACAGAATTCTCATTAAAGCTCTTATATTTGTTGTTGTGTTCTACCTTTTTTTCTGTAATCATAATTCAAAGTTACTTTACGACATCACAGAAATTACACATCTTTTGTGCCAGGCAGGTTTATGATAGAATGAACTGTATTATTGTGTACACAGGGGTAATGCCGGTTATTTGTAAAACCTTACATTAGCAGGTAATAATGTTTTATTTATAATGTTGGTAATATAATTTTTAAATTGTGTGTGTGTGTGTGTGTGTGTGTGTTGTAACGTTACAATATATACATATATATATATACATATATATATATGAATAAAATTCTGTGTTTATACCTAATGGAACTATACTGCGTTTAAACCACCGGCTAGGTTGTAGG
Source organism: Magicicada septendecula (assembly GCA_034769895.1). NCBI lineage: Eukaryota > Metazoa > Arthropoda > Insecta > Hemiptera > Cicadidae > Magicicada > Magicicada septendecula. Next base: position 241,580,283 of record CM068368.1, read on the forward strand.
AGTTTGTGTGTTCATTGTTGCAGAACAAACTCTTTTTTATAGAGTAGAAGACGTTGATGTCATAAAATAACTAATTAAAACATTGAAAAAGTCGTCGATTTGTTGATTTTTAATTAAATGTTACTAAATATTGTAGATTAAAGATTTTTTTTGTATCGGCCATCTAAGAACCACATGCCAATTTCAATTCTTGATTCTTTGTTCTTTTCCTTTTTCCAATATTCTTTCATCATTTTCGGGCAAAAGTGTTAAAAATGGAAGAAGTCCAGGGTAGGAGACAGAAAAACGTAAGTTTAATGTGAACTGAAGACAGGAAGAAGAGACACTGTGAAAAGATGAAAGAATATTGGAGAAAAAGAAAAGGACAAAGAATAAAGGATTGAAATTGGCTTGTGGTCCTTAGATGGCCGATAAAAAAAATTAAAAATTATTATTTAGAATATTTTATATTGTAAGAAAATACACTGACATAAGTATAAGTAACACACAATAATAACATATAAACTCAAAACATATTGTAATGGTACATATAACACACCCAACACCAATGTATCACAAATGGATTACAAGCTACTCTAAATAAATTAATCTACATAAAATGAATATACATTCATGGACAAAGAAGGTATTATGAACAAAGTAGGGGAATAAACTAAAATATGATTTATAAGTAAATGTACAATTGAAGTAACGAAGACACGACTAACGACAAGACTACGTACCTAATTACCCAATAGATCAAACAGGGAGAAAGAAAACAATGACAACACAAACCAGAAGAAATTTACTAAGAGTGATGAAGGAATCAGTGCAGATAGGGAGAAAACCTAATCAAGTCAGATGCCAAAAGGAGATAAAATAAATGAGAATAAATTAACCCATGATAACAAAAGTATTATTAATGAAAAAGAAAATAAAAGTGAGTCAACAAACATGATTTAAATCCCTAAGCTGTGACTGACATAAACTTATTAATCAAATACATTCAATGTACAAACTTAACAGTACAAACAGAACTCAATAAAATTAACTATTGAAAGTAGAAATTAAGAGGAAGAGTGAGTACCAGTATGGTAATTGTATAATTAAATGATGTATAAACATAACAAATAGACAATGTCCAAAGTATTAATAAACAGTTGTAAAGTGGAATTAAAATTGTCAAAGACCACTAGTAATCAACAATAAAGGTTGTGATAATAACCAAATAGAAACCTAGCTATAAACAATAAAATATCAATGTTGGATAAGAGTAAATAAATCACGCATTATGTAGAAAACAGAAACTGACATTCAGCCATTGCTGAGAAACCAAATTAGGACATAACCTAATCTGGCCAACTAGTTTTCCATAAGATAGTAAAAAACTATGACTAAAGTGATGTTAAATCAAAATGTTTTGTAGTGTAACATAACTAGATACTATAAGGAACATTCGATGTACAAAAGATAATATTATAAAGAAACATAAGTGCTGAATAAATGTAATTTAATATAACCAAGTGTATCACATACAATGGGTACCTGGGACAAAAAAATCTCACTTAAACTTGTAATAAAAGAATAAGGACTCAACCTATGATACTGAATAATGCAGAATAACGTTCAAATGATACAATTCAAGGAATATGTCCACCCAATTAATAATAATAAAGCAAATAATAAGTAAACACTAGCAATAACTACATGCAAGAAGTTTGAGTAACTTCAAACCAATGTAGTTCCCAACAGAAAAGCAGAATCAACCACTGCCAAGTATTAAAAGTGTTATCAGAACACTGATATGATATAAAAATAACAAAGAGATAGATGTGCAAAATTGCAACTAATGAAAAATATACCACTCAAGTGTACTAAAAAATCATCAAAGAAACTGTAATTAAAGTAATGTAAACCAATAATAAATAACACTATCAGAAGTGGTAATGACAAGTGCGTTATACATAGGCCACAACAAAGATGTATAACCACCAATATTATAAATTAATTGTTAAACAATTAATATGACAATAGGCCTAGAGTCTAATCCAAGGAAAATGGATCATTCATAGCTGTAATTAAATAACAATGTGTGAAAAGTTTATTGTACAGTACTAATAAGTTGTCACCATGGACAACAGTGAAGAAAAACAAAGTATTTAATATAAAATGTAAAATAAGAGATATAATTAGTTTGTACGAAATGTGTTTTTATCAACCCCATAGCAGAACTATATGATAAGGGTATGCAAAATACTCGTATTAAAAAGATAAAAACAATGGTAGTTATAAAAATGTTATCAGTGCAATTATAAGTAAATTATTTGATTTATAAGAAAAATAATTAATCACAAGCCCGTGGGCGTGCCCGTGTAACCAGAGAATCATAATCTCGACACCAGCGTACTGACGCTTACTTGCGCGTCTATTTTGCCGAATTTCGCCGAGAGCTCACGAAATAAAGACAATTAGCCAATCAGGGCCCATTAAAAAATATAAAGTGCGGAATCCCGACACAGGTAACAACACAGTTCAGCTCCGGCATCGACGCAGACTCCACGTGGGTTAGAGTGACCACGAAAACATTGAATTGATAAGCCGACAGCTGATAAAGCATAATAACCTCGAAACTCAAGGTTGAGGTTAGGTCGGATAAGAGGGAAAGTGCAGTTTATTTTAACCAGTGTTCTTAATTGGAGTACATGCGTATAGGCAGTGAGCGAGAGGAATTAATAAAAATTAATTCAGTTTAAAAAAAAATTTTATTAGAAATAAAAAGTTGTGTGGTAGTGACACTTCGAGATCGACGGTACAGGCAAGTATCAGTGCCAATGATTATTATTTTATACCAATAATTAAACAAGCAAAGAACGTTATCAGCGAATTTAATTAAATCAAAGTTAAATCCAATCTAGCCCTATTTCGATGGAAAAGGGATTTTGACAATTGAATAAACAATTAACAACGAAAGAGTTGACCTTTAAAAATGTTGACTTTCTAGTTAATAAAATCAACTGTAGTATTATTGTAAAAGGCATTGAATCATCAATGAGAAAATCAAATGAACCCTAACATATAGTAATTTAAGAATAATATTGTGTTTAATTGTAAGACAATAACTAAATGTAACATACTAGTTAACCCTAGTAGTGGATAAATTTTAATTACCTGTTCGTAAAGAAAATTAATGAAAATATCACTGGATCTCATTTATAACAGTGTTGTATGAAATACGTAACACATTTAATGAATCATTAGTCAATTAAAATTAAATAAATGAGGTTACGATGAACACTATTTAACCTCCAATTCAAGTAATGAACAATCGTTCAATGTTTATGTTATGTTAAAGAACCAAATAATATTTTTTATTCTCCGCCTACTCATTAATACAGTAGTGCATTTCTTTAGTTAAAGTGTATCTTGCAGACTAAAAGAACCTGCTATTTTTATAAATTAAAGTAACGAAATTGTTTACATCCAGATTAGTCGATTCTTAGACGCAGTCTGGCCACCCTGAGATTTTAGTTATTTTTAAAGAGTCCACACTCGGCATTAACTTTTTTTATAATGAATAAGATAATTGTATACTGACAATTATTAAAGATGAGTTCAATAATAAAGCATTATTTCACGAAAAATAAAACAGTTGACTGTTATTGTAAATAAATAAGACTTGCAGCTTAGGTGAGCGACAGCAACGGTTGGTACTAGAGACTGCGGCGAGAATTTGAATGATTCTCGCTAGTAATACTCTCACACATAACTAGCCTCCAACCATCACTAGCTAGTAAGATTTTGATAACTGTAATACTTATGTAATTTTCAGTGAAGGGACACACCTTTCGAATTACCTCAGCAACAAGCAGACGAGTCGACTTAAACCATTCGACAACGAGCTCACAACACTTAAGAACAATACGAAATTAATAATTCAATAATAACAATTTAATAATACTAAAATTTTAACGAGAGAGCATCTCGTCTACTTGAAAACTCGCGAACAACGTTTGAGGCACTTAATTAGGTTCGACCTCAACCTCATTAACTAATTATAAATACACGAAAATTCGTCTTATTACAACATGAAGCCAACCATGTGTGGGTTTTAATACGGAGATAGATCCGTCATATTACAATATAAAAAATTAATTATTAAATTATTGTTAATAGCTCGAGTATCTGACAAAAGTGTCAACTTTGAATCATTATTAAAATTTTAAGTCATAACAAATCATCTACACAAGTAGTATAAAATTTACTAAATTAATTTGAAAGTTTGTTAATAATAGTTTTATAAAATAATATTTACTTTTAGAAAAAAATATTATTTACAACAGAGCAGTAATTTAAATTAGCTAGAAAAATTATTTCTAACACCGAAAGTTACATATTTCTTTTACATTGAATTTAATATTTACACTATTTACAATTATACAGTACATTGGTTTTACTTCATTAGCTCATACTTCCGTTTTTTTGAGTTTTTTCTTTGTTTAAAAAAATAATTGTTCACTTGTCACCTGTTTATTAGTTGAGTTACCGTTGGAAAGCTGTTATTGCATGCAAGTGAGAGTGTGTGTATGCAGCTCTTAGATGTAGACGATGACAATGATTATGATGTGGTGATGCCCAGGTAGATCGTTAGTTGTCAGTGTTCTATCACGTGATGATGATCATGGTCATGGTCATGGTCGGGTAATCAGACCGACAGAATGTCGCAGTAAGTTACTAGCGACTATCCCTTGATGAAAATTGTTGGAGGTATGTATAGTCTGCAGTAACTCTGCCATGTCAAATATCGAAATATGCCGTTTCTAACATATTCAGTTCGGTCTAGGCCTGCATAGTGTCATCTTCTCAACACATCACTTTTAAAAGCAAAGGTAGTGGCATTTCAAGGCAAGGAACCAATAAAAACAAAAGTAATGGTTTACGATCAAACTGTAGAATAGGTGTGCCATTTTAACTATTTGGAAAATGCAATTAGCTATGATAGGAATTATGATATTAAGTTCCAAACGGTCTTTGCGACAATCCACCTTATTTTGAGAAACAAGTTCCGTCGAAATACAAAATTAAAGTTTTACTAAGTTACAGAGTGTTCTACGGGTTGAATTATGGACAACATGCAAGAAATTAGAAAGTAAAATACAGGCCTCGGAAATTACATTATTAAGAGTACTTAAAAGGTGTTCTAAACTTGATCGTATAAGGAATAAGGCCATAAGAGAAGAATTACAAGTTTTTATTTGAATGAAAAATTAAAATATTACAAACAACGGTGGAAGGAACACTTAGGAACAATGTCAGATTCCAGACTGGCCAAACAATTCTGAAATTCAAACGTATAGGACTCAGGGGTATCGGTACACCCAGGAAAAGATGGCTGGAGGATCTTTGAATCTGGAACAGGCAGCGCCTTGCCTATGCCCTGTTGTGAAGATGATGATAATGATAATTAATTAACACACACACACACACACACACAATATGTGCGAGCCAATGTGGAAAGAGACATTGGGATAGGGACAGATAGACAGACAAACAGGCAGAACAAGCCAAATATATAAATCAAAAATTTGTTTTATATTTTGAAATGAAGTACTCAGTTGTAACCTAAATGTTATTGTTTCCTATATGTAGTATTTTTAGAAATAAATTAACTAAATTGATTTTGTGCATCTCAAAATCAATTGTTCTCTGGAAGTGAAAACTTTTCTCGTGAACATCTTAATTAATCTATTAATTGATGATTAAATACAAATCTTAAATCTCATCAGTAATTTTGTGTGTGTATGCAGTTAAAATTATAAACAAATGTTTACTTTTTTATTTGCTAAGCTCCTACCTTGTGTTATTGCCAACTATTTCCACTGACTGATAATTATGAAAGGTGACCAACACAACTAGTTTTTAACAGTAACACAACATTGTCTTGCAAGCTGTGACTTGCATTTTGTTGACTGCTTGTCATTTTGTATTATTAGTCAGTTTCATAAAAGTTTGTCAAGTAAAAGGTGTCTCGTTAAAACTCTGTTAAATCTGTTATTAATTAGTTTATAAACTATAATATCAAATGGCAGAAAATTAAATAAACTCTTAATCTATTTTTATACTTTACAGGCAACAAGTATATTAGCTTCTAGTTATTTAATAAATAATTTTATTCATTACCGTTTGACACGATTAGCGCTAAGCAAATTGTGATGGCGTCAGCAGAAGACTTACTTTTCACTAAACGCTAGGTATAACAGCAGGAATTCACGCATTGTTTCTTTTTAACATTCACACAATAGATAAAGCTGTAAAATATTTAAAATTGTATATATATTAAGTCAGTACAGCAGAATTCTGCTAAGATACGAAACTCTAACTTACAAGCTTCTTTGTTTGGTACACTTCATATTGTGTTTGAATAAACACATAGAGTTGTAAAAAGTCAGTTAAGATAAATTATTACTTTTCGTATCAAGCCTACTTGGTTTATGGAGTAAGTAACATTTTGTCTTTATTTCTTTCTTCTTTCTCCTTCTAACTTCTGAGTCTATATTCCAGTACGACAGATTTACGTTTACAAGTTCTTTGGTGGCATGTCAACTTCTTAATCGTTGCATAACCTTGTAGTACCATATTTTTCATAAAGACAGTATAAAATATGGTATTTTTAATATACCATATTTATACCATACATGAAATAAAGGCAGAAACCTCTTTTGACCTTCTTATCAGACGCCAGATCTTCAAAATGGGATTCACTACACACAACACGCGTGACATACCCATCTCAATTTCCTATGCCATCGTAACTTGATTAGACCTACTATTTCTGCTTAGCATATTTGGTCGCTAAACATTCTTGTTCTTTACTGTATTTGTGGATTTTTATTTTTACGAAACGTCTCAAAACACACACTATAATGCTTCAAGCAGACTATTTTTTTCAAAGCAAAGTTCCATATTTCTAATCCGTGAAGGAGAATAGGCCTACATCAAAATCACGATTAAATCAATTTTTCCTCGTTATTAAGTAATATTTGTAGATGAAACTAGAGCTCCTTTATTGTACGACATTACGTTTAGTAACTCCTCCCTCCGGGTGTTCTATATCTTTGCTCCAATGAGTAATGCAGTAATATTGAAGCCTGTAAATAATATAAATATAAAAAATGTATAACGGAATTGTATATTAGACATAAAAATATATTCATACACTAAGTTAAATAGTCTACACTAAGAATAGTAATATTAATCATTTTCTGAAACAGGGGATTTTGTTTAGAGTACAACAGAAAAAATGTCTTCAGGTTTTCAGTTTTCTTAAATAAAGGCCTAGGCGTAACCATTATATTATCTGTAGTCAAATACTAACTATTTGTTATACTACCTATTTTAACTGGTTCAGTAAGTTCCCTCTTAACTCGTCGTAAGTAACTTAACGTATGTACACTACGGTGTTTGTAATCCTAGAAACTAAACTCGGTTTCAATTTATATATAACTTTGGTTAATAAGTTTGTAATTGTTAACAGAATAAATATGAATCCTGTTAAACCCTGTGCCCTTGAAACAAGGGGTTAGAAATATCTAATTTCGTAAAATAATATGTGACATAACCTAAAAAAAAATAATTACAGCATAATAATCTAATTATATTTATAGACATAACCTAAAAAAAATAATTACACCATAATAATCTAATTATATTTATAGCAATCCTAAAAAGATGATAAAACTAGTATCGTTTGTTAAGAAGCATCAGTAACTTTAATCTCCTTACGTTTCATATATAAATTTATTGTTAGTCGCAGTCATATTTTTCCGAACTCCGTGCGAGAAACCCCCAGGTATGACTCATATGAGATAGGGGAGAGAGAGAGAGAGAGAGAGAGAGAGAGAGAGAGAGAGAGAGAGAGAGAGAGAGAGAGTGAGTGAGAAAATGAGAGAGCGGTGGTGAGAGAGAGCGCAAGAGGGACGGACAAATTAGACAGATAGACAGACAGACAGCATACGTCCATGTGATCCGAAATGTCTATGGAATGTGGTTTATGAATGAAATGAAATAATCAGACTTATAGCCTAAAAACTAAATAATGTTTTCACACTCTACACATAGTGTTTCTCAAAAATAAAAAACTGTTTTGTATGTAAAAAAATAAGCCTATTTTTCTGAAAGTAAAAGTATACTTTATTTCTTAAATAATCAGGTAATTGGACGAATACAAAAAACAAATCTATTCAGTAATTCAGTGACTTTTCTAAGTATGAAATTGAAATAAAATAAAATGCTATCTTATTTTAAGATAACAGAGCACCGGTAGCCTTAATTTGTTTACTTATGATACTAAAATTAAATATTAATGAAAGTGAAATGTTTAGCAAACTCTCAGAGTCCGCCAAATGAGACCCACAGAACTTACTGGTAGAAAGATTCAGAGGAGAGAGATTGTCTGTAAACTAATAGTTAATTTTCTATTATTCTAATTTGGTTTGTGTAATATCTTTAATTCTTAAATTTCAAATAGGTTGGTTACTATTATATGGCTACTGTTGTTGGTTAATCAAACGTCGTCAGCAAACTACAACGTTATTAATAGCAAAATATTTGCATTGGCTCACATATTACAAAAGCTAAAGCCACGTATTTCAGAATCGACAGGAGTAAAACAATTAATCCAAGTGACAATATGAGACGCGAAGCAAGTGATTTTATTATTTTTGACATGTAATGATGAAGAAAGATTTAAATTACACACAGACAGATGAAAATTTTAATATCGACACCGCTAATTTTAGCGACTCTAATTCTGAATGGGAAACAGACATTGGAAGAATTGATATTTACACAAGAGTGACAGAAATTAATGTTAAAATACGAAGTAAAACCGGAACTACTCATTATTTCATTATGCGATATTAATTTTTGTTATTGTTTTTCCGTATTGCTAAAGTTGTACCTATATTTCAAATTGAATACAAATAAAATATCACTAAATAATTCAAACTCTCAGTTTGTGACCGCCTAACAAAGTTATTTTTCCTGTACAGTGTCTGTGACGTGCCACTCCTAACTTTCAGTAACCAATAAAACTTTGTCTCCCCTGCGGCTTTGGTTAATATTTTAATGTAAAGTGCCGTCAGTAATGGTCTTGTCACTCTGTTCATATAGCTCTATTCAGTCTGGGTTACTAAACTCGGTCTTTTAAATCGAGAATGGTAAATATAAAGAGTATATGTAGTTACAGTACCTGTGTACATGAGCAGTGCCTACACACCAAGACAAGATTTTTAAATAAAAATCTGGATTTCAGAATAAATAAAAAACTAAAAACGTGAACCGATGGAAATCATACAAAGTTCCTGCCGCCTTTTGCTAAATGAAGCACTGACTTTTCTACATTCCGAAATTGAGGTTGTCGCACTGTAATTACGTAGGCATATTAACTTGGTAGATTTACGTTTAATTTGGAAGGGATTGTTTTTTCTATAACTTCAAGGTTGTGTTGTTGTGTTGTATACAGTGTAAGGAGAGGGTTTACGAGACAGCTGTTTAATTTTAGGAGGTTATACGCGCCAGGCTGTTATGCAAGCACAGGAGGTTATAGAGCACCCGGTTTGCGACTTCTAAGGGCAGGTTTGTTATAAGTAATTTTGCGGCTTCACAACAAGGATGCCGTTTTTGTAATCTCAGCAGGATTTATTGTGGAATATTACCTAACGAGTCGGCTATGTTTTGAATGTCAGAATGATTTTATGGTTAACGTCCTGGTTGCGCAAAACAGAATAAATCGACTATTTCTCGTTTATGTGAATATTTCGTGAAAGAGATATTAGGGGAAGGTTGCCATCATTGGACCACAAAACAGTTTTTAATTTTTTTTCATCACATTTTCAACTTAAATTTACCGTTCAATATACAGATAGCCTCTCTGTTACTTTCTGATTAACCGTGAGTTAACAAAGTCTACTTTGTTTTTAGATTTTTCAAATATGGTAGTAGGAACAAAACAAAATTTTAACAAACGGTCCATTGATGGCAACTGGTTGCTATGAATGGACCATCGAGTTTCCATCGATGGACCGATTACGAAAGTAAAGAAAAACTGTCTCTACATAGGTGTATTACATTTTATTATACGTATCTACTAGTCATGGTAAAACAAAACTAAAACATATAAAGTATGAAAAATTATCTCAAGAAGCCTGAGACTTAATTCGGGATGTCGCCGCATAAAATTGTAGTATCATTTTTTCCCAGCCGATCTCTTCCCTTTGCTGAATCTGTGTTCGATGTTATTTTGTTCAGCGACTTGAAACGCGAGCTCTCGTAAGTCTTTGGCTGTGATTCCAAAAAACATCTCTAATTTTAAAATGTGGTCTACTAATTCCTTCTCTACCTTAGGAGGCAGATCTCCTAAACTACCAATAATTTTCTTTCCTCCACAGCAAAATTGTTTTTGCCTTCTAAATGTCTCTTTAAAGTTCCTTTGGGCACTCCATACTCTCGGCAGACTTCATTCAAACCCATGTCTCCGTTACGAAAGGCTGCGATAGCACCTTCCATTGCCTCGGTACTCCATTGTCCATATTTCACTCCTTTTGGCATTTTTCTGAAAAACGAAAATTAGTATGTTAATTTATAGACAAGCTACTACAATATTTTGTGTATTTAGGCTTTTTTGCAATGATTACTATTTAAAATTAATAAATTTTATTTCAGCTTTTAAATACAATCAAATGTCTATCTACTCTTCAACCTGAGTGCCATACAACGACCATGTTAACAGTAGGAACCTAACGCCCTTGTGACTAAAAGTGTAAGGCTATAATTTTATTAGTGTTATCATACTACAGGGAGACTCAATATGTTTTGTTGAAAAGTTTTTATTTTCAATTTGCTACCAATTGTTGCTATAAACTTATTTTCAAATGACTGCAATATTCGGGCTAGAATATAATGATGTAAATTTTTCAAGGTAGTCTACAGAGTTTAATGTTTATGTGTAGTTGTAGGTTACACTTTAGGCTAATAGTTAAGTTATTTGTAAAAACAAAATAGCACTTACATTGAACACAGTGTATATTTGAGTATTATAACACGTTTTTCTAGACACTAACGCAGCTACCAACTCACACACAATAATACGCTATTTCCTCGCATCTCCTACATTCTTAGCGTTATAAAAATTGATATTTGCAATTTAACAGGTTGTTAATTGTACTGTAAGCCGTAGATTATAGGTTAATAAAATTTACTAACAGACCTATCACAAAATATCAGTAAATGGGAAAGTACCAAGCAAACAATGTTTCTGTGTCCCATGTAAGAGGTAAAATTAAAATAATAAAATTTAGTCTTACTTGTAGTCAAAATATAAAAGAAAAGATACTTAACGTAAAGCGTGTCAAGGAAAATAATAATAATTCCAAAATTTGTTCACTTTTCCATGAATGGATCACCTGATAAACTGGTCCATTCATGGAAACGCCAAGTGGTCCAATGATGGCAACTCGCCATATTGGATTCTTTAGATAAACACAGCCGAAGTGACGATTCAAATTGGAACAACCAATATAAAATGTAGAACTTTAAAAACTGCTTTTAAGGTCAACAAATTGTGAAATTGTTCAGTAATATATAATTCGTGATAACTGATATTAAAAAAGACTAATAGTTATAGCACAGAGTACAGAAATCTTACCTGAATTTTTGTCTAGCAGCGACGCAACTCCAACTCGTTTACAGCACTGCACACAGCTGGAGTGAAGGAAACAAAGATTCTACAACTACTACCGCGCATGTGCACGCTTTGGTAGAGGAAATACGTAAGAGGTCCATCCATGGAACCGGTCCATTGATGGCAACCTTCCCCTATAGCTGATCGCAAAACGTAGTGGTAGTCCGTTGTTTTTACACGCTGACATTGTTCACCATATTCATAATGTGCTATAACGGTCTCCCAAATAGTCACTGAGGAGACTATCTCAGCACACTGGACTTTCCTATTGTGTTGTTCAGAATGTTTCAAAAAACAGTGCTACACGCAACCCTTCCAATTCAATTTAGCTGATGTCACGTGACCCGTATTTTGATTTTTCGATGACGGTATAATTTCCTGCCTCTACAGTCAACATGTTGCTCAACACTAGATAATTATTTATGGTAACAAATATATCTGAAACAAAGTGTCTTCAAGAACAGCCACATTAGATGAGCTAAAATATATTGAAGAAAGCATTTCAAACATCAGTGTAGCAACTCTACAGAATATTGTATTAAAGATGTTAGATATGTTTGTCACCACTATCGATGCTCAATATAGAAGTTATCAATATTTGTTGCGAATGGTGAATGAAAAAGTGCATAAGTGTAAAATTATTGACTTCAGATTTTATTTGTTCAAAACAATTACAGTTTAGTGAGTTTCTAAACACCCGATATTTCACCTTTTTGTATACGATCAATCGAATCGCTGTCATCTCAAAAGTCGAAAGTCTTTCCGCCGCAATAACGGGAGTCATTGCTCGCAATGGAGTTGTGGCCTTGACTTCGACATTAGGCAACTTCAATGCTACGGACACTGCTGGCGCTTACCTGGGTGGATCACTCGTTCCTATTCCAGAAAACACTAAATTTCTTGCAGTTATTTTTATATAAAGGTCATATAAAACATAATAAAAAATAATTATATTGCTAAGGATTATGTAAAAATAGTCGTTGACTAACATTCATTAATATTCCTTAAAACAGAAATATTGTGTTTCGTAAATAAAAGAATCCACTGTTAATTCCTAGGCTCATAATGATCATAAAAGTAGATTATCACCTGTTTTTGATATGTTTAACATTATACAGTTCTGTGAAGGAGAAATTTTTTCATAACTTTTTTCATAATAAAATTTTACTTACTGTAAAAACTTACACAGCAGAATTTAGATTATACAATAAACATACAACAACGTAGTAGTGTGTTCGTAGTGATTATTAAAGCTAACAGTTATATTGTTCTTAGCTTGTTGTAACATTTTTACCTCTGCTCCAGTTTAATTGTTGGAAATAGCAATGTCTTGAGAAGATATTTGCTGCACATATTATTTGAATTTAATATATACTTAAAAGTTTTAAACGTTTATGCTCTTTTCGTCACAAGTCGGCATGTAGGCATACGTATGCACTAATCTATTAAGCTGGTAGAAAGTTTTGTGGAAACCATTTCTTTTACGAAACAGTTTCACAATTGATAAACAAATAGTTTATGACTGACTAATTAGCATATAAAGATCTAATTATGATAGAAGTATGTGGCTTTCCAAAAACTAATTTTAACATACGAAATTACGTTATGTCTACTGCTGCATGTGATGTACCATTCTGTGTAGTAATAAAACGCCAAATATTATTTTGGATTGGTGTTGTTTTTGTAAATAATATTGTTAAAACAAACATGTATATCTATCGAAAAGTCGAGTGTAGTTGTACACGATTCTCTGCTAGCCGAGCAAGTGCAGCGTCTCTGGCAAGGTTGTCCAGTCAAGTAGCACTCCAGACTGTTCTAGTACTTGTAACTCCGAAAATTATGCTATCACGCCGCCAAAGAAATGGAAAATTA